>BTPG01000005.1:30464216-30631716 GCA_036245525.1 Semisulcospira habei
GGTTGTATGGGTGCCGGTGTTGGGACCGGGGCCGGGGCCAGGGGTGTTACTGTCTGTAATGGTTTTAATGACTGAACATGCGTGGTTGTTGCTCCCAAGTTTACAGATTGATTGAGTCCTAATTTTTGATCACGACCTGCAACAATGATTTCATTATTATAATTTGTTATTGTCCCCATTTGGAGTTGAAGGTCAGACGGCAACATGTATAACCCGATGCCAACTACAAAGTCAACTTTTGATCTGGCATATCTGAGAACGTCTTGATAGCGCTGTATGCTTGACGGGAGATCTACTGTTGAATTGATTGAGTCTTCTAAATTAGCAAGAAACTGTTTTTGTGCTTCAAATTTGCCACTCCCGTTTAATATATTTGATTTTGTTAATGATTGTGCTCCTAGTATACACCAGACATATGTTCTGATAGACTCATTTACGCGCTCGACTCCTGCTTGAGTAAACCCGTCACTCTTGCCTAAAATAAATGTTGTCCACGCATTAGACTGTTTCTGTTCTATTGATCCTAAACAGACTTGTGATTTAGATGAGAATGAAGTGTAACCAGGGTAGTAATCTTGAGGGTATTGTCTGTGACTCATAGCATAATACAATGTACCCATACCGTTGTGATCATCAAGTTTTTGTGTAAAGTCATACCTGGGGCTTATGTTAAATTCATTACAGATGCGTTCAAATGCTTTCATATCCATGGGGTTGTTAAACCTGTTGAAACTGGATTCAGAGGGCAGTGGTGTATGGAGTTCTGACAGTATACGTCTTAATTGGTAATAAACATGAAAACAATATACTGACCTAAGAAGTTTGTTTGAGTGATTTAAGTGGTCTGTAAATGAAATACCACAGCCTGTAGTTGAACACAGTATAGCAAAGTTAAGTTGGTTTTGAAACATCTGTAATGGACTTGAGGACCACTTTCTTGCAGTAGCATCATCTGTTATTGGAGGGTTTAGGTAATGGTCAAAGGGGTTGGGTACTTTTACTTGGAATAGATCTTGTTCATTTACAGCTATATCAAGCTGATTTAGTTGAATTATTTTCTGTTCATAAGTAGGTGCAACATTGTATTTAGCATTCACATTAAATTGAAATGCGTTTGTTGTGGTAATGGTTGGTGATTTAAATTCCATCCTTCTTTTTATATGAGATAATAAAAATGTTTATTACCTTAACAAATCTTGACACAAGCAAACCAGTGTGGTTAACTAATGGGATTGATAATCGTGATGGTAGCAAGGCTGTAGCTATCCATGAAATGTTCTACACAGTAAAGTGGTTTAATATAGAAGATGATATATATATAATAAAGTAATTTTTGGTGGTAAAACTGAGCTTTACCGCATGGGTATTATGACTTTTGTACTATAGCTGAATGGTTTCAAAGTAATTTTAAAATTAAAGCAACTTTAAATCCAGCTAACCTACTTGTTACATTAGAATTTCTGACAAAAAATTGGTTAAGGATCTCAGATAGATTTGCATATTTACTTGGATTTTATATTGATGAAGATTGGTGGAGATCAGATGATTTAGATGAAGCTATGTTTGGTATTATAACAATGAAGACAAAAAAAAACTTAAAATAACTGGAAAATGCCCTGTCAGTTTGTCAGTACACACAGTATTTAATATGTATTTGAAAGAACTAAACACGACTGAGAATGTACACAATGGAAAGCCTTCAACTTTGTTGAGATGTGTGCCAGCTGGAACTGCTCCCTATTGTGAAAGTGTAGTTGTTAGATTTCCTATTTTGCAGTTTAAGAAATTAGGTTCTAGTTTCTTTGAGTCACTGTGTATATCTTAACTAATCAGGATAACAAACCAGTTGTAATGCATGATTTTAGTGTTGTGTTGGAAATTAAATAATTTTATTTTTGTTTATAAAAATGAGTGGTGGTCCAAAGCCGAGAATCATACCATTTGCATGTCCAGTAACAGAGTTGAAAGATTTGGCAGACGTACAGGATTTTGAGAAGGAAGGGGAAATTGGAGAAATATATGGTTTTGAAATTGATTCAACTGGTATGTACAAGAGGAAAGTAATTGTCGACATGAAAGACAGTGAAAAACAGATTCCTAAACTTGGTCAGCTGCGTGATGTTACTGTACCAGTTGCGCCTACTCTTGTAAATAATGTGCCCTACAACTTAATACATGTAGCTAATAAGTGGGTAGTTTCACCTGTGCCGCCTGAGCCTACGCCAGCACCCACAATTGACTGGGACATAAAGTTTGAATTTATTAGTCCTTATGTATACACTGATGAAGGTGTCTTAGTGTTTAGAAAAGTTGTTAACTCTGGGCCGCTGATTGTAAGCCTTGTTCCAAGCTTTGCCCCAGACAACAATAGCAGAGATAAACTGAAAGTTGAAAATTATGAGAAACAGAGGTATCTTCTTACAAATAGGAAGGGCAGATCTGATACTTCTGTTGTGTTTGCACCAGAAAACTTTCTGATTGCAAGAGAAGCGACAATAGTATTTGAAATTATCATGAAATCTGTAACTTCTGCGAAAGAGGCAAATATTTCACAGGGAATAAAACTTACATGGGATGAAACAGTATCAGAATCAACAAAAGTCTTTATTGCTATTAGAAAAAATGTAGATGTTTTTGAAGTTTCGAGCAGTGTTCCGGCTGTCAAGATATTAGTTGACAAAACAACTTTTGTTCGTCTAAGTTACATAAACCTTGAACACATTGATCTTGTTTCATTTTATTATGCCAGCAAATTGTATACTTTTGACGAGTTGCAAAATGTAATCATTGATTAAATAAAAAATATTTGTCAATAAAAAAAAATGGTTAAATTCTATCCAATACTACCGACGCTTGAGCCGACTGAATCAACGCTTGTGCCTGATCCACATGCGACAGCTGTACCAATTGCATCAGATAAAACATTACAGGCAGACGCATTTCGTTTAATGAATATTACAGAAGCAATTAAATATTTGGAAAGTGAAGAGGCGAGGTACTCCAGGTGTAAGAGATGGTATAAGACCGTTTTCAACTCTGTTAAAAATACTTTAATGGCTGTTGGTGCAGTTTCAGCTGGTTGTTCTGTGGGGGGTATTGTTCTGTTTGCCACAGGAATTGGAAGTTTAATTGGAATTGCAGTTGAGGGTGTTAGCGTTGCTACATGCCTGGCTTGTTTTGGTTTGGAGGCCATAAACAAGAGGTTTCACATGAAATTACAGAAACATGAAGCATTGAGTACGCTGGCCGGTGCAAAGCTGAGCAGTATGAAACTTATTATCAGTAAGGCATTAAATGATAATTGTATTGATGACGAGGAATTTAAGAGAGTCCAGGATGATTTAAATAATTACAAAAAACAGAAGTCTGAAATACAAAATAAAATGCGTAGTCAATCTCCTGTGAATGTTGAAGAACTGAAGGCTAGTTTTTTAGAGATGGGAAAACAGATCGGTGTTCAGGAAACCACAGAAAAGCTACACAATCTTTTAAACAAATAAAAATCAGATTTGGTAATCATTTATTAATGTCATACACTTCACAGAAAAATGTCATGCCACCTAACTATTTAACCCCATCAGCTCCACCACCACCACCACCAGACTATTACTAAAAAAAAAGTTTTTTCATTGTCCTTGTATCTTATCAAATCTGTCTGAGTAAGTTGTGACTTAAGTTGTGACTTGAGTCAAGAACTTACAATTTCTTATGTTTAAATTCCTATAAGAAATTGTAAGTTCTTATTTTAAGACACTTATAACTTCTTGTGTCAACTAACTTATAGAAACTTTAAAAAGTTACTGAAAAGTAATTTGTCAGTTATAGGTGACTTTGGAAATTTGTTATCAAGTATCTGTAGGTAACTTTAAAAAAAAAAAAAAGTTATCAAATGCGTATGTCAATTTTTTTTTACATTTTTTTTTTGGTGTAACCATACGAACCAGATACGTCAGAATTTGCTCATATTTCACCAGTAACATTGTTTTCAGTCATAATATACGTTGCAAATGATAACTCAAATCGTCTGAAACCTTCGACGTCCCCCGTTTACTGGAAGTCCCCGGTTGTGGGTGTATAACCCGAGTGTGTCCCCGGTTTACGGGATTTACATACTCACACACACACACACACACACATTACAGGCAGACGCATTCCGATTAATATAATACACACATGCACACATACAGATGCATGCACACAAGCACGCATACAATCACATACACGCATAATCACGCACACGCATACAGGCACATACACATATGTACATACACATACACGTACGCACTCACACAGACAAACACATGCACTCACACACACGCACACACTTACACACACACACACACGCATACATACATACATGCACTCACACACACGCACTCACACATACCTACAAACACACACATGCACTCACACACAAACCCATACACGCATGCACTCACACACACACACGCACTCACACATACCTACAAACACACACACGCATAGACAGACAGACAGACACAAAATCTTTATTCAGCATGAATATTGTAGACTCGCCCGCAAAACACCGTCAGGCTGTGCCACGCTGTTGTATGACACGCGATACACAGGTTGGGTACTCAAATCGATACTGCGCTAAATATAAAATATGAGTAGATTGGCAACTTCCGCATTGCAGCTAGTGACGTATTGGTCTCCTCCCTGTACTCAAATGACACTGCCTGCCGGCCGCGCTGTTTACCGCCAGCGGTTAAGATTACACCCTGGTGCTCAGTCAGTGTGGTTGCTACAAACAGTCTCTGTTGTTTACCTTAGCGAATCGTCCGACGGTGTCGGACGATTCGCTAAGGACATACGTCATATGTTTACGTTGGATACCAAGAGCACCATGAAATAGTTCACATACATGCTAAGGCCCTAAACAGAATCATTTAACTCTGTGTTTCACCTATCATTTCTTAGTTGTCCACGGCACAGAATGATAGCAAATGACTGAGAAAGCTCAATATTCTGTTAACGCCGCGTGGTCCAGCGTTGTTCTTACATAGCTTAGTCTACAGCCTTCACATAACGGTGAATCAAAATCGATATGCCTATTTTCCACGACACAGCATAGTCACCTGTAATAGCGTGTGGTTGACCACTGGTTTAAGATGGTGGTGTAAACAAGTGGTTTTAAAATGGTGGTGTAAACAATTTACATTAGACTGCACTAACTTCGTAATAACACGCTGACACTGAGTGACTCTACAAAATTGAAGGCTTGTCAGGACCGGGTTTCTATGCAGTTATTTTAAAAAGGTCTAACGCTACATTGCCTAGCTAAATTAAACAACTGGCAAAAATAACCGGAGGCTGTTATATTGAAAAGAGTCCGCCATGCCTTTTCGTACGATACCACCAATAAACTGTAAAACATCGGTCTTTTTACTCACAGCTGTGTTTAAAGTAGAACGCAATACCGCTAAAGCCGGTCGTACTCACTCGGCTAGCTACGATTTGTCAGTACTGAAGTTTTTCTTTCAGTCTCAGCACACTGCGGCAACCGCAAGGCCTTTTCTTGTTTCTAAATATCATAAATTTAACTGACAAACTATCAATCTTACCGTAGTAAATATTCCGCAAGATTTAGCAATAACACACTGAATAACAAGTCTGGGATAGTCCATCAGTAAAAACACACCCGTCTAACACACACACACACAGCGTAACTGATAAAGGCCGGATGAATGTTTGACAGAAGTCACATGTCTGTTGTCACGGGTGTTGACAACAGCCTGTGCGCAGTGGCGCATTAGCGTGTCAGCGGTCTGCGGCTGTTCAATAGCAGCGGGGCGGCGGGCGAACCTGGGGCGCTGTTTTAATACGAACATTTTTTAAAATATGGGCGGCGTTATCATGTGGTAGTTTGTGGGTCAAAATCAGTGGAAATTTGGGGTGTATAGAAATTGTCCAAATCTCATATTCTCTATTTTTCAAATAAAAATAAAGAAAATCTTAGAAAAACGGGGTGTGTTATTAGATGAGCGATTTGTGGTAAAAAAAACAATGGAATAATGAGGTGTATATAAATTGTCCTTTTCCTCTCATATTTCTATTCTCTGGGCGAACTTTGACTGTTAAAATGTGCCGATAAAACAGATTTAAATGTTGTCTCGACTCAGTTGTGATTTGCCCACCCCTCTTTTCATAATCCATGTGATTAAACACAAGTTACAGAGGTTTGTATCGCCTCTGGTGCGAGTCGGTAGAACTCTCCTGCGTACGAACGAAAAGAAGAGCAGAAAAGTATTTAGTTTTACGACATTCAAACTCCATAAGTTTACGTAATACCTTTTTCCAGCATAATTGTAAGGCGTGCTAAGAACAGCTGTTAAGAAGATGAACTATTAACCCTTTCCTGCATAGTGCAGGTCGCTTTAGTGATTGAGCACAAAGCTAATGCCATGGAATCACGTGATAATTTCGAGCTTGCACTGCGTCATTCGACATTATAGAAGGAATGGGGACATAGTGGTAATCTCCCTCGACTCCCCACGGCCTGGTACTGGCAATACCGCTCATCAGCAGCAGAGTGTCTTCGGGCCCACGACGGCCGCCGTGGACCCGCGCACAGTAGTGCGCGGGCCCACCGCGGCCGTCGTGGGCCCGAGGACCTTTGCTTGCTGGGTTATGGCCTATAGGCGGAAAAGACGCATATGTGTGCGTCTTTTCGCCGAATAGTATCGTCAGCAACAGTCAGTAGGTTAAAATTCCATGTGAGGTTGCAGTGTAAAAAAAGACAAAATTAGGTAATGCTGCAATTGTCTTTTCTTTCCAAACAAAGGCCTCCCCAAAAGCCACTGATGCTCAAAATGCATTCGTTCTGATTACGCGTTATAAATCTATCTATTTCTTTGTTTAAGAAACAGGGGAAAAAAACAACAACACTGCGTTAAAGTTAATACTGTACCGCCTATCCAAAAATTATAAGACCAAACCTGTACTTCTGAGGATTATTGTCTTTGCTGATGAAAGGTTCCCCCAGAAGGACGCGCGCCAAAATCATGACATTGTTCTCAGAGTCCTTATCTAAAAGAAAAAACGACCTTATCAAATACAAAAGCTTTTATGGTCAATTGTGAGAATTCAAGTATGTTAGAACTGATATTTAACTTTACCTTTAATTAAAACTGACATTGAAGATACCAATCAACAATCAAAATGTTTCTCAGCATGACTATCAACTAAAGAATTAACCAATTAGTCCAACAGTCTATACTCCTCAGTACTCATTTGAATCAATCAACACGTATTCGATCATGCAGATGAAACAAGCCAGTAACCTAAACAGTAAATGTCCAGATATAAAAGACAGTATATCCAGTTTTGTGAAAATCAAGATTTTCATTAGCATACTGTACCTGTGACTGCATTCATGTTAACCCTTTGTGTGTCGGTAGCATTTATTTTCGCGATGATTCCTGTAGGAATCATCGCGACAAAAAAAAAAAAAACAACAACAACAAACAAACACCGATGCCGACACGCAAAGGGTTAACTAACACACGAGAGAAAGGGTACACCAGTATTGTGTGATGCTGCCCTCACCCGTGTACTGGTCTGACTTGGTGGGACACTCTGCAGTGTACAGACCCGGTCCCAGCATGCCCCCGGCATCGGCCAATTGTAAGTCCATACCAGAATGTGTGATTGATTTAATGTTATCCATCAAGGTTCCGTGAAACAAGTAATGCTCGTTCACCTGTGTAGAGAAACAGTGAGGTTTCGTTTCATTTGCAACGAACGACTCTCAAATATGAACGACACCAAAATCATGGCGAATAACAAGCCCGTGCCAAAAGCATAGACAGCATCCCAAACATCTCTGGGGCTCACTCACGAGGATCTATGCCTCTTTGGAGATGTTTACATTGGTGTTTGGCTTATGGTGCAAGCCGGTTATCCGCCGTGATTTCCATCTCGTTCGTTGTTTGGAGTCGTTCGGCCTAAACGTAGCCTGTCTAATGTATCTTTTTACCATCCGTATTCAATGTGTTTGCACAAACAGAGGTAAATTATAATTTACATTGATACGTGCAGTAAACACGGATTTCTCGAATACAGCTCATGGTTTAGATCAACTTGAGACAATAAATTGGTCATAAACGAGACCAAAGTGCTTGCAATTTTGAAGAAACTACCAAGTAAGTAGGAACAAGATGAGGATTTCATCCCAAAGTCTACCGTATTGTTTGGAGCTCACATGCGTTTATCTTTTAGGAACATTCGGAGTTGTTCATTTTTTAGGCTTATTATGCTGATCCATTTCTCTCTTCTCTAAGCCAGGGAAGCTGGGTAGCTCAGTTGGTAGAGCGCTCGACTCTCGTCCGAAAGGTCGTGGGTTCGAACCCAGCTGGGATCAAAATTTGTTCAGACCTCTTTTCGGTGCCCCGTCTTTGAAATCACCTTCGTGGTGGACAAAAGACGTTAAGCCCTAAAAGTTAAACGTTCCTCTCTAAGCCAACCTCTGATCAACGCACACGTCGGCGCACGCAAATAAAGACACATGGCGCTTCCCGCCATTAGTACGCTCTGTGGGTTCGAGTAGCGACAGGAATCCATCTCCGTATACTCTAACCCACCCTCGGATCCACACACACTGGCACACAGAAATAAAGACGGACACACGGCGATTCCCACCATTCGTAAGCTTTGTGGTGTGGCGTAGCATACCTATTCTGAAGAAGAAGAATAGCACGAGCAGCGGAATGACGTCACTTCAAGCTTCACGTCATGGCATCATCAGTCCCACGAGGCCGTGTTCATAGTGATGACTCGGTGTTTTATGTCACTCATCGTTCTCTAGCAAGGTTTGCGTAGCTAGACGTGACGTCATTGTCTACCGTATTGAAAATACGGTACTCACAAACCAGATAGGTGAGGCTAGCGCTGGCAGAATTGTACACAAACCAAAGGGAATCACTCAGCGCTGGACAGACAAACAGTTAGATCCCCTGCCCCCGCCTATCAGGCACCCAATCGCCAGCCCACAGAGAAATACACAGGTATAAAACAAGACGATCATCTGCATCCTCATAAAGGATGCATCAGGTTTCGCTTATAACCCATGTTTTTCTCCGGAACTTAGGAAGTAGGCAGGAGAAACATACATACACATACACGAACGTGCACTACTATATGTGGTCGGGTAAATACCCTGATTGCCCACAGTAGATGCAGAGAACATTACACAACAATGTAACGATACAAATTTGCCTCGAGTTATAGATACTCACAAAATAGATAGGTGAGGCTAGCGCTGGCAGAATTGTATACAAACCAAGGGGAATCACTCAGCGCTTGACAGACAAACAGTTAGATCCCCTGCCCCCGCCTATCAGGCACCCAATCGCCAGCCCACAGAGAAATACGCAGGTATAGAACAAGACGATCATCTGCATCCTCATAAAGGATGCATCAGGTCTCGCTTATAACGCATTTCTTTCTCCGGAACTTAGGAAGTAGGCAGGAGAAACATAAATACACATACACGAACGTGCACTACTATAATGTGGTCGGGTCAATACCCTGATTGCCCACAGTAGATGCAGAGAACATTACACAACAAGGTAACGATACAAATTTGCCTCGAGTTATAGATACTCACAAACCAGATAGGTGAGGCTACCTTAGGAAGTAGGCAGGAGAAACATACATACACATACACGAACGTGCACTACTATATGTGGTCGGGTAAATACCCTGATTGCCCACAGTAGATGCAGAGAACATTACACAACAATGTAACGATACAAATTTGCCTCGAGTTATAGATACTCACAAACCAGATAGGTGAGGCTAGCGCTGGCATCGTTAAGAAAGACATGGGTTATAAGCGAGACCTGATGCATCCTTTATAAGGATGCAGATGATCGTCTTGTTCTATACCTGTGTATTTCTCTGTGGGCTGGCGATTGGGTGCCTGATAGGCGGGGTCAGGGGATCTAACTGTTTGTCTGTCTAGCCCTGAGTGATTCCCCTTGGTTTGTGGAAAATACGGTAGACTTTGGAATGGGGCTGGGTCGGTGCACATTCCGGAGCATGCACATGACGTTCTCTAGCAAGTTTTGCGTAGCTAGACGTGACGTCATTGTATTGAAAATACCGTAGACTTTGGAATGGGGCTGGGTCGGAGCGCATTCCGGAGCGTTTTGGGCTTGCGGCGCAGAAATTCTGGCAAAGAAGTAACATGATAAAAATGGCGTCACGTCTAGTTACGCAAACCTTGCTAGAGAACCTCTTTTGGGCGCCAAGCGTATGTCTGCCGTATGTGTGCATGTGTGTGTGCATGTGCAGCGCCGGATCAATCCGTTTTCAAGGGGGGTGGGTGGTGGGTGGGTGCTCAACGTTTATTTGTTCTATTGCCAGGGTCTAGTATATATCAAAACACCACAACCGAAACTGTTCTTCTGACGTTTTTGAAAGTTTCTAACTGGTGTTACATACGGCACTGAAACACAAGCGTTACAACTCAATTTTAAACACACTTATTTATAGTTTGATGCCAGACGAGGGGGGGGGGGATGCTGTAGTACCAAAGCACGCCCCCCTGGATCCGGCCCTGACGTATGTGTGTGCGTGCGTGTGTGTGTGTGTGTGTGTGTGTGTGTGTGTGTGTATGCGTGTGTGTGTGTGTGTGTGTGTGTGTGTGTGTGTGTGTATGTGTGTGTGTGTGTGAGGATGTGACAGCGACTAGAGCCAGCGTTTGACGACGAACAAGCTTGAAATTTTAGGATATTGTCCCTAAAAGAATTATCTCGGGACCTTTTTTTTCGATTTTTTGATTAAGATGCTCATTGGCGAGAAAATGAGCGCTGTTCGACATCTGCTGACTGTTGAAGTTACCAAAACACTTGTTACCTCCCTTGTGACTATTGCAATTATCTTTTGTCCGGTGTTCCGCAAAATCTTCTTGACCAAATCCAGAGAGTCATGAACTGTGCTGCACGTCTGATTTTTCGTGTACCGAAACGTGAACACATTATGCCTCTACTAGCTGATTTGCACTGGCCTCCAGTTTCATATAGAATTCAGTATAAAGTCTGTGTTATTTGTTTCAACATCATCTCTGGTTCTGCCCCTCCTGACTTATCTGATCTTTTCCAACTGTATACACCGTCCCGCTCACTACGCTCTGCTTCAGACACTCGTGTTTTCCGCATCCTTAGACGTAATAAGGTCAATCAAGGTCATCGTGCATTTTCGTATTTTGGTCCCATTACATGGACCGCTCTCCCAGCTGATGTGCGTCACTCATCATCTCTCTCCATTTTAAAATCCAAGCTTAAAGCACACCTTTTCTCTGTTGCATATACTTAAAGACCATTTTGTCTGCCGGCTCATCATGTGTGCGTGCGTGCGTGCGCGCATGCGTACATGCGTGTGTGCGTGTGAGTGTGTGCGAGTGTGAGTGTGTGTGTGTGTGTGTGTTTTCTGCTCCTTGTAAATCAATGTATGTTTGTTGTTTTGTTGTATGTTTTTTTGTGTTTTTTTGCTTTGTGTTTCATTACTGTGATTGTAACACCTTGGTGATTAGGCGCTATACAAATAACCTTTATTATTATTATTATTAATATTATTATTACTATTATTATTATTAAAATGGCCGTTTCACAAAAAACGGTTGATCCACACTGGAGTCCGTAATTTTTCTTATTTTTACTAGATATTTTGCGTATAGCTAGATAAAAGGGAGATATTGATCGAGTTCGTTAACCAGCATTGTACCTCTGGAACGTTTTGAGTGATAATTAAATATTTTGGAAAAAATATATTTTCACGTTTTGGGGATTAATTTCATAAATTATATGGGTTACTCTTAAAACAATTGAATCTTTTTTACGAAACCCCCCCCCCCCCCCAATCTTCTCATCAATAATCGCAGGAGTTTCGTATACGGTTGTAACGCACGCAGACTCGCCTCAGTCGCACGTACAGACTCTAGTACAACAGACGCATACGCCGCCACCGACTCAGTCGGGCGCATTCACGCAGTATAACAAAAACAATAGCTCTCTTTCTCCTGTGGGCCTTTATAAAACTAAACAACAACACTCCAAAGAATACTCTTACACTATACACTTCTCCAATTTAACACATCAACACCGCATACACATACAGAACGTAAAAGCCAGGCTAGGTAATTGTCTCTCACAATCCAACCTGTTTCACTGGTGTTATTGTTCGGCAACGGGGTGTAGGGAGCTCTGGATAGAGGTAGTACCTTTGCTGTTCGGCAGCTGCATCCTACATAGGACGGACGGGCATCCATCTCCTTAATCTCTCACGTGCTGGCTCCAAGCGCCACACCCTGGCAAACCACCTCAGCTGGTGGGCTAAACCACGTGAGGGTGTGGTGTTCACATTGCACCACTAGGCGGATGAGCTGTTTCTGACAGCCAACGGCTAGAGGACGGAGGAGATCAGTGTGATGAAGCTCTATGCTCGTGCATAGTGCTCATTCATTAGGGTAAATACGGTACGGTTTTTTTTTAACGAGTAGGATTAGTACGGTACGGTTTTTGTTAACGGTTTGTTTGCCGAAAGTCCGTGTGGCTTTAGACGCACGTGAAATTTGTAGGACATGGTTAGCACGGGTCTTTTTAGTGAGTTCTGTTTAGTGAGTTCTAGGCGGAAGCTATGACTGTCAGAGGTCTAAATCGGGATTGCGGGCTGTCTTGTCGTATGGAACGGTTGTGTTCGAGTTACCTAGCCCGCATTCCCTGACTCTGAAGCCTAGATTTCAGAGTTCTTGTAACAAGAGTGGAAGACAGACGCCGAGACGTCGAGTCGCAGGAGTGGACCTACGTGAGGTCATCCCTCCAGCTCTTCTAAGTGATTCTGACTGGGACCAAGACACCCAAGTCCAAGCGAGAACTGAGTGTACCGTACGAGAACGAGGACGTCCGTGCCCAAAGAGACAGGACGGCAATACGCGTACGACGAAGGACTTTCACGCCTAGACGTGAGAAGGACCAACGTAACCAGGCAACAACATCAAACAGGTTGGAGACATTGAGAGACTAAAACCTAGCCTGGCAAAGATACTGTGATTTGAGTGTGTGATAGAGAGCCCTGTATATATAGTTTGATAGTCTTTAAAGCGTTTCTTTTCTTTTATAGTGTATAAAGGTTACTTTAGAAAGGGAGCCCGTGTGTTGTGTTTTACCGCATGAATGCGCCCGTCTGAGTCAGTGGCGGTGTATGCGTCTGTTGCGTGAGAGTCTGTGCGTACGACTGTGGGCAAGTCTGCGTGCGTTACAGTGGTGACCCTGTTTTAGCGGTAGGTTAGAAGTATTTGCGGGCGGTAGTGAGTAGCGATTTTAGAGTAGGATTTGTTGCTATATGCATGTTGTTGTGTTAGATTCCCCTCTCCGATTCTAGGGGGTAAGATCCGTTATTTCTGTAGTTTCTGGATCTTACGAGGAGTTAGTTCTTGTTTCTTCCTTTTGTATAGGTAGTGTTCTTTTTCCTTGCTCTTCTTTCTATCGTTCTTATTTTTTCGTTCCATCTGGACGTCAAAGTAGGTCACTGTTTCTCCATAGTTTGTTGATTTTGTTGTAAGTTCTTATTTTAAGTTTTGCCGTTGATTTGGTTGTGGTATTTGTATTTTTACGTGCTCAAGTTTGGGAAGTTGTAGTAAAGATGGAGGTAGACCCGGTAGAGGCTTACATTAAACAGGGGGAAAGGTTAGGACTTAGAGATGAGAAGCTTTTTGACTATGTGGAGAAGTGTAGGGATAGAGAAGATAGGGCGAGGGAGAGAGTACTAAAAGAGAAAGTGTTAGAGGTTCAGAGGGTGAAGGACGAAAAAGAATTAGAAATTCGTAAACTTAGAGAGGAAAAAGAGTTAGAAATGCAGATACAGAGGGAGGAGAAAGAGCTAGAAATTCAGAGAGAGAGAGAAGAGAAAGACAGAATACTTAAGAAAGAGGAAATGGAGCTAAAGGAGAAAGAATTAGAAGCTCAGAGAGAGAGAGAGAAGAGAAAGAAAGAGTCTTTAAGGAGAAAGAGTTAGAAGTACAGAGAGAGAGAGAGAAAGAGAAGAGAGAGCATTTCAGAGAGAGAAAGACGAGAAGTCTCTAGCGTTTCAGAGAGAGAAGGACGAGAGGGAACATGCTTTAAGAGAGAAGGAACTAGAGTACCAGAGAGAGAAAGAGGAAAAGGATAGGGAGGACAAGGAGAGAGATAGGGAGGTACAAATGCAGTTAGCTCGAGATGCGGGATCTAGACCAGATAGTGATTCAGTAGGCCGAGGAATACGCAATTTTCCTAAGCTGCCGATGTTTAAAGAGTCCGTGGACTCTACTGACGCTTTTTTGTGCCGTTTTGAGTCTCATGCGCAGGCGTTGAGTTGGCCTCCTGCCAACTGGCCCGTTTTGCTTTCATCTGTGCTTGAGGGACAGGCCTTGAGTCTTTACCATAGTTTGACCGTTTCGGGGAACATAGAGTACGAGACTTTGAAGGAGTGTCTCTTGCAGAAGTTCCAGTGTAATGCGGAAGGTTTTAGGGAACGCTTGAGAGCTTGTCGGCCAGAGACGGGGGAATCGTTTATGTCGTTTGGCAAACGATTGTCCCATTTGCTCGTACGTTGGGTCGAACTGTCAAAGATCGACCACACGTACGAAGCATTGTTCGATCTCATGTTGGCTGAACAGTTCTTTGGGAGCGTTTCCAAGGATCTAGCGGTATTCTTGAGAGAGCGTAACCTCAAAACTACGGACGAGTTAGTACAGCACGCGGAGGCTTTTCGGATGGCGCATCCTACGAAAAACCTCGCGCGTAGGACCGAGACACCGCCAGTCGGGTTGGTCGCTGATAACACGTCTGGGGGTTACCGGGGGGTCAATACTTTACGTGGAGGCCAGCGGATTAACGGTAGAGGTACTTTGCGTTTTCGACGCGGTGATCGAGGTAACAGCAATGGCGGTAGCGATCCGTACGCACGTGGAGGGGCTTCTTTGCGTTGGTATGGTCGTGGTCGTGTTGCGAGTTCGGACACGCAGTGTTTTTCTTGTCGTGGGTACGGGCACTTCAGTCGGAGCTGTCCGTACTACAGTGAAGGCGCGCAGTATGATGGTTATCAGGAGCACGGCCATCTGGCTCATCAAGGTCCTAATAATCCTGGTATGGTGGATGGGGCGGTGCAGCCCACTCACGTAGCCAGTTTTGCGGTCCCAGTCGGGGAGGAACCACAGCTGGGCGCAGTGTGTTCAGATGACGGAGGTGGTTGCCTACCGCTGGTAGACGGTGTTGTTAATGGATGCCTTGTTTCTGTTCTCCGTGACTCCGGTACGACGACCGCGGGGGTCAGGCGTAGCCTTGTTAGACCAGATCAGTTCACAGGCGAGACACAGAAAGTAGTTTCGTTTGGAGGAAAGATAGAAGTTTTTCAGTTAGCTAAGATAGAAGTTGACACAGAGTTTTTTACAGGTAGTCTGGTTTCGTGTGTCATCGACGAGCCAGTAGTTGATTTAGTTCTGGGTAACATGAAGGGTGTGCAGCCAGTCATCAGTAGAGTCGTGACGGTTAAGCGAGCTCAGGGTAATCGCAGTGTAGTCGCATCGGTGGCGACGAGAGCTCGAAGTAAGCGTAGTTGGGAACGGAGGGATCGTGTTATTTCCGTCCAGAAACAGGGAATCGGTCAGCGGGTGAGGCCCAATAGTCGGGTTGGTCTGAGACGGCATACTTCTGTTGCGGACAGAAATGCGGCTCAGCACCCAATAATATTTAGGTAGATCGGAGACTAGGGTCTCGCGATTGTAGGCAAGTCGGAGACTGGGGTCTCGCGATTGTCGGTAGGTCAGAGACGGGGGTCTCGCGAGTGTGTGTGTGTGCAGTCGTTGGATCGATTTCATTTCTGGAGGTTTTGGCGCGTTGGTTCTGTTTTTGCGTATGCAGTGCGATCCGAGAGTGTACGTTGAGGCTTAAGGCTGTTCTATTTTTGCTTTGTGTTATAGACTGTTAGTCCTTCTGTTCTATATAGTAAAAGTTAGTCCTTTCCGTTTCGGATAACATTACGTCGAGTAGTCTTAAAAAGAAACTCGGTCGTTTCTTTTTTTTCCCGAGGAAGGGGGAATTGTGATGAAGCTCTATGCTCGTGCATAGTGCTCATTCATTAGGGTAAATACGGTACGGTTTTTGTTAACGAGTAGGATTAGTACGGTACGGTTTTTGTTAACGGTTTGTTTGCCGAAAGTCCGTGTGGCTTTAGACGCACGTGAAATTTGTAGGACATGGTTAGCACGGGTCTTTTTAGTGAGTTCTGTTTAGTGAGTTCTAGGCGGAAGCTATGACTGTCAGAGGTCTAAATCGGGATTGCGGGTTGTCTTGTCGTATGGAACGGTTGTGTTCGAGTTACCTAGCCCGCATTCCCTGACTCTGAAGCCTAGATTTCAGAGTTCTTGTAACAAGAGTGGAAGACAGACGCCGAGACGTCGAGTCGCAGGAGTGGACCTACGTGAGGTCATCCCTCCAGCTCTTCTAAGTGATTCTGACTGGGACCAAGACACCCAAGTCCAAGCGAGAACTGAGTGTACCGTACGAGAACGAGGACGTCCGTGCCCAAAGAGACAGGACGGCAATACGCGTACGACGAAGGACTTTCACGCCTAGACGTGAGAAGGACCAACGTAACCAGGCAACAACATCAAACAGGTTGGAGACATTGAGAGACTAAAACCTAGCCTGGCAAAGATACTGTGATTTGAGTGTGTGATAGAGAGCCTTGTATGTATAGTTTGATAGTCTTTAAAGCGTTTCTTTTCTTTTATAGTGTATAAAGGTTACTTTAGAAAGGGAGCCCGTGTGTTGTGTTTTACCGCATGAATGCGCCCGTCTGAGTCAGTGGCGGTGTATGCGTCTGTTGCGTGAGAGTCTGTGCGTACGACTGTGGGCAAGTCTGCGTGCGTTACAATCAGGTTGGATCCAACGGCCAAATGTGGGGGAGTAAACCCTTCAAATCAGGAGTGGAGCCCCGAAGGCAGACAGCTGCCTGTATTCACGCACTGTTCTGGCAGCTCCTGCAGCCAAACTGGTGCCAAACGTACTGCTTTGCATTCCTTTGGACAACATCAGCGAGGCCGAGAGGGGGATCTTGACGACTGGGCATCCCAGGATCTCCATACACTTCGCCCAGGCTTGCGCCCTGGAGAGGTCACTCCAGTGACTGACCCAGCAAGCGCATATACTCCATTGTCTTCCGAGACAGGATGCCAAACATTGTTCGGCAACGTTCTGTCCTTCCACGTCTAGGCATGTAGTTCTTGCGTCGCACGCTTCCGAGTCGTCCCGTTTCTCGTACCATGGACGTCCTCCTGACTCACTCCGTAGCGCAGTCCCTGATGACCCGGGTGTCTCGGCACCGGTCGCTCACTCCCTGAGTGATGAAATGACCTCGCAGTAGGTCCCTCGGCGGTAGCATCTGTTTACTGATGTCTCGGCGTCCGTCGCTCAGCTCCACGCAAGAACTTTGTACAATAAAGTCCTAACATCATAACACTTGCTAAACACACACATATTGGATAATATGAGGTACATTACGTAACCTGGCTGATACACAACTCTAACACGTTCATTCACACACACACGTTCTTCATAACACGAACTACTTTCGTAACACACCATGACTCTGTCACTACATTGAAACAGACTATAACCTGACACTCTCGCCATACATTATTCCATACATTGGAAAAGACTATACTTAACCACGTACTACTTCATAACGACTTAGGCATACACACCTCACATTCCTTAGTTATCCATCTCGGTAAATAACTACATAGAAAAATCACCGGTTATCTCAACGAAATCCAAAGTGACATAACTAAACCAAATGAACGCTACACAACCGAATTAACTCTTACTAACACGTAATATCTTTAGCTCAGTAGCTGTTGATAATACATATAAAACATACCTGAATTCTAGGTTTCAGAGTCTTGGAATACGGGCTAGGGTATCTCACACACATCTGTCCTCACTGACCGTATAGCCCCGTACTGAATTCCCTACAGATCTGTTCGCCTGAACTCTCGCTAAAACCCCCGTGCAAAACGCTTCCCGATGATTTCACATGGCCTCGTGCATACACGAAATATTTGTCACAAGACAAGCCGCTGACAAGACCGTAACATACAAAAAGCCTGTGTGAACTCTATGCATGGGCATAGAGCTTCATCACAACGATATTTACATAAGCCTAGAGTTTGTCTCGGCTGTCGGGTACGATTAGGTCAGTTGTGACCTGTATGTCCTAGGTCAGTGTGAAAATCAGACAATATTCTGCACGACTTTTTAGGAGTCATTTGTAAAACAGCTAACATAAGTTTAATTTTTCTTTTACGAAAAAAAGCTATCTTCTCATTAACACCCGCATGATTTTTCATGAACAGTGTTTGCATATGCCTGCTGTTCGTCCTGGCCCTGGGGTAGGATTAGGTCAGATTATGACCTGTAAGCCCTGGGCATCAAAATCAGCAAGAAAATTGCAAAGTTGATTGTCTGATACGTCAAATGTTAGTACTGCGATAGGTGACGTATAACATCGAGTCGTCGCTATAAACACAGCGTCGTGGGACTAATGATGACGTGAAGCTTGAAGTGACGTCAATAGCTGCTCGTGCTATTATTCCTCTTTAGAATAGGTATGCTACGCCAGACCACAGAGTTTACGAATGGCGGGAATCGCCGTGTGTCCCTCTTTATTTCTGTGTGCCAGTGTTTATCGATCGGAGGATGGATTAGAGTAGACGGAGATGGATTCCTGTGGCTACACAAGCCCACAGAGCGTACTAATGGCGGGAAGCGCCGTGTGTCCGTCTTTATTTGTGTGCGCCGACGTGAGTGTTGATCAGAGGTTGGCTTAGAGAGGAGGGAAATGGATCAGCATAATAAGCCTAAAAATATGAACAACCCTGAATGTTTCTAAAAGATAAACGTATCTCAGCTCCACACAATACGGTAGCCTTTGGGATGAAATCCTCATCTTGTTTTTATCTTGTTACTTCTTTGCCAGAATTCGGGGCCCGCACGCCCAGCGCATCGTGTGCATTCTCGGGAATTCGCTTCGACCAGCCCTATTTCAAAGTCTACCGTATTTTCAATACGGTAGACAAAAAGCACCATTGGGGTAACAGTAAAATGTGGTCTTCTTTGCAGGTAGGCAGAAGTTCCTTCTCTTCCTCCAGTTACGCCGATGGTGTGCTGAGAGGTCACCGAAAAAGCTGTCCACACTGGCAATACAACTTGGACCCCCTTGGGGGACCTAGATTTAAATTTCCATGCAGCAAGGGGCTGGGAATCCAGTGAATATATGATACGCCCTCCCCCTTTCGGCGGGGCTTCAATATTCATTGCTTCCAGTCCCTTACTTAGCGCATACCTCTTTCCTATCAGTCCATAAGCTAGGAAGGTCTACCGTGCACCCCCCCCCCCAGTACTCAATAAGATGGGTTTCAAAGTATTCCTTAGTATGTCCTGAGATGTTTAAGCCATGTTCCCCGAAAATTCTTAGGAACACACCAGAGATATAGCCGATGGCGCAAGGGTAACCCATTCACGCTCTTCGCAGGTGCTAAAATGAGGTTGAGAAACATTTTCCTCTAAATAAATCAGAATTCATTCCAGAAACCCAAATCAGGCAATATTATGTCAAGGCACACCTTCTTCATCCTCTGCAAAAAACAGAATGAAAAAATATTGAATCCCTGGCTCACAGTGAAGGTATTTGTGCACCCAGCAAACGACTATTTCTGCGAAATCGCAAAAAAGACAAAAATAATGTGTCAGATGCCTTCAGACATTTTCTATTACACTGACAGTCCATTTTCAGGTTTACATCATTAAAACAGGATGTCACAATTATTATAAACTTGACTAGGTGATGCTGTGATCACTGTGAGTGCCACAGTGGTTGATTTTTTATCCCTACCCCCAAGTTGTAAAAATACACAAAATTAATTAGAAAAAAAGTTATTCCATTTTATTTTGACCTCTCTTTACCTATTAAGTTTTAATAATGTGAGCATAAAGTGCAAGAAAATAAGAAAAGTCGGCATCCTTTACGGTATGTTCGTGGTGAATGATAGCTTTTTCCCATTTAAAATTGCCAAATTGGGAAACGTACGTTGTTTCTGATGCCCTCAGAAATTTTGTATACAACTGATAGTTTTTTTTAAAGGTTTTATTGGTTAGGATAGAGTACCACAGTTACTCCCAACCTGATTTTATGATGCTGTGATGCATTTAGGGGTCACAGTGGCTGAATCTGCTGCCCTACCCCCATTTTACCTGTACGCAAAGGAACGAAAAATGATCATAACAATTGCTCCTCTGATTAAATAATTTTGTTGCCAGTTTTCTTAACAAAATATGCATATTGAGCGTAAACATTTGTGATCATTTCATTAATTTCAATGTGACCCATTAATTTAATTGTAATTCTTTTTATTTAAGGCATGCTTAACAGGGGCTGCCGCTGAAGCTTCTACCGTCTGCACATTCAGCACTCTTGTCAAACTCGGGGAAGGTGTACCTCAGGGAGATGTTGTGTCTGATGCTGTTTTTGGTCTACATTAATTATATCAGTACAACAGTACCAAGGTTCGTCTCGAACATCCTCCATGCGGATGACTTTGCAGTGTAGAGCACAGCAGAACATAAAGAAATAGCATCCTGCAGAATCCAGGATGCTGCCAATAGAGTCAGCAGCTGGACTGAAAGAGGACACTCAAACTGAGCTAGACCATCTCTTTTAATCAGACGGAAGAGGTCAACTCAAAACTGGAGACCTTCCAGTACCAAAGACAGACAGGCCAACTTTACTGGCAACAAATAAATTACTGGATTCACGTAGAGGCCTCACATTGAAGCAATGGAAGCTAGAGCTGCAAAAAAAAAAAAAAGTCTCTGATGAAGAAACTGGTGGGGACCACATTGGCGCAAATTACAGCATCCTGGCACAAGCAAACACCTGCTCGGTCAGACCAGTTGTGCGGTACCAAGATACATCGACAACATAAAACACTGCCTGCAAAACCCAAAAAGCCTGACTGACAAGATGCAGGACATGGGTCATTCTCATGATGAAGTGACATTCTTAGAGCCATCTGGAGCACCCCAATTTAGGAAATGGAGGACATTGGAGCCACTGGAATGCAGAACAGCACACACGATGAAGAGACTTAGTAAACACCGACAGCATGGGAGACTACAGGAGCAGACCAAGAACCATCAGAAATGCCCAAGTCTGAACCGCCAACTGAAGGTCCTGCAAAGGGCTAACACTGACGTCCTGAAACCAAGCCCAAAGATGTGTGAACAGCTCCCTTCAGATACCTGGACATCTTGAAAGAGCCTTCAAGACAACATAAACAATGTTCCAGGTCTCTTTGCCAAAGGTCGCAGCACTGCACAAAGCCATCTTGCTGGAGGTTGTGCACAAGCGCTACCCTCACAGCAGCTGTGATACTACACAAGATGCCGTGCGGAATGAAGGAAGTGGCGTGTACATCTGTTGTGCAGACCACTACTACCTCCCTCTCCTTACCAGCTGGTGGCAGCAGCTCCAACTATCGTACAGATCTGCAGGTGCTCAACACAGCAGCAGAGCACTAGCTAGGGAAAGGCAGCAGCTTGATCCACTGATCTCACCAGGAAGCTTCAAGATAGACTGGATGCCCTGTCCACAAAATAGTGCTGCAGTGGATTCCAGTGCATTCTGGACTAGCTGGGAATGGAGACACTACAACAACAACAGCAGAATGGCGGCTGCAGCCCGTGGGCAGATGACATCAACAAGCTGAACAGGGAGAGCCAGGCCACCATCTTTCATCTACGCACTGATTACTCTGGACTGGGTCCATACAGAAAAGCAGGAACGTTTCACAAACCCAAACTGAAGCCTGAAGGTTTACACACTTTAATCAGATCACTCTGTATCAGCAATTATTTGAAGCTTCCGTGCCTAATGCATGAAGAGATACCAAAATAAAAGAACGCTTAGCGAATGGCGGACTTCGGTAGAAGCGTAAACAACCAATCAGAATGTTCGGCAGAAAGGCCATGCAGTCACTTTATGATCAGAGCTAAATATAGATCACTTGCAACAAGCGTCAGCAAGATCGTTCGCAATGGAATAGTCACAAATTGGGGGAGAAAAAAAAAAAAGAAGTAGACAAAAGTTTGCCAGCACGCTTGTCATTTTTTACAAACTTTCACAGACTTTGAGGAAAAGGACTGAAATTGACAGACTTTCCAGGGCCCTAAAAAAGCATTGTCATTTTTTAACAACTTTCACAAATGCCGGTTCACAGACCGTAAGGACCCTGCTGGACTCACCTCGTGAGACTGGGTCATGCGGAAACAGCCCTATGCGAATTTGGCGTAGAAAATCAGTCTCCTTAGCACATTCTCCAAACATGTCCATACACAGAAGCGGTCTGCTGGCAGTTGTGACCAGAAGACACCCCCCTATACACCAAACTCTGAAAACATGCTGCCTAGCTCTTGACAGCTCACTTATTGGCAGCCAAAACAATATAAGATTTAAAGACGGCCATAAAAAATTGAACGTTGCAGAAGGTGGAAGTGGAGATCTCGTGGTCGACATGTGGAAACTAAGTATTTTGATAACATTGTTTTGGCTATTAGGAACCATGAAACTTTATTACGCATTCATATTTACACATTTCTAGATGAAAATAAATGAAAGGAAAAGGGGAGACCTTACTAGACCCGCCTCACGCTAGGTAAAATATCACCTAAAGGACCAGCCAGTTAAAATAGTTACAATTAAATGGATGGGTTACATTGAAATTAATGAAATGATCACAACTTGTTATGCTCAATATGCATACTTTAAAAAAAAACTGGCAACAACAAATATTTAAACAGAGGAGTATGACGTAAGCAATTTTTATGATTATTTTGCGTTACTTTCCGTACAGGTAAAATGGGGGTAGGGCAGCAGATTCAGCCACTGTGGCCCCTAAATGCATCATAGCATCACAAAATCAGGTTGGGAGTAACTGTGGTACTCTATCCTAACCAATAAATCTAACAAAGACCTATCGGTTGTATACAAAATTTCTGAGGGCACCGGAAACAACGTACGTTTCCCAATTCGGCAATTTTAAATGGGAAAAAGTTATCATTCACCACGAATGTACCATAAAGGATGCCGACTTAACTTATTTTCTTGCACTTTATGCTCACATTATTGAAACTTAATAGGTAAAGAGAGGTCAAAATAAAATGGAATAACTTAAGCAATTTTTTTCTAATTAATTTTGTGTATTTTTACAACTTGGGGGTAGGGATACAAAATCAACCACTGTGGCACTCACAGTGATCACAGCATCACCTAGTCAAGTTTATAATAATTGTTACATCCTGTTTTAATGATGTAAACCTGAAAATGGACTGTCAGTGCTATAGAAAATGTCTGAAGGCATCTGACACATTATTTTTGTCTTTTTTTGCGATTTCGCGGAAATAGTCGTTTACCGGGTGCACAAATACCTTCACTGTGAGCCAGAGATTCAATATTTTTTCATTCTGTTGTTTGCAGAGGATGCAGAAGGTGTGCCTTGACATAATATTGCCTGATTTGGGTTTCTGGAATGAATTCTGATTTATTTCGAGGAAAGTGTTTCTTAACCTCATTTTAGCACCTGCGAAGAACGTGAATGGGGTTACCCTTGCGCCATCGGCTATATCTCTGGTGTGTTCCTAAGAATTTTCGGGGAACATGGCTTAAACATCTCAGGACATACTAAGGAACACTTTGAAACCCATCTTATTGAGTACTGGGGGGGGGGGGGGGGGTGCACGGTAGACCTTCCTAGCTTGTGGACTATATCTTTTTTGGGGGGCTGTGACCAAACTAGATCTATGATCACTGGTCGATAATGCACAATTCTTTTCCCTGAAACTGCTTTTTCCTACTTACTTGGTAGTTGTTCCTAATACATTCGTCAATTCAATGAACTGGTTATACCAAATAATTTACATGATTCGAAATCTTAAATTTACGAAGATGTAAGAACGATGTAACAAAAAGTTTCTCTATGTGACGATACAAACATCAACAGGCCAAATTTTAAGAGACTTGTCGCATATGATTTTCCAATAAGGATCATGCCTGATATTGCAGGGGATGGTGAGGACGGCGGCGGGGGGGAGGGGGGGGGGGGGGGGGGGTGTGTGTGTGTGTGTGTGTGTGTGTGTGTGTGTGTGTGTGTGTGTGTGTGTGTGTGTGTGTGTGTGTGTGTGTGTGTGTGTGTGTGTGTGTGTGTGTGTGTGTGTGTGTGTGTGTGTGTGTGTGTGTGTGTGTGTGTGTGTGTGTGTGTGTGTTGTGTGTGTGTGTGTGTGTGTGTGTGTGTGTGTGTGTGTGTGTGTGTGTGTGTGTGTGTGTGTGTGTGTGTGTGTGTGTGTGTGTGTGTGTGTGTGTGTGTGTGTGTGTGTGTGTGTGTGTGTGTGTGTGTGTGTGTGTGGTGTGTGTGTGTGTGTGTGTGTGTGTGTGTGTGTGTGTGTGTGTGTGTGTGTGTGTGTGTGTGTGTGTGTGTGTGTGTGTGTGTGTGTGTGTGTGTGTGTGTGTGTGTGTGTGTGTGTGGTGTGTGTGTGTGTGTGTGTGTGTGTGTGTGTGTGTGTGTGTGTGTGTGTGTGTGTGTGTGTGTGTGTGTGTGTGTGTGTGTGTGTGTGTGTGTGTGTGTGTGTGTGTGTGTGTGTGTGTGTGTGTGTGTGTGTGTGTGTGTGTGTGTGTGTGTGTGTGTGTGTGTGTGTGTGTGTGTGTGTGTGTGTGTGTGTGTGTGTGTGTGTGTGTGTGTGTGTGTGTGTGTGTGTGTGTGTGTGTGTGTGTGAGAGAGAAAGATAATAGGAGACCCGTAAGACAATGAATTCAATAGAGTCGCATCAGTCATTAATTTACGCCATTTTTAATATCAAAATTTTGACCCCAATTTTACCCCCGTTAATTCTGAATCAACCCTTTGATTTTTAAAAAGTGATGAGTATGACTGATGCGACTCTATTGAATTCATTGTCTTACGGGTCTCCTATTATCTTTCTCTATAACTATTGTCTCTGTCAACACCTAATCATGAACCTGATCAAGTGATGCCAAGTGAAACTTAATACTTATTAACAAGTTGCAACTAACTTTTAGGAACCTGCAGAGGTAACCTTTAAGTGTGTTGCCATAAGAACTTATTAATTACTTACCATAAGTTCTTACAAGTACTTACCCTAAGTTCTTACAAGTACTTACCCTAAGTTCTTACAACAACTTGACTCAAGTCCCAAGACACTGAGACAGATTTATCAAGATACAAGGACAATAAAAAAACTTTTTTTTTCTCAGTAATACTCAGGTGGTGGTGCTGATGGGGTTAAATAATCAGGCACAAGTGGTGTAAATGACATGTCATCTCTCTGCGAAGCATATGACAAAAATATTGATTGATTACCAAATCTGATTTTTATTTGTTTAAAAGATTGTGTAGTTTTTCTGTGGTTTCCTGTACCCCTATCTTTTTTCCCTCTGCTAAAAAACTGGCCTTCAGTTCTTCAACATTGACGGGAGATTGACTACGCATTTTATTCTGTATTTCAGACTTCTGTTTCTTGTAATTATTTAAATCATCCTGGACTCGCTTAAATTCTTCATCATCAATAAAATTATCGTTTAATGCCTTACTGATAATAAGTTTCATACTGCTCAGCTTTGCACCAGCAAGCGTACTCAATGCTTCATGTTTCTGTAATTTTGTGTGAAACCTCTTGTTTAAGGCTTCCAAACCAAAGCAAGCCAGGCATGTAGCAACGCTAACACCCTCAACTGCTATTCCAGCCAAACTCCCAATTCCTGTGGCGAACAGAACAATACCCCCTACAGAACATGAAGCTGAAACTGCACCAATAGCCATAGAAGTGTTTTGAACAGAATTAAAAACGGTCTTATACCGTCTTTTGCACCGTGAGTATTTCGCCTCCTCACTCTCCAAATATTTCAAAGCTTCTGTAATATTATTTAATCTGAATGCGTCTGCCTGTAATGTTTTATCTGAAGCAATTGGCATATGTGGATCAGGCGCAAGTGTTGTTTTAGTCGTCACATTTGTTTCAGTCGGATCAAGCGTTGGTAGTTGCGGATAGAAGTTTACCATTTTTTTATTGACAAATATTTTTTTAATTTAATCAGCAATTACATTTTGCAACTCTTCAAAAGTATACAATTTGCTGGCATAATAAAATGCAACAAGATCAATGTGTTCAAGGTTTATGTAAGTTAGACGAACAAAAGTTGTTTTGTCGACCACCACCTTGACAGCTGGAACACTGCTCGAAACATTAATAACATCATTATTTTTTGTAATAGCAATAAAGACCTTTGATGATTCTGTTACTGTTTCATCCCATGTAAGTTTAATTCCTTGTGCAATTTGAGCCTCTTTAGCAGTAGCAACAGATTTCATGATAATTTCAAATACTATTGCCGCTTCTCTAGCCATGACTAAGCTTGCTGGCATAAACACAACAGAAGTATCTGATCTACCCTTTCTAGCTGTAAGAAGATACCGCCGTCTCTCATAATTTTCAACTTTCAGTTTTTCTCTGCTATTGTTGTCTGGGGCAAAACTTGGAACAAGACTTACAATAAGCGGCCCCGAGTTAACAACCTTCCTAAACACTAAGGCACCTTCGTCATCAGTGTATACATAAGGACTAATAAATTCCAACTTTATGTCCCAGTCAATTGCTGGAGGTGGAACAGGCACAGGTGAAACCACCCACTTATTTCCCACATGTATTAAGTTGTAGGGCGAATTATTTACAGGTGGAGTAGGTACAGTAACATCACGTAGCTGACCAAGTTTAGGAATCTGTTTTTCACCGTCTTTCATGTCAACAATTACTTTCCTCTTGTACATGCCATTTGAATCAAGTTCAAAACCATATATTTCTCCAACATCCCCTTCCTTCTCAAAATCCTGTACATCAGCCAAATCTTTCAACTCTGTTACTGGACACGCAACTGGTATGATTCTCAACTTTGGACCACCACTCATTTTTTATAAACAAAAATAAAATTATTTAATTTCCAACACAACACTAAAATCATGCATAAGAACTGGTTTGTCATCCTGATTAGTTACAGATATACTCAGTGACTCAAAGAAACTAGAACCTAATTTCTTAAACTGCAAATTAGGAAATCTAACAACTACACTTTCACAATACGGAGCAGTTCCAGTTGGTAAGCATCTCAACAAAGTTGAAGGCTTTCCATTGTGAACATTCTCAGATGTGTTTAGTTCTTTCAAATAAACATTTAGCACTGTGTGTACTGACAAATTGACAGGGCGTTTTCCAGTTATTTTAAGTCTTTTTGTCTTCATTGTTATAATACCAGACATAGCTTCATCTAAATCATCTGTTCTCCACCAATCTTCATCAATATAAAATCCAAGTAAATATGCAAATCTATCTGAGATCCTTAACCAATTTTGTGTCAAAAATTCTAATGTAACAAGTAGGTTAGCTGGATTTAAAGTTGCTTTAATTTTAAATTTACTTTGAAACCATTCAGCTATAGTACAAAAGTCATAATACCCAGGTGGTATAGCTTCAGTCTTACCATCAAAAATTACTTTATTATATATATTATCTTCTACATTAAACCATTTTACTGTGTAGAGCATTTCATGGATAGCTGCAGCTTTGCTACCATCACGATTATCAATCCCATTAGTTAACCACACTGGTTTGCTTGTGTCAAGATTTGTTAAGGTAATAAACATTTTTATTATCTCATATAAAAAAGGATGGAATTTAAATCACCAACCATCACCACTACAAACGCATTTCAATTTAATGTGGATGCCAAATACAATGTTGCACCTACTTATGAACAGAAGATAATTCAACTAAATCAGCTTGACATAGCTGTGTCTGTACAAGATCTATTTCAAGTCAAAGTACCGAATCCGTTTGACCATTACCTAAACCCTCCAATAACAGATGACTCAACTGCAAGAAAGTGGTCTTCAAGTCCACTACAGATGTTTCAAAACCAACTCAATTTTGCCATACTATGTTCAACTACAGGCTGTGGTGTTTCATTTACAGACCACTTGAATCACTCAAACAAACTGATTAGATCTGTGTATCGTTTCCATGTTTATTACCAGCTTAGACGTATACTGTCAGAACTTCATACACCACTGCCCACTGAATCTAGTTTCAACAGGTATAACAACCCCATGGATATGAAAGCATTTGAACGCATCTGTAATGAGTTTAACATCAGTACAAAGTATGACTTCACACAAAAACTTGATGATCACCACGGCATTGGTACATTGTATTACGCTTTGAGTCACAGACAATACCCACAAGATTACTACCCTGGGTACACTTCATTCTCATCAAAATCTGAAGTCTGGATAGGATCAATAGAGCAGAAACAGTCTAACGCCTGGACCACATTTGTCTTAGATAAATCTGACGGGTTTACTCAAGCAGGAGTCGAGCGCGTCAATGAGTCTATCAGAACATATGTCTGGTGTATACTAGGAGCACAATCACTAACAAAATCAAACATTTTGAATGGAAGTGGTAAATTTGAAGCACAAAAACAGTTTCTTGCAAATCTTGAAGATTCAATTAACTCAACAGTTGATCTCCCATCTAGCATACAGCGCTACCAAAACGTACTCAGATATGCCAGATCGAAAGTTGACTTTGTAGTTGGCACTGGGTTATACATGTTACCATCTGATCTTCAACTCCAAATGGGTACAATAACAAATTATAATAATGAAATCATTGTTGCAGGTGTTGGTCAGAAATTAGGACTCA
Source organism: Semisulcospira habei (assembly GCA_036245525.1). Taxonomy (NCBI): domain Eukaryota; kingdom Metazoa; phylum Mollusca; class Gastropoda; family Semisulcospiridae; genus Semisulcospira; species Semisulcospira habei. The sequence goes on from BTPG01000005.1 coordinate 30,493,100, forward strand.
ATCAATCTGTAAACTTGGGGGCCACAACCACACATGTACAGCCGTTAAAATCATTACAGACGGTAACACCTCCAGCCCCGGCCCCGGCCCCAGCCCCATCACCGGCACCCATACAACCAGTACAGTCAACACCAACCCCTGACACACATGAGTCAGAACGAACTGCATTAGTAATTGGATTAACAGGACTAGGAGTATTACTTCTTTATCTGTTTCATTAAATAACCCACCATCAACCCTCCTACTGTAACCAAAAAGACCCACACATGTTCTGCCATAAACCCTACTGCCTTTGCTGCAGTACTAATCAACCAACTGACAACAGAGCCTATAATGCCAGGCAACGCGTCCACTGCTTTCAGAGCCAATTTTTTTAGCAAGTCTGATATGTGAGACAGTTGTTTTTTTACCCATGACTGTAAATCTTTTGGGTCAGTTGGTGGTGGGGGGCCAGGAGTTGGTGGTGCGGGGGCTGGCGGTGTTGGACTACCACCGGGTCCACCACTGCCAGAGACAGCCAACACAACAGTACTTATAATAAACCCAAGAGCTGTAATTAAACTAGCAATTGTGATACCCTGTTCTCTGAAAAGTGTTTTAAGTCTCTCAGCCAGAGTAGTGTCTTCGTGAAGTATTTTCTGAATAGTTTCTCTAATTCTGTTGACCTGTGATTTCAGTTTTTGTCTTCCAATACTAATCACTTCTAACCGTCCTGATCTTTCTATCTGCAAATCATTTAATCTGTGCTGTATTCTCTCTTTCATTTCTGTGTCAAGATTTCCATTGTCTGCTGTAGCCAGTTTCTCTTTTTCACGTTCTATGTGTTTATCAAGCTCACCTAGTTTGGCAACATTGTTTACCATCTCACCTCTTATTGTCTGCAGTGATTTATCCAATCCCATAATCTCCCTCATTGACAAAGGTGGGTCGTTTATTGTTTTCATAGCGTCATTTAATTGCCCTTCAGTAAATGAAGTTTCTTGTATCACTGTGTTTGCTATTTCTGGTAGGCTTGTTACTGGTGCCATTTCAATCTCTTGCCCTGTTGGCAACTTTGTTTGCGTGTCGTGAAGAACACTAGCCAGTCTTGGCGTGACAGGAGACCCTCCAATTCCAAGTTGACGCAAGGCACCAACACCACCTTCATTTTTTATTGTACTTAAAGCCCTAAACCTACTAGGGTCTTTTTTGTTAGTCAATAGTACTTTTCCTTTGTCAACAGTATTTAAATATAAATGACCCTTGCCATCAAGTTCAAACTGATTAGGGTCTACGTTGTCTGGGCGGCCACCAACATGATCATAAAATGAGTTCACTTTGGTTTCTAAAAGTTCATGACGTAAACTGTAAATATTTCTTGTACCAGTCATATCTGTCATATCTGTCATATCTGTTGTATTACCAAAATCATTCATGTCATCCATTTCAAATTCTTCATGATTAAATCCTCCCGCTGCCATTGTTTTATTAATTTATTATTTTTTATTGTGCATAATAAAAATGACACAGTCTTACGGATCAAAGTTAGACCCATACAGAAAACTACGTGAGCCTCTGGGTGTTAAGGGCATAAGACAATCAATCGTCATCACGAACAATCCAAGTACAATAGACCAGAATCAAACACTTACAGTCAAGTTTCCAAACCTAGGTCCCAGTGACGTTATTGTTCCTGGCACTGCACGCCTAGCATTTAATATTGAACTATCATCAGACGCAGATGTGAACAGAACACTGGTTGACAATCTTGGCAGAGCAATTGTTAGAACTATTAAAGTAAAACTTGAAGGACAGGAAGTGTTTAGTCTTGACGACTCAGATGTGTTCTACTGTTACAAGGATCTTTGGCTCACAAGAGAAGAACGAGAAGACCGTGTTTACCAAGGCATACAGTCAGATAATGTTGGTAAACTTCGAATCAATGCCGGAGACAAAACAACTACTGGGGTACCAAAGGAAGTTATTATAGCAGAAACATATGGAACCAGATTCTACATTCCACTTGAGTTTGAAATCCTAACAGCTCATTTGCCTTATTATCAAGGGGCACTGAATGACCGTCTGAGCTTTGAACTAACTTTCAATGACTACTCCAAAGTTATAAAATCATCTGCCACAGATGCAACATATAAGATCTCTAACATTTCCTTGGAATATGAAATTGTCACACATATTGAACTAGCCAGACTCATACAAAATCAGTACCAGTCAAGACTTCCAATTTATTATGACCGTGTGATTAGACATAGTTTAATACCCAAAGACAAGAGTGACCCAATGTGGAACATAAACTTAAACACACCAGCTAGGTCACTGAAAGGTATTCTTATGTTGTTTGTTGAACCGGTGAGTCCATACAAAAGAGATTCAGAAAAATTCTACAATCCTAAGATTACACATTTGTCCTGTACAATTGAAGGCCGCCCTAATCAAGTGTACGCGTCTGGAATGTTACCTTATCAACACTACGATGAGATCACAAAGTATTTTGCGGGTGGAAGGATTAGAGATAAACCTGCAAACATTGCGTGCAAAGATCTACATCTGTATGATGTTAGGATCGGACAATACCTTACAAACAAATATGCACTGTGGCTAGACCTTCGTAGTACAGATGACGATTATCTTCATGGGTCAGGACGAACTGTCGAGAACGGTAGTGATGGAATAACAATTCAGATACAAAAGAAGGTTGAAACTGCTGCAGCCATAAACATATATTTGTACCTGATATATGACGCACAACTCAATATACAAGACAGTAGACTAAGTGGACACATATATTAAAATTATATTGTGTATTAAAATGAACCGGGGCTTAATGACACTCGACCCCCACTGTGGATTGTTTTGTGGTGCAACAGGGTGTGGTAAAACTGAATTTGTACTTAACCTCTTACAAACAAGATACATACACCACTTTGAAAACATTGTAATATTTTGTCCTACAATCAAACACAACAAAGCTTATCACAACCGTTTATTCATTTGGACTGACAGCAACATATACTTAGTCGACCCTGAGAAAAAACTGAATGACTACCTACAATATTTTTACAAGCAATTTGAAGGACAGCCAACATTGTTCATTGTTGATGACTGTTCTGCAGAGAAAGACATTGTCAAGAAGAGAAACACTCTAGCAGAACTTGCTTTCAGTGGCAGACACGCAAATGTAAGTGTATGGATTCTCACTCAGAAATATAATGCTGTACTGAAAGATTTTCGAGAACAGTTAAAGTTTATCTGTTTGTTTTACTGTAAGGACCGTGACAGCTTTGAAGACTGTCTCAGAGAGAATGATGTCATACCAAATAAGCATGAACGTGATGATGTAAAAAATAAACTGAAATCAACTAAGCATCTAAAGCTCATTTTAAAGACAGATCAGCCCACAGGGTATGGGTTAGTAAATTAATTTTTGTTTTTTAAAATAACAATATAAATGAACCCTGATGAAATCCTTCTATTGAATGATATCAATGCTGTAGAGAACAAAGACTTAGACTCTAAGAAACAGCGTCTTTTGTCTGTAGTTGTCTCAGGCAAATCAAAGACTTATCTGGGTAGACAATACACAACAGAGGATATTGAATCTCTTACCGCTGACGAGCTAATCAAGCTTCATTCTAAATATGAAAACCACATCGCTTCACTAATGACTCGTGATTTAAGTCGATCTCTTGTATGCCTATACACAAAAGCAGTGAGTCACTTTCTACCTGTGGATAGTGACAGTCTTTCACACGACCTTGAAAGCAATCCTATTGTTTCAAGTTCAATTGGCAAATTAGCATGTGTCATGTTTTACAAGTTTGGAAATTACCTTGCACCTGTCGTAACCCTTCTTGTTACTGGGAGTCATATTGATTTCTCAAAAATAAATTTTACTGCAGAAGAAAATGGACGAAACCCAGACGACTCCACAACTGAACCCCGACCCTGTTTTGACACAGGTTCAAACTGTGACGAAGACTAAAAGTCCAGGCAGGGTTGAGGCTGGAAAAAGATTAGCTGAATATAATAGGCAAAAAAAATTACAGCTTAAGGCACAAACAGAAAAGACTCATGTGACTGATCCACCGTTAGGACCGTCAGGATCGTCAGGACCGTCACTACCATCAGGACTGACACCGACAGGACACCTTCATCAAAGTGAGAGACAAACAACTAAGTCTGACAGTGAAACAACAAAATATATAGTTGCCGCATTTGTTGTCGGATTTGGTTACGTAGGTTATCAATTATACAAAAAATACAAACCACAGACTCGTACAGTGACCAAAAAATCAGACACTCCAAAAACAAAACCAGAAGTCGCCACATTACCAGTAACACCCAAAGCCGTTGACCCATTTTATATGCAGTAAATAAAAATATTATTTTAATTTTTCTTGCCTAAGAAATGAACGACTCAAAAAATTTAATGAACCTTGTGTATCACTCTGCCGTAATCAGCGGATTAGCAGTAGCTTATTCTATGCTGGGGAAAAGTCTACTCAAAATGAAATCAGCAGACTTGAGTAGACTCGATTTCGAAGACAGTGCTAAGCTAATTGTAGTCGTTACAGCGTCGATTGCGACAAAAGATTTTCTTGTCAAGCAAGGAATTATTCCCGAAAATATTTCTATGTAAATAAAAATATGGCGACGATAGCTATTATGATAGGTGGTGCTATGGTTAATGCTCTGGCATTTAGTGGCTCTAATTATCTCTTTTCAAAAATGGGTAGAGAAGAATCTGCTCTGGAGATGAGACGACACAATGAGGCGTCAGAAAAATTAGCACAAGCCCAGCAGGAATATGAAAAGAATAGAATTGAGAAACTTGATTTCATCAATGAAAAACTCAGGCTTGAAGGCCACGCACAGCATACGTTTTCAAATACAGACGAAGCAATCAGGGAATATTTTCTTGTCACAGGTGAAGACATGTCTATCCCAAAACCGAAACTAAGTGACTATTACAAACCAAGCACACAACAAAGAAACGGGGAGATAATCTTTGTTCTAGTGGGAATGACATTTGTTTATTTTACAGGAGTTTTCATTGCTAGAAAAAATGGCAGCCGAAAATAAACTATCAAAAATATATTACTCCCCATCAGGCTATTGGAAAGGAGCAACAGCTATTGAAAAATTACATGCCGCTGTGGGCGGAGATATAACACTCAATCAAGTCAAGCAATGGTTACAGAGACAAGCAATTTGGCAGATATATCTTCCTGCTCCAAGAAAGATAACAAGACCCCATTTTGAAAACACTACCCCCAATGACACACACCAAATGGACCTTTTGTTCTTACCACATGACACAATAAGAAAGAAACGATACAAGTATGCACTGACTGTTGTAGACATTGCTTCAAGGTATAAAGACGCTGAACCCATATCTGACAAAACAGCCAGTACAGTTGCTACAGCATTATCAAAGATATATAGTCGAGGCCCTTTAAGATACCCCAGACTTGTACAAGTTGATGATGGATCTGAATTCAAAGGTGCTGTTAATCAGTTATTTGCTAAGCATGGTGTACTGGTCAGACGAGGCATTCCAGGTGTGCACAGATCACAGGCAATTGTAGAGAACTTTAACAAACAGTTGTCAGAGAGACTTTTCAGTTACCAGTATTCTAAGGAACTCATGCATGACACCCGGAACACTGAGTGGGTTAAGAGATTACCACATGTGATAAAAGCAATGAACGATGAAGGACATCCTAAGCCTGCTGATGCTATTAAATTGAAATCAATTACAGAGCCAAAAACAATGTCAACCCAGGCACCGCTTGCACCAGACACAAGCTTGTTTACTAAACAGGTGAGATATTTATATCAACCCGGAGAGGCCGAGAACGACGTAAAGCGCAGGGCAACAGACCCTATCTGGTCAACGTCTGTACACAATATAAAAAAAATAGTCCCCGGTCCTGACGGTCCTGGCGCAACAATATATTATCTGTATGACCCTGCACCCCAGAGGGCATTTGTCAGAGAAGAATTACAGATTATTCCCCCAGACACCGTTACTCATTTCAGTAACTAAGTCATCAATTAATTCATCAACCAGTTCATCACAAATGTCTTCAGATAACTTGAGCCTGTAATGACCTGGTGCATAAGCTTTTTCCTTAGTGTGAAACACTCTTTTCGTGTCTCCAACTGCCAGTGATTTCTTATGTGTTTGGATCATTTCAAGATTATGTTTATTTGATCTCAGTGACTTGTTTGGATAATCAGGCATCAATGCACCATCTAACACTTGCTTGTAATGTTCATGACGTATGTCTTTATTTTTTATTGCTGTTTTCTTGATACCTTTGGCTTTCGACTGACTACCTTTCTGGTGCAGTATAGAATACATTTTTGATCTCAGTCCAACATACTCAACTATAGGCACACCATTTAGTTCATCCTTAAACTTACCAGGCACTTTCTTGTTTTGTGTACTATACAGTGGATGATCTTTAGGATAGTCAGACGTGTCATACATGTGTAACTCTGTTTTCATGTCTTCGTAAAAGTCTTCAGTACACACATCAATGATCATAGAGTCAGTGTCAGTGTATAACAGACGGCAGTCAGGATACTTTGGTTTGAAGTAATCATAATAAAATTCAAGCATCAACAGTTTTGATAACTCAAGAATTGCCATACCAATGAATACTGGCTTGTCCAGTTTAACAATCTTTTTTTTGAGTGACACTGCATACAATGATGAATGAAATTCTTTATACCCTGTGTACTGTGGCTTACCTGTAAGTTTAATTGCGCCCAATTCAGTTGTGACCAGTCTCACATCTTTTCTGTGATGAGGATTTTCCATTGTCTTGCCAAAACAGGCATTGTTCATAAGCTTAAAGAAGTCTTTGTCAAATGCAGTGTTGCCGTCTCTGGCACGAAGGGTTGTGTTCTTCATTATGTAATCTTTCATGAAAGCACTCTGATCAAATTGAATTCCTCTGTGAACTTTCTTTAGTACTAACCCGTGTCTGATGTAAAACTGCAACAAGCGGTAGTGACAAACATAATTGAATTTGTCATTTAGATTTGGTACAAGTTTAGTGTCTTCTTTTTTTCCGGTCATACTCATTTTCTCAACAGCTAATGGATAATCATTATGGTAATCGTGTAGATGGTGTGGGTACTCTAGGTCTACTTCAAAGATCCAACCCTTCGCGTCGTTTCGGTCAAGATTCATAATATTGTTAGTTAACCCTGACTCTGTTACATCATACTGTGACAAATCATGCAGACAAAAGTTTTTCAAGGGCAATAACTCACACATCGCCCAGCCATAAAGGTTATTAGCGTCCAAGTACGTAATGAATGACCTTGACCCCGGGCTTGAGGGGTCAAAGGCGTCCAGATATTTATTGTTGGCTCTGGCATAATTGTTCGCTGCAATACTAATCCCTCCCCTCAATCCACGTTCCACCATTTCACCCATCGTACGATCAGACAACAGGTCTATAAATATCTTACTGGATTTCAAAAATGCATCCCATGTCATGCCAGGACTAGTTATGTAACAAGCAGGGTCAAGTCTGTAGTGCAACAAACCCTTTTCACGGTAACTTTCAAATACGTCTGCTAGCAAACAAACGTCTGCTTTCAAGTACTGGTCATGATAGTCACCAATTGTCTGACATCCTAACTTTCCCCACGCATCAAGTGCATGTTGATATTCAGAGTCAGAAATACCTTTTCCAGTTAGTGTAGAATAAAATTTCTCTTTTGGTGGCAGTCTTGTTTCTTCAAACACAACCCAGTGATCAATGTACTCATACGGATACACACCTTTCTTAATCAAGTCTGGTTCAAAATATTTACTCGTTATTGGATACTCGGTCAGTCCTTCTGCCAAACTAGCCAATCCTAAAGACAAATGTTGCATGGAGTCATAAAATGCTAATTTATCTAACCTAAAAGTTAAGTATTTCTCAGTTGTCTGGGCAATACAACTTATGTTTTTGTACGACTCGTCTACAGCCTGCATGATAATGTGTGAATCATATCCTTTGAGATTGTGGAAAAAGATTGGCAGTTTGTATGTCTTGGGATCTATTTTTAATAATAAGTTACAATTGTTATGTGCAGCACCTCTGTAACGACCAGTTATGTGATCGTGGTCACGAACTTTATCACATCCTAAAGGCTGTTCACAAATCCAACATGTCTCAGCTGTATCAAATTTCAGTTTGTCTTCTTCTGTCATCACCAAAGGCATCTGACATGTTGTGAGATATTGTACTACCTGACTATACAGTTGTCTCATTTCTGTTAAAAACAAACATGCTGCATTTTCACCTCTGTAGATAACAGGTTCTGAATGCAAACCGTCTGACCTAACAAGAATGTATCCAAAAGAACACACCACTTGGTCACTCAATTTTATAGTCTTTGGTAATGACTCTGGAACAGGACCGTCATACGGAACAACTAATGATTCAAAATCAGCATACACTACAAACGGCAACTTTTGCTGATTCCCATAGTTCTTAAAATACACTTGACTACCAGGATCTGGGTACTTAAGTACAGTTTGTATGTCATCAGCTGACCTGCAGTGTAAAACGTGTTTGTGCGCTACGTTTATGGAGGAAAATCTTTGTAAACATCTTTTACACACTTCCTGTTTCCCATTGTGTTTTGTTGTGTGTCCATGAATTAGACGTGACATATTTCTGATAATTGTGTAGTGAAAGTTATCATTATCACTGGTAGGGCCGATTAGCAACATGTCAACATGCTTATCTTCTGACTGACCATAGGTTGGTGCCAGTGGAGATACTCTAATTGGCTGTAGCTTGTTCTCAGACTGATTATCCCACACATACACATTTACAGATATACCAGGATTTAGTTTTTCAAACAAGTCTATGTCCTCTATTTTAACAGGGAACTCAATGCCACTAAAAACGAGTTCATTTACAAATTTGGTGTAGTTAGATACACGTTCAGGTTTTGCTTTCACAAAGTGTAGTTTAGCAAGCACACACCACATGAAACAATAGTTGTCATTGTTCTGTATGTTGACGACAGCCTTTTTGTTCGAAACTTCTGTTGGCAGTGGCAACCATGATTTACCTAGTATAGGATGATACCTAGACTGCTTTAGTTGTAGTTCATGTACATGTCCTTCGTGCCAACCAGACCCCTTCATTTTTGCACTGTCAATCGCCTGGAGAAAGTCAGGTAATAGTCTGTCTCTGAACACGTTCTCCACCTCCGGTTCTCTTCTTGTGTTAACTGTGTGTTGTCTTGTTGATATGTACGATACAATCACCTCACCGTCCACCCTAGTGAATTCGATTTTTGCAACAATCTGAATCTTCACACTGCCTGTAAGAAGATTTTGTTGTATGACAGAAAAAGAGTTTTCTATTGATTGATAGACATTATTAGTATTGCTTATAGGCAAGTTTGTTGTGTGAAACACGTTTCTTAAACCAGATGAGCCAGGGCTTTGAGCATTGTCCGTCATTTTTATTTTGTCCGACAAAATAATAAAATAAAAAAAATTACTGCTGTCACACCATATGTAATACTGTATTATCTGTAGTTATGATAAACAAGACAACTACTTTTCTGGTGTTTGTCCTGCAGGTGCAAAATTACTTTATTGAACGTAACACTTTCAATGTAACAATGTAGTTTTCTTAATTGATTAAATATGTCATTACACAGTACCTCAAACCAACGCAAGTGACCACTGTTAGCATTATAAACTTTAAAAGCATTTGTCTTAAGATCAACAGTCTCATAATCATAACCTGGTAATCCATCTGAATATTCCAGAGTAACATTATATGACGTGTATATTCTTATTGACGGTGTTGAGAGTTTAAAGCTGGGTCCAAACACACGTGTTTTTAAGTCATAAAAACACTTAACATCTTTGAAGCATTCTGTAACATCAAACACTTGGGTTTGTCTGTCTGTCATTTTTATTAGACAAACAAAAGAATAATTGTTATCAAGCAAAATCATGTTTTCTAGGAAATTACACTGAATAGTAATTTTATACGTTTGCACCAATCAGCTATGTTGTCAGTAACGTTTTACATTTACACTGTGTTACTGCTTCTATGTAAGCTAAATGGATTTAGATTCAAACCACAGACACACTCACTCAGGTATAAAACTCTATGTATTTCCTAGTCAATGACATAAGGGGCATAAACACTTGAAAGATTTAACCACTGTACAGAGTTGTCTCCCATAGACTATATGTTGCATACCCAAGTTGGTAGACAACTGCGTCACTGATTTGTGAGTGAGTATTCATTGAGGATATCCTGTTTGTGTGTAGCAAGGATAATGATTTCAGGTATGTTCATTTTGTAGTCTTAGCTCAGTGACATGTCTATTTGTGTGTGTGTGTGTGTGTGTGTGTGTGTGTGTGTGTGTCATTGGATTATGCAGAGATTCAAAAATCTTTACAGTTGACTCAAACCCGATTAAAAACAGTGGCTCTTGAGAATCTCGCCATGCTCATAAGAATCTGTGATCGAGTGGGCTACATGTGAGAACATGTTCTGTGTGTTTGTGTATACATGTTCTGTGTGTTTGTGTGTGTGTGTGTGCGTGTGTGTCAGTGCGTGTGTCAGTGCGTGTGTTTGTCTGTGTGTCAGTGTGTGTGTGTGTGTGTGTGTGTGTGTGTGAGAGAGAGAGAGAGAGAGAGAGAGAGAGAGAGAGAGAGAGAGAGAGAGAGAGAGAGAGAGAGAGAGAGAGAGAGAGAGAGAGAGACCACCGTTTGATTTCACAAACCAGACATGAGTCCATAACCACTTGTACAAAATCACCCCTTCTTTCAAATTATGATGTCCCCCTGTTGATTATCTAGCATTTTAAAAGGCTGTATTTATGAAAAGGCCTTTGACGGCTTGTGCCCGAATTGAAAAGAAATGGAATGCCGCCGCTATTGAAAAGCGCGGTGTGAGGGTAACACAAAAGGCGATCAACCGTGACACTAGCCGGCAGCTCAGGCTTACGGTACAATTATACTGACATGAGTGTCTGTAAGTGTGTCTGTTTGTTTATGCATCTGTTTGTTTGTGTGTGTGTCTGTTTGTGTGTATTTATGTGTGTGTTTGTGTGTGTGTTCATGTATGCATGTGTGTTTGTGTGTGTGTTCATGTATGCATGTGTGTTTGTGTGTGTGTTCATGTATGCATGTGTGTTTGTGTGTGTGTGTAATAGCACACACATCTATACTGAATTTAAAATCAGGCCTCTCTCTGTTTAAAGTGGCTATGAGACATGTATTTATGGTAAAATGAGTCATTCATGTTACCTACAGACGGTACCAAGGGTAACAACACAAACATTAGTAAGCAGACGGCAGGCCCATTCAGCCAAACAAAAGAGCGACGACATTATCGCTTGAATATTATGTCGAAATTTTTATTCATAAATCTTGGGGGGTCCATAAGTTGGGCAGAGCATTCGAAACTGAAATGCTAATCTGTCAAAAGCATGTCGCCAAGTTTCAAAACTTACTCTGATAATGAGGGTGCCGAGAGTACAGCTGACTGAAACGTTTTACAACGGAAGTCAAGCCTGGAGTCTTGGCGGCTCTTGAGGATCTGTTGTTTATGTACTCAGACAGGTGTCTGTTTAAAGCAGTGAGTAATGTGTCTATTTTCAACTTGAAAGCGCAGTTACATATACACCACCCACGGGCGCGTGAACTATAGCTCGAGTCAGGCATCAGTTATGCACCCAAAAGAAATATCTTACAATCTGTGTGTGTGTGTGTGTGAGTGTGTCCGTGCGTGTGTGTGTGTGTGTGTGTGTGTAGTTATATGTGTCTGAGTGTGTGTCCGTGCGTGTGTGCGTGAGTGCGTGCGTGCGCGTGCGTGCGCGTGTACGTGCGTGTGTCAGTACTGTTTATAATAAAACGGTTGAGTTGTACTGTCAGTGTTGTACAAAGCACATTTCGAGTATGCATAAGAGGACATTCACCGTTTCAGAAATTGTACTGCAGTAAAATAATATTAGATAAGACCCGCCAACATACTCGCTAGGAGAGAGCTAACAAACGAAAGTAGACTAATAGTTGTAACACAGGTTATGCCTGGAGTCCGAGACTCTTGAGGATCTGACCTGTGTCCACTTATAAAAATCTAGGCTCGTGAGGATCTTAGAGACTCTGTAAAATCCCATATACTCCGGTACAAGGCAGCCGAATACTAGATGTTTTACCGTCTACTCGATTTCACTTCCCGGTTCAGTGTTTACTGTAGCTATGGGTTCAGAGCTTTAAGGGTAAAGTTCATAAACATTAAAACAAATTAACAGTACATGTTTAAGTGTTGTCAGAGACAATAGTTATAGAGAGAGATAATAAGAGATTACTAATGTATCAAAAATCAAAAAGGCCGCACTAATCATGGTCGCCACTTTTCAAAAAACAAAAGGGTGATTATGTGGTAATAGAGAGGTTAAGTGATGTCACAGATTTTAATTTCAATAAAGGCGAGATTTATAGATCGGTGCGGCCTTATTGAAATTTGATTCTTAGTAATCTCTTATTATCTCTCTCTGTGTGTGTGTGTGTGTGTGTGTGTGTGTGTGTGTGTGTGGATGCGGCGGAAGGGGGGGGGGGGGGGTTGGGGTGGGGGGTGGGGGGGGGGAGTTGGCCTTTGTTAAAATTGTTTTCTTGTTGATGGTGGTGATAATGTGTATGTGTGTGTGTGTGTGTGTGTGTGTGTGTGTGTGTGTGTGTGTGTGCGTGCGTGCGTGCGTGCGTGTGATGACCTTACCACATTTATCAGTGTTTTGTTTAATAGTTACGGTAGTGTGGTACATGGCATAGTTACAGTACAGTAGAGAATAGCTGTAGAAGACGAACCTTAGCAGGATAAATATCTCGTGATAGAGGGCTGCCCGGGTGGATTTTCTGAGTGGTCAGGACAGGTCCTGATGACCGACTTAGTTTTTGAACGGGCAAAAAGCGGGATCGTTCCTTCTGCTTCAGACGCAGGTACAGTTGTTCTCGGAAGTCACAGTAACTTTTCCACAAATACAGATTCTCCAGGCGTTTCACCTTCAGCACCTGGTCAGGGGATAACATAGTAACGAGCCACATTTTGCTTACCCCTCTGCGTGTCGGTAGCGGTTTTAGTCGCGATGATTCCTATAGGAATCATCGCGACTAAAACCGCTACCGACAAGTAAAGACATAAAATAGTGCCAATCACATATAACGATTGATATGTAGACTTGTCCTTTGTACGCGTACGTGTTTCTCTCTTTCTTGTGTATTTCTTTTATCTCATTCGCGGTCAGCCGCATCCGGTTGCGCGGCTTATGCCGCGCATTTGGATGCGGTTGGCCGCGAATGAGTTAACGCTTTGTTTCGGCAGCGGTTTTTGTCGCGATGATTGCTGCAGGAATCACCGCGACCAAAACCGCTACCGACACCCAAAGAGTTAGTTATCTGAATAGCTGACAATACCGGTGTATAAATGTACCTCTATGTATTTGTGTCTTAGACCACGAGCGTCAACGCCGCGCCCAACGTTTTCGCTGTCCCAAGTGGCGGCGATCAGTTTCTTGATGGCCCTTTCTTCCTTCAAACTCGCTCGGCGCAGTCGAATCGGGATGTGCACTTCTTGCTTGGCGGTCTTTATCCCTTTTTTGTAGAGCTGTCAACAAATCTTCATCACTGTTATCAATATTACACCGAGTTCTGAGAATTGTAAACAAAATATGTGATTTTGACGGTGGTGTAGGAACCGGGGCACCCCCCCCCCCCCACAATGAAAAAATGGAGGGGGGGGGGACCAGAGTATCCCCCCCCCCCCTGATATTTGGGTAGATAATATTAAAATCGTACATTTTTAGTTGTTAGTTGAGTAAGGCCTACTTACAGTCCAGTATGTGGGAACAGTGTGTGCAGTGGAACTTTTAGCCGCTTGGTAGGAGTTCCCGGGCTGGTTCTGCCAAGTACAAAAACGCTATTTAATATACGGATATAGATATCGTTCAGAAATCAGAATTACTGAAGTCAAACTTGCACGCATTTCGACGAAAACGGTGGAGTAAAAGCCTGGACAAACATGCGATCTGCACGTTACGACAAAAACGGTGGACATAAAGCCCGGACAACCATGCGCATAGCATGTTTTTTTTCCCGGGCTTTTAATCCACCGTGTTTGTGGAAACACGTGCAATGTCGTTTTACTTCTGATTTCGGGAAATCGCCTATTAGCAGGCACAGACCCAATGCGCAAAAGGCGAAAGGGCCGACATCGGCCCGACGGCCTTTGCGCATTGGGGAGGAGCCATAACACATATTTATAAAGACAAATACAGGAACAGAAACAATTATCCAAGGGACAAATCCAGTTATACAGACGGTCATCGGACTGTGCCCAGAACGCAAAGGGCATCGGGCAGGTCGGCCGCAGTGAGTCCGCGCACGACAGCATCATAAGATCAGGTTAGGAGTAACTGTGGTACTCTATCGTAACGATTTAAGCCTAATTATGACCGACCAGTGATATCCAACATGTCTTAGGGCTTCGGAAACATTACGTACGTTTCCCAATTCGGCATTTTAAGGGGGAAACGGCTATCATTCACAACGAACTTGTCGCAAAGGATTGGCAACTTTCCTTATTCTCTTGCACATTATTCTCACGTTATTGAAACTTAATAAGTATAGAGAGGTAAAAATGAAGTATTTTTGCTAATTAATTTCATGTATTTTTACAACTTGGCGGTAGGGATACAAAATCAGGCACTGTGGCACTCACAGAGATCACAGCATCACCTAGTCATGTTTCTAGTAATTCTGACATCCTGTTCTAATGATGTAAGCCTAAAAATGGATTGCCAGTATTACAGAAAATGTCTGAAGGCATCTGATACATTATTTTTTTTGTCTTGTTTGCGATTTCTTGGAATTGACCGTGTACCGGGTGCACATATACCGCCATTGTGAGCCAGACATTCAATATTTTTAATTATTTTTATTTTTGCAGTCGATGCAGAAGGTGCGCCTTAACACAATCATGTCTGATCTTGGCTTCTGGAATGAATTCTGATTTATCTAGAGAAAGTTTTTTCTGAAGCTCATTTTAGCATCCGCGAAAAATGCGAATGAGGGTACCTTTGTGCCATCCGCTATATCTCAGGTGTGTTCGCAAGGATTTAATGAAAACATGGCTTGAAACATCGCAGGACATACTAAGGTACAATTTGAAGCCCATCTTATTGAGTACTAAACGGGGGGAGAGGGGAGGGGGAGGGGAGGGGGAGGGGAGGAGGGGAGGGGAGGGGGGAGGGGAGGGGGGGATACGGTCATCAGGCTGACTACTTTATTGTGCATTGAATATTGTTTTGTACACGTAAACAACACAACCATAGGTGCGTATGCACTGACGGCACGGCATACGGTGGGTTAACTCATTCAAGGCTTCCCCACATTTAGTTGCTATGGAAGTGTCGTCACGCTATACAACACTTTCGCAGCTTTTGACGCGGGGCGCTGGTTAACATATTTTAGACGCATCCATATGCGGGAAAATCGCTTTGATAACGTCACATAGTGTTAATGCGAAAGTGCGTTACCCACAAAAATTCTACCAGCCCCAAAACAACCTCGTACACACACCCCTCACCCCACTGTCACATTCTTCAGCCATTATAGTCTAGCAGCTGCCCTTCATCAGCCGTTTACGAGATAGTGATTTTCTAGAGAGTAACAAAGGTTTGAGTATATCAAAAAGAAGTCTAGAATGAATAAAAGCAGTGCGCACTCGTTTTAAACCGCCGGAGAATGGAGACATTTTTCTGTAGCACATTTTGTTTCCTGTACGACTACAGACAAAACCAGGACTGTCGCAGCCATGTTCACTGGTGATCAGTAGTTTACATGAGCCTCATTGTTCCTGTATTCAGTGGTAGTATGCACTATATTTCACTTTAAAGGATTTCGTTTTATTTTAAATAATTTTTCAACACTTAATTATACTAAGAGAAGAAACAATTACAAAAAAGCATGCCTTGAGCTCAAATATCGTTACTCACTGAGGTATTCCAAATAACGTGATCGACACAAGATACACGTGGACTCGTTGCCGTGAATTTCAGTGTGCCGACGAGTTCTTTCGATTTGTTCTACATAAGCTTGTTTGTTTCCCAAAAAAAGCGAACGTGCAAAGTTGCTTTATGCATTTTTACGTCTTGATAAAGGTTTGTCACGTTTATTTCCATTCACGTTACCATCGCTTTACCCGTTTCATTTCGACACCACAGCACCAAAACAAAACGCCGCAACCATAAACACAAACGCGATCTTCGAAACCTATGTCCGTCCGAAGTGCAACATGCTGCATGCTGTAAAAGAGAAAGAGTGCCACACCGCTTGGTTTTAAATGTCATGGCAGAACAAAGTTTCGTAACTTGATTAATTATTTATTACTGTAACATTTAATTCAATCAGTTGGGCTTGCAAGCTATATGTTGTGATGTGCGATCACTGCCAGTGCCAACTTTTTGTCTCAGTGATCACTGATGGTACAGTACACTTCACACTGAAAGAATAGGGCTCGAGAAGCTGACGTCATCACGTCAGTCGTAGCGGCTATCTTGTGAAGATACGGGACTAAGCGCTCATATGGAAATCGCTGTTTTTGTAATGTCAGGAAAGTCCTGACATACTATAAGCAATAACAGCAAGTCTTGCCATCCCAGTTGGAAACCGCTCACCAGAATCTGTTTTTGATTGTTTTCAAAGAGGAAGAAAAATGAAGAAATACGTGTTTAAACACTATGTCTCTACTATCTGGCGACTATGGTATCCTCTTAAGATGGCGGCTGACGCGCCGACGCTGCTGGGCAACGCGGGGAACTTCCCGAGTCCTATACACAGCACAATGTGAACACGTTGGAAGTTCATGCAATGCTTTGTTTAAAATTAAACCCTATCTTGCTAGCAGTAGCCTACTGCACAAAAGAGGAACTGTATTTTGCTACTGCGTAATTTGCAGTTTGTCTGCATGTAGACATTTAAAGTTCGCTGCAAGGATTATTAGCAGCTGGCATTAGCACTGACACTCATATAATATATATTGGGATTAAAACGAAAAAGAAAACGGATAAAGACGACACAGAGATGATTTAACAAATCAGTCAAGTGATCAAATGAGTGAGATATGTATTATGATGAACAGATAGTTAAAGGTAGAGGAGGGGGGGGGGGGGGAGGAGGCACATACTTTATAATGTACACGTACTATTTCTTTCAGTATTCTGGCACCACCCTTGAACTAAAGCCATTGATCTATATCCTTATCCGTATTTGTAGCTTGCGTATGGCAGTGCACACATTTGAATCTTTTAGCCTCAGTATGATATGGGTTAAATAAAATTAAGTAAGTCAAAGATACCTGGGACATTTGAATGCTAAGTAAAGGATACTGACAAACCAGACAGGTGAGGCTAGCGCCGGTAGAATTGTACACATACCAAGGGGAATTACTAAGCGCTGGACAGACAAACAGTTAGATCCCTTGTACCCTCCTATCAGGCACCCAATCGCCTTTTGTGTATTGTCTTGTGCATCTACTGTGGGAAATCAGGATATTTACCCGACCACATTTAGTAGTGCACCTTCTTGTTTGTGTATGTGTGTTTCTCCTGCCTACTTCCTAAGTTCCAGAAAAAAGACATGGGTTATAGGCTAGACCTGATGCATCCTTGTAAGGGATGTAGATGATCGTCTTGTTCTATACCTGCGTATTTTTCTGTGGGCTGGCGATTGGGTGCCTGAGAGGAGGGGGCAGGGGATCTAACTGTTTATCTGTCCAGCGCTGAGTAATTCCCCTTGGTGTGTGTATAAGTAAAGGATAGATGATGAACATGCACAGATGTACATTCGTTTGGTGGGTGTTCTGCGGGTTTTTTTGGTGTGTAACTGGAGTGGGGTTGGGAGCGGGCAGTATGGCACCTATTACCATGTACGTGTATGTTCTTATGATGTATGCTGATGTGTATGTACAAAACCTACATTACAAACAAACAAAATAAGTAAATAAACAATTTAAATAAATAAGATAAAGAAGGTCTAAGGTGCCTGGGAATATGAATGCTAGGTAAAGGATAGATTATGAACATACACAGATGTGCATGTCTTTTGGTAAGTGTTCTGCGGTTTTGTGTGAGTATGTCGGTAGGGCTTGGCAGCGGGCGGTATGGCACCTATTACCATCTATATATGTGTATATTTTCTTCTTGTAAGCTGATGTGTATGTACAAAACCCGCATTACAAACACACAAAAGTAAATAAATAAATAATTAAAATAGTTATTTGGGTTTAATGCCGAGCAGGCAATTAACGCCATATCATGGCGGTTAAATAAATAAGATAAAGTAAGTCAAGATACCTGGGACATATGAATGCTAAGTAAAGGATAGATTATGAACATGCACAGATGTGCATGTCTTTTGGTGGGTGTTCTGTGGTTGTGGAGAGGGGTTGGGTGTGGGCAGTATGGCACCTGTTACCATGTATGTGTATGTTCTCATGTTGTATGCTTATGTGTATGTACAAAACTTACATTACAAACAAAATAAATAAATAAATAAATAAATAAATAAATAAATAAATAAATAAATAAATAAATAATTTAAACAAATAACATAACATAAGTTAAAGGCACCTGGGACATATAAATGCTAAATAAAGGAAAGTTTATGAACATGCACAGATGTACATGTCTTTTGGTGGGTTTTCAATGGTTTTGTGTGTGTATGTGGGTGGGGTTGGGAGCTGGTGGTATGGCACCTATTACCATAAATATATGTGTTTATTTTCTTGTTGTATGCTGATGTGTATGTACAAAACATACTTTACAAACAGACAAACAAACAAAAATTTAAATAAATAAAATAAGGTAAATCAAAGATACCTGGGAAAATTGAATACCAGGTAAAGGATATATTATGAACATGCACAGACATGCATGTCTTTTGATGGGTGTTCTATGGTTATGTGTGTGTATGTGGCGTGGAAAGAATCATGACGGAGGCTCTGAAAGATCATGAAGGAACTGTCAGTATTGGAGGCAGAACAATCAGGAACTTGCGCTACGCGGACGACATTGATTGCCTTGCAGGAACAGAGGAGGAGCTAGCTCAGCTGGTGGTA
Source organism: Semisulcospira habei (assembly GCA_036245525.1). Classification (NCBI taxonomy): domain Eukaryota; kingdom Metazoa; phylum Mollusca; class Gastropoda; family Semisulcospiridae; genus Semisulcospira; species Semisulcospira habei. The sequence continues at coordinate 30,512,266 of BTPG01000005.1, forward strand.
AATCTGGACAGTACAGCCATTGCATTTGGGATGGAAATCAGCGCAGAGAAGACCAAACTGATGACCAATAACGCCAGTGGCATTGGCACTGAAATCATGGTTGGAGGCCCAAAACTGGAAACAATTAAGAAATTCAAATACTTAGGAGCCATTGTGACGGATGAGGGATCAAAACCAGAAATACTGTCCAGGATTGCGCAGACAATAACAGCGCTGACAAGACTGAAGACCATATGGAAGGGCAAAAACATCACACACTGCTCCAAGATCAGACTGATGCGCTCCTTAGTCATCTCAGTGTTCTTATATGCCTGTGAGTCATGGACCCTCACAGCAGTCCTCGAAATCACGTCACTGAAATGAGATGTTTTCGAAGGCTGCTTGGCATTTCGTACAGAGATCACATCACGAGCGAGGAAGTGGGAAGCAGAATCAGGCAAGCCATCGGGCCCTATGAAGACCATTAGCCATTGTGAAAAAACGTAAACTGAAGTGGTATGGGCATGTCACGCGACCATCAGGGCTTGCCAAGACAATCCTGCAAGGCATTGTGCAAGGAGTGCGAAGGAGGGGAAGACAGAGAAAAAGATGGGAGGACAATATCTTTGAGTGGACAGGACCGAAGCTGAGCGACACACTAAAAATGGCAGAGAACGAGTGAAATGGAGGGATCTGGTTGCCAAGTCATCAGTGGCGCCCCAATTGTCGGCAAGACTACGGGATAGATCGACAGACAGACAGACAGACAGACAGACAGACAGACAGACAGACAGACAGACAGACAGACAGACAGACAGACAGACAGACAGACAGACAGACAGACAGACAGACAGACAGACAGACAGACAGACAGACAGACAGACAGATGTGGGGTGGAGAGCGGATGGTATGGCACCTATTACCATATAATTATGTGTACATGTATGTTGTCATCTTGTATGCTGATGTGTATGTGCATCACAAACAAACAAACAAATAAATAAATAAATAAATAAAATAATAAATAAAACAAGTCGGAGATACCTGGGATCTATGAATATGCATGCTAAGTAACGGATAGATTATGAACATGCACAGATGAATGCATATTGAAAAAAGAAATTCTCTCCTTAGTGGCCATCACCAAAACACTAGTGATCATGTGCATCAAGGAATTCCTTCCATCCATAATTAAAAAGATAAATAATTACATAAATATGTAAGTGAATACATAAATGAATCGATAATAAATAAATAAATAAAACATGTAATATAATGGAGAGGGCTACTATCTGTATTGTGTCTCATGCAGTCCCAATAAAGCTTGATCATAGGAGTTCTTGTGAATACTTGAGTGTGGACTGGTTGAATGGGTTGCAAAATCTACAATTTTTGTATTTAAGTATTCAGCGGAACATGGTGCTTTAGATGGAAACGGTTCGGAGATGGGTTTCAGTCTGCCTGGCTTGTGCTTAAGACCAGTCGGATAAGAGTGTACTTGACCTGTTAAAAATCCCATCTCCACTAATAAAAAAGAGCAGACCTACACTTAGAGCCGGCATTAGGCTGGGACACAGACGAACAACATGCATGTTGTATCCGGACAAAAAGTCTTCAGAATGTTGAAGGTGGTCGGCAGACACAATGCGCAACATGCACGAAGGTAGTTTACTTTCGATATGCTTTCCTCTCACAAAAGACCGAGTTCTATGAGAAAGACTGTTTTCTAGACCATGAAAAATAACGTATATGACTTTGATAAGATGTCCTTCAATGTTCAAATCCAAAATCGTCTCTGTTTCACTTCAGGATCAAAGTAAACCTGCATCAACCGTGCGCGTCTGATTGACTTTTTTCAAAGGCGGTATCTCGCTGACCGCCATTTCAGTTGAAACTAGCGTCGCGAGTATGCTTACGGCATTTAAAATATTACTTTTAAAATTATTTACTCGTAAATATGTATGCGTGTTTACTTCCTCGTGATTTTAATTTACTCACTGGAATAAACTTGTAACTTGTATGCTTGAAATTTTCAATGTTATGCACAAAAAAAATGTCTTGCACCTTATCCGGGCCGTGTACGAGGACTGGTTCCCTCACAGCGAAAAATAGCTTTCGAAAAACACTTCTACAAAAATGTCTCCATCCTAAGGACAAATATTGTTGCTATGCATAAACCATATGGCATTAGTACTTTCGTTTCATACCTGCAAACCATTGTCACTCTTTTGACGAACTACTTATCTCTGCACAAATTGCGTAAGCTGCTAGACTATTAACACTGTATTTACGATACTGACCTCAACATCTCCACTGTTAATCACGGGTTGGCTGCAATAAAAGTGTCTCAGTCAATTTAACAATTTCACTGTCGAAAAAAGTTAATAAAACCCGGGCGAAAGCAAGAGGCGTAAAACCTCAAAAGCCCCCGCACGTTCGGGGGCTTTTGAGGTTGTATGCTTCTTGTTAACTATATATTAGATGATCTCTGTATTCTTTATATGGCTTGGATTCTTTAGCGTTAAATTCACATTGATTTCAGATACTCGTAAAACAACTTGTGGCAAACGACGGTAAATAACTACATTGTTCAGAATTAGATCATAGACAACAGATGGATCCCCTTTATAGTAAGGAAATACAGTAGGTTGCGCCCCTTTGCAGTAAGGACTAAGGGGAACGTCGCGCTGGATTGTTTCGATCTCTGCGGCAAGCGTCCTCTTAGCAGTCTCTTAACCTCTTCCCTACCACTGTACATTTTTGTTTCTGAAATATTTGTTCATTCAAAGACCAAAAAGTCAAAACCGTCCAGGAAACATGGCTACAAATTAGTCTCGGCAAGAGGCATAGATCCTCATGAACCGCCCGCACCTGCGGGGGCTTTTGAGGTTTAAATCCTCTTGCTTTCGCCCGGGCTTTTTAGTTGCAGTTGTCTCTTGCAGTTGGGTTGTGTTCATTTCTCTCAGAAATGAAAGGGTTAAGTGCCTCGAATAACTGTGGATGTCAAAAGGCAACTCTTTCCGAGTAGTCCACAAGCTAGGAAGGTCTACCGTCCCCCCCCCCCCCCAGTACTCAATAAGATGGGTTTCAAAGTGTTCCTTAGTATGTCCTGAGATGTTTAAGCCATGTTCCCCGAAAATCCTTAGGAACACACCAGAGATATAGCCGATGGCGCAAGGGTACCCCCATTCACGTTCTTCGCAGGTACTAAAATGAGATTGAGAAACATTTTCCTCTAAATAAATCAGAATTCATTCCAGAAACCCAAATCGGGCAATATTATGTCAAGGCACACCTTCTGCATCCTCTGCAAGAAACAGAATGAAAGAATATTGAATCTCTGGCTCACAGTGAAGGTATTTGTGCACCCAGTAAACGACCATTTCCGCGAAATCACAAAAAAAGACAAAAATAATGTGTCAGATGCCTTCAGACATTTTCTATAGCACTGACAGTCCATTTTCAGGTTTATATCATTAAAACTGGATGTCACAATTATTATAAACTTGACTAGGTGATGCTGTGATCACTGTGAGCGCCAAAATGGTTGATTTTGTATCCCTACCCCCAAGTTGTAAAAATACACAAAATTAATTAGAAAAAATTGCTTACGTTATTCCATTTTATTTTGACCTCTCTTTACCTATTAAGTTTGAATAATGTGAGCATAAAGTGCAAGAAAATAAGTAAAGTCGGCATCCTTTATGGTACATTCGTGGTGAATGATAACTTTTTCCCATTTAAAATTGCCGAATTGGGAAACGTACGTTGTTTCCGGTGCCCACAAAAATTTTGTACACAACCGATAGGTCTTTGTTAGGTTCTATTGGTTAGGATAGAGTACCACAGTTACTCCCAACCTGATTTTGTGATGCTATGATGCATTTAGGGGCCACAGTGGCTGAATCTGCTGCCCTACCCCCATTTTACCAGTACGCAAAGTAACGCAAAATAATCATAAAAATTGCTTACGTCATACTCCTCTGTTTAAATATTTTTTGTTGCCAGTTTTTTTTTTAAAGTATGTATATTGAGCATAACAAGTTGTGATCATTTCATTAATTTCAATGTAACCCATCAATTTAATTGTAACTATTTTTAACTGGCTGGTCTTTTATGTGATATTTTACCTAGTGTAAGGCGGGTCTAGTAAGGTCTCCCATTTTCCTTTCATTTATTTTCATCTAGAAATGTGTAAATATGAATGCGTAATAAAGTTTCTTGGTTCCTAATAGCCAAAACAATGTTATCAAAATACTTAGTTTCCACATGTCGACCACGAGATCTCCACTTCCACCTTCTGCAACGTTCAATTTTTTATGGCCGTCTTTAAATCTTATATTGTTCTGGATGCCAATAAGTGAGCTGTCAAGAGCTAGGCAGCATGTTTTCAGAGTTTGGTGTATAGGGGTGTGTCTTCTGGTCAGAACTGCCAGCAGACCGCTTCTGTGTATGGACATGTTTGGAGAATGTGCTAAGGAGACTGATTTTCTACGCCAAATTCGCATAGGGCTGTTTCCGCATGACCCAATCCTTCGAGGTGAGTCCAGCAGGGTCCTTACGGTCTGTGAACATTTGTGAAAGTTGTTAAAAAATGACAAGGCTTTTTCAGGGCCCTGGAAAGTCTGTCAATTTCAGTCATTTTCCTTAAAGTCTGTGAAAGTTTGTACAGAATTACAACGTGCTGGCAGACTTTTGTCTACTTCATTTTTTTTTCTCCCCCAATTTGTGACTATTCCATTGCGAACGATCATGCTGACGCTTGTTGCAAGTGATCTATATTTAGCTCTGATCATAAAGTGACTGCATGGCCTTTCTGCCGAACATTCTGATTGGTTGTTTACGCTTCTACCGAAGTCCGCCATTCGCTAAGCGTTCTTTTATTTTGGTATCTCTTCATGCATTAGGCACGGAAGCTTCAAATAATTGCTGATACAGAGTGATCTGATTAAAGTGTGTAAACCTTCAGGCTTCATTTTGGGTTTGTGAAACGTTCCTGCTTTTCTGTATGGACCCAGTCCAGAGTAATCAGTGCGTAGATGAAAGATGGTGGCCTGGCTCTCCCTGTTCAGCTTGTTGATGTCATCTGCCCACGGGCTGCAGTCGCCATTCTGCTGTTGCCAATCACTTTGTTGTTGTAGTGTCTCCATTCCCAGCTAGTCCAGAATGCACTGGAATCCACTGCAGTACTATTTTGTGGACAGGGCATCCAGTCTATCTTGAAGCTTCCTGGTGAGATCTGTGGATCAAGCTGCTGCCTTTCCCTAGCTAGTGCTCTGCTGCTGTGTTGAGCACCTGCAGATCTGTACGATAGTTGGAGCTGCTGCCACCAGCTGGTAAGGAGAGGGAGGTAGTAGTGCGGTCTGCACAACAGATTACACGCCACTTCCTTCATTCCGCACGGCATCTTGTGTGGTATCACAGCTTGTGCACAACCTCCAGCAAGATGGCTTTATGCAGTGCCGCGACCTTTGGCAAAGAGTCCTGGAACATTGTTTATGTTGTCTTGAAGGCTCTTTCGAGATGTCCAGGTATCTGAAGGGAGCTGTTCACACATCTTTGGGCTTGGTTCCAGGACGTCAGTGTTAGCCCTTTGCAGGACCTTCAGTTGGTGGTTCAGATTTGGGCGGTTCAGATTTGGATATTTCTGACGGTTCTTGGTCTGCTCCTGTAGTCTTCCATGCTGTCGGTGTTTAGTAAGTTTCTTCATCGTGTGTGCTGTTCTGCATTCCAGTGGCTCCAATGTCCTCCATTTCCTAAATTGGGGTGCTCCAGATGGCTCTAAGAATGTCACCGCATCATGAGAATGACCCATGTTCTGCATCTTGTCAAGCCTGGCTTTTTGGGTTTTGCAGGCAGTGTTTCATGTTGTCGATGTATCTTGGTACCGCACAACTGGTCTGACCGAGCAGGTGTTTGCTTGTGTCAGGATGCTGTAATTTGCGCCAATGTGGTCCCCACCAGTTTCTTCATCAGAGACTTTTTTTTTTTTTGCAGCTCTAGCTTCCATGGCTTCAATGTGAGGCCTCCACGTGAATCCAGTAATTTATTTGTTGCCAGTAAAGTTGGCCTGTCTGTCTTTGGTACTCGAAGGTCTCCAGTTTTGAGGTGACCTCTTCCGTCTGATTGAAAGAGATGGTCTAGCTCAGTTTGAGTGGCCTCTTTCAGTCCAGCTGCTGACTCTATTGGCAGCATCCTGGATTCTGGAGGATGCTATTTCTTTATGTTTTCTGGAGGATGCTATTTCTTTATGTTCTGCTGCGCTCCACACTGCAAAGTCATCCGCATGGAGGATGTTCGAGACGAACCTTGGTACTGTTGTACTGATGTCATTAATGTAGACCAAAAACAGCATTAGACACAACATCTCCCTGAGGTACACCTTCCCCGAGTTTGACAAGAGTGCTGAATGCGCAGACGATAGAAGCTTCAGCGGCAGCCCCTGTTAAGCATGCCTTAAATAAAAAGAATTACAATTAAATTGATGGGTCACATTAAAATTAATGAAATTATCACAAATGTTTATGCTTAATATGCATATTTTGTTAAGAAAACTGGCAACAAACATATTTAATCAGAGGAGCAATTGTTATGATCATTTTTCGTTCCTTTGCGTACAGGTAAAATGGGGGTAGGGCAGCAGATTCAGCCACTGTGGCCCCTAAATGCATCACAGCATCATAAAATCAGGTTGGGAGTAACTGTGGTACTCTTTCCTAAAAAATAAAACCTAAAAAAGACCTATCAGTTATATACAAAATTTCTGAGGGCATCGGAAACAACGTACGTTTCCCAATTCAGCAATTTTAAATGGGAAAAAGCTATCATTCACCACGAACATACCGTAAAGAATGCCGACTTTCCTTATTTTTTTGCACTTTATGCTCACATTATTCAAACTTAATAGGTAAAGAGAGGTCAAAATAAAATGGAATAACTTAAGCAATTTTTTCTAATTAATTTTGTGTATTTTTACAACTTGGGGGTAGGGATACAAAATCAACCACTGTGGCACTCACAGTGATCACAGCATCACCTAGGCAAGTTTATAATAATTGTGACATCCTGTTTTAATGATGTAAACCTGAAAATGGACTGTCAGTGCTATAGAAAATGTCTGAAGGCATCTGACACATTATTTTTGTCTTTTTTTGCGATTTCGCGGAAATGGTCGTTTACTGGGTGCACAAATACCTTCACTGTGAGCCAGAGATTCAATATTTTTTCATTCTGTTTTTTGCAGAGGATGCAGAAGGTGTGCCTTGACATAATATTGCCTGATTTGGGTTTCTGGAATGAATTCTGATTTATTTAGAGGAAAATGTTTCTCAACCTCATTTTAGCACCTGCGAAGAGCGTGAATGGGGGTACCCTTGCGCCATCGGCTATATCTCTGGTGTGTTCCTAAGGATTTTCGGGGAACATGGCTTAAACATCTCAGGACATACTAAGGAACACTTTGAAACCCATCTTATTGAGTACTGGGGGGGGGGGGGTGCACTGTAGACCTTCCTAGCTTATGGACTAAGCAAGAGTTATATATTTTCATGATGCCCTTTGGGGGCAAGGTGTCATGAGAATATTCCTCTCTTGCAGATGGAGAGGGCTGGGATACATAAAATGCTTTGCTTGACCTACTTGTCTAGTGAAAGCACATTACTGAACAGGAGAAAATGTAATAGTTCAGTATGAAAAGATCATTAGCATGCACACACGGGTCCCAACACGTCCAACAGGAGAAAATGTAATAGTTCAGTATGAAAAGATCATTAGCATGCACACACAGGTCCCAACACGTCCACATGCCTGCCTATGCTAATAATCGTGTGCAGCCAAGACACAAAAAGAATAGATACAATTATACAGTATATAAACAGCAGCAACAACAACAACAACAACAACAACGACGACGACGATGAAATTAGCAATGTACTTTACCTAGAAGAAGCATCCTCTTCCTTTTGCTTGGGTAGATAGGAACCCATTTCAGCAAAAAAGTGTCGTTGCTAGCAACTGAAACACCATGGTATATTCATACATCAAAATATAAAAATACGGTACATGCAATACTACTACTACTACTACTACTATTGCTGCTGCTGCTGCTGCTGCTACCACTACCATATTAGCAATGTATTTCACCTAGAAGAAGCATCCTCTTCCTTTTGCTTGGGTAGATAGGAACCCATTTTAGCAAAAAGGTGTTGCTAGCAACTGAAACACCATGGTATATTCATACATCAAAATATAAAAATACGGTACATGCAATACTACTCTACTATTACTGCTGCTGCTGCTACTACAACTGCTGCTGCTGCTGCTGCTACTACTACCGCTACTACTACTACTACTACTACATTACGTTTGTCTTTGATAAATTCCTTACCGCTCTAAGCTAGGCACTAAATATCCAAAATCACTGACAGACCAATGCATTCGGTTGGGTGGTTGTACATTGTTTAACATCCTGACAGCAACAAGACTTTCTCAACCAATACATTCGGATTTTCTGTACTGGTTTAGCGGGCTGATGGTCCGAGTGGTGGAAACAGATACAGGTCAGTCTTAATGTCAGACGGCGTTTGTTCGCTATAGCTGGATTGTGGTGCTGAAGTTACATTGGCCTGTTAAGAAAACCATTTGGTTATTAGCGAAAGGTTTTCGGGCCGACGTCAGCCTTAGCTGGCCTGCGCACGTCTGTGCGCGGGCCAGCTAAGGCTTACGTAGGCTCAAGGACCTTCTGCTCACCGGCATTCCCGTGGGAGCCCGAGACCTGTGCGCGTTGTATTCAGAAACTGCGGTATGTTGGAGTGCGTAGTAAAAGGCCTATCAGTACACACTTACATGTCCTAATGTTCGTTGGTTCCCTGTCGGATAGTGAACTGATGTCGCTTTCGTTTTTCCCCTGCTTCAGTGATATGGAAGCAAAATAACCCTGGTATCACAAGCACACTGTTCAATATTATAGCGACCTTATTTGCATGTGTGAGTAAGACCCACATTACCACCACTGTTTATCTCAAGTGTCTCGTAAAACAAATGCCCCTTTATCCATGCAATGAAATATGCACCCCATATACATGTGTATCTGCAATTCTTCAGTTGCCACATTACTAATTCGATAAGATAAGAAGCGACTGATTTATATATATGTTTGTTTGTCTACTTTGAAAAATGGTATTTACCGAAAATAATAATTAATAAATTACGTTGTTACTGTCTTTTCCAAGTGTGTTTCTTTCTCCTTTGGGTTCTTCTATGTATACCTGCAGTAAAACGAGTGAGTCACCTTTAACTAAATCAGTCGGATCATGTGACATTGTTTATAGAATGCAATCAGTTTCGAGAAATGGCGCGACCGACCTATGTCAGAAAGGTTAACACTTTCACATTTGAGCTCAGGATGTCGTAAAGTTAGGGCGTTGTCTAGAAGCAGTTTGTGAGCATGCAGACGCAGGTTATATCTAAATCAGAATTAACCCTTTGACTCCCAAAACTAAATGACTCATTCTACGGAATAGAAGCCATTTAGTTCTGAAAGTCAGACTGGGTAGAACTAATACATGATTCGCACACATGCAGTGGCTGAAGATCATGTGTGCCTCCTGCAAGCAAGAAGTGGCCTCATTTGCATCTCCAGTTTGAGGTACTTCTGTATAAGTGAAGTTTCGTTTGCATTCAACGACTTGCAACCACATACGAGAGCGACAGCACGACAGATAATCAGCTTCTACCAAAAGCATAGACAGGACATCAAACATCTCCAAGAGGCATAGATCCTCATAAGCCCTCCGGGCTCATGAGGACCTATGTCTCTTGGAGATGTTAAAGTCAGTTGTCTATGCCGTACCCGCAGTGATCATAGTTTCGCTCTCGCGTTTAGAGTTGAGAGTCGTTCGTTGCAAACGAAACCTCATTTGTGTTACCTGCACGAGTGATACGAGGACGCACGCAGAAGTGAGAACCGCGATGGTCAAACAAGGCGGTACTAGTTTTCTGCGCACTGTTCTCGCTTCTGATGGTTGTATAATCAAAAGGAAAAAATAACAATCACAACACAATAATCAAGCACATCCACTACTTCATGCACATCGGAGTCTTCACATCTCCCTAGGAGTCAAAATGTTTACCTGTTTTGAGCGTGGGGCCACTGGCACTGTTGACAGTACTGGTGGCTTCATGCACAAGGGGCTTAACCTCTTCACTACCGAGAGAAATTGAACACCGCACACTGAACTGCAAGAGATATAGATCCTCATGAGCCCCCGCACTTGCGGGGACGCACGAGGATCCGGCTATGCCTATTGCTCACACCAATTTGTATCAATGTTCGTCGCGCGGTTGTGGCCTTTGCTCCTTGTTTGTTTGAACAGATTTCGGAAACAAAATATGAGTCCAGTGTGTGTGTTTTACCATCAACACAGTATGCACAAAATACACGATATTTTTTAACGCATCGTCTCCGCCGTGTCAGTGTCAAGTCAGTACTGATAAGAAATCGCTTATGCAAGCGGTTTCTAAAAGGAACCCGGATTTACCCAGGCTTACGTGTAGTATCTGTAACTCGAGTGTTCGACGAGGTTGAAAACCCTTTATGTCCCTGTGTCACTGAGCAACACAGTTGTGAATAATACCAGTAAATGCAAGATTCTGCATCACGTTCAGTCTGGTAGTGCAGTGAACTGTATCAACTTGAAATTCTGAACACGGCACGCCCAACATTTAGTATGTTTATTGATCAGCAGAAAGCAGCCCTATATAAATAAATTTGTTTTCATCCCTACGTCACACGACCAATCCCTTTAGTGCAAACTGTACCACTTGACTGAGCTACAAAAACCCTTGTAGCGACAAATGGCGGACTTCTTGTTGCCCTCTTCGTGACGAATCTTGGATGCGAGTTTTGTTCTATAAAAGATTATTAAAACGTTCTAAAGTAAAAGGACACTTAGTGTTGTTCGAAACAACAAGCACACTACGGGAGATGGCAACGTCATGAAATATTTTAAATACGTCATAAGTCTATTATGTATAAATGTATATTCCTTTGACGTCAGTCATGTCTGGCGTGATCCAGGTCGGAAGATTTCTTCTTGATTTCTTTCACGAAAATTGTGGAGGAATGAAAGCAAATACGTTATTGGTAGCAGCGGCAAACCCCTGCTACCAATAACTTATAATGTACACGAAAATACATGCTACGTTTGTCCCTTTATTCCTCTGACTCACTTTGTGCTATCAATAACAAAACGTGAGAAAACCCAGTTACCTGTTTTCAAGAAAGGCGTCCTCAAGGCGACACCCATCACACAAAAGGCTATCGGGCCGAAGTCGGTCGCAGTGGGTCCGTGCATCGATTTCGGCTCGATGGCCTTACTGGGAAAGCACGCGGCTGACGTTTGCGCCAGATAACGTTATACGGCCCACTGTTTCGGGTTCTAGGGAGGACATATCATATGAGCTACTTTCAGTGGCAGATGATATGTCTACATTTTATAGTACGCTTGTCTGTAAATTGTAATTGTGTGCCTTATGAACAACAGCCGTAAGGTCTACAATCACAGACTAGCACACTATTATATAGTCTAACCCTTTCATATTTACAGCCATTTTTTTTCCGGTTAACCGTCAACTGATAACTACTTGCATGTGTAGAGAGATTGACTGACAATGTTTTGGCAGACTTTCAACATTTCCTCGAAAATGATTTTTTTAAAAAAATACAGACAGCTTTCTTTTCTTGATTCTTGAAACAAAACATGCACACAAGGATTTCTGAATCTGATTTTCAAAAGTCAAATTTATCGCAAAGCTCGTGGGAAAAAAATGGGAACACTACAAAAAGAAGCTTAAGGGTTGTGTTATATTAGCATGTTTGCCTCTTTGAGCGCCAAGCTAAGCACAACCATTGCGCTATTTTGATCGCTTCACCTGTGGCCGTCTCAGCTACTGTGTAAGCGATCATGTGGTGAGGTATGCCATCTTATCGTAGTATTTGTTTTAACAAAAGCACGAACCACCTACATACTAATGTAAAAATAACCAGCCGAAGACGAAAGAAAAGATCGGCCAGAATAACGAGGACAAACCGGTTTACTGAAAACTAATGTGTGTACTGGTTAGTGATTCTGGACCTTACGCCTAATAGCTGAGAAACCTCGTTTTTCCTATCGACATTATAATAAATTAATCATTTTTCAATCGAATAAAAATCCCTGAAAGCAATGCGTACATAAACACGACCCTTTAATTCAGATTCGCTTATAGTCAAAATCAACCAACCGACCAAACAACCAACGAACAAACAAATCATTCACAGACGGACGAACGTCAGCCAAACGCAACTCGGCAACGAAACACACGAACAAAGGAACAAACTTCTCCATTTAGTTATTTGATATTTATTCATTTACTATTCTAGAGATTGGTTGTCGCTGGTGGGTTTTACCCTCAGCTCCACAAGAATATCTCTCTCTCTCTCTCTCTCTCTCTCTCTCTCTCTCTCTCTCTCTCTCTCGGTCTTTTTTTAAATAAAATTTATTATTATTTTGTTTCTATTTTCTTTTAAATTATTGTTGCATGAAATAATGTGTGTAAATATAATGTCTTTATTATTATTTTTTAAACCTATTTTATGTTGTAGAGGTTAGCAACGGCCAGTTTGTAAAATGACGATTTGTTTCGGTCAAAACTTTTTAGCGTTGATAAATAAAGTTTCATCATCATCATTATCATCATCATCATCATCATCATCATCATCTCTCTCTCTCTCTCTCTCTCTCTCTCTCTCTCTCTCTCTCTCTCTCTCTCTCTCTCTCTCTCTCTCTCTCTCTCTCTGTCGGGTCTGTACTGGGTCCCCTGCTGTTCTGCTTATTTATTAATGATTTGCCTCTACATATTACTTGCCAAGATGTAAAATGCGACCTATTTGGTGACGATACCTCAGTTCATACTACTAGTAAAGATAATATACAGGTAATTTCCGACAACTTACAACAAAGTCGTCATGACGTATCAGCTTGGTGTATAAACAGTTCTATGGTTGTTCATCCAGCCAAAACGAAATCGATGGTAATCGCCACGCGCCAAAAACAGCAGATAACGCCTCTATTACTTAACCTTTCACTTAAAGGTAGTCAGGTAGAACAGGTAAACGAACATCGCGTACTGGGGATTACAATCGACAGTTAGCTAAAATGACAAGCTCATACAGACGCCTTATGCAAAATAGTAGCAAAAAATCTCGTTATGTTATCAAAACTGAAATATTATACTGATTCAGATACCCGTAAACTATTTTATAACGCTCACATACGTTTTCAGCTGCAGACGAAACCAGGACTGTCACAGCCATGTTCATTGGGGATCAGTAGTTTACACGGGCCTCATTTTGGTCCTGTGGTTAGTGGTAGTATGCACTATATGTCACTTAAAAGGATTTCATTACTTTTTAAGTAAATCTTCACACTTAATTATATTAAGAGAAGAAACAATTACGAAAGAGCTTGCTTTGAGCTCAGATATCGTTACTCAACAATAAGGTATCCCAAATCACGTGATCGACACATAATACAAGATGACACGCGGACTCCTTGCCGTGAATTTCTACACAAGCTTGTTTGTTTCCCCAAAAAAGCAAATGTGAAAAGTTGCTTTGTGCATTTTTACGTCTTGATAAAGGTTTGTCACGTTTATTTCCATTCACTTAACCATCGCTTTGCCCGTTTCATTTCGACACCACAGCACCAAAACAGAACGCAACCCACAACACAAACGCTATCTTCGAAACCTATGTCCTAAGTGCAGCATGCTGCATGCAGTAAAAGAGAAAGACTGCCACACCACTTGGTTTTAACTGTCATGGCTGAGCAAGGTTTCGGAACTTGATTAATTATTTATTGCTGAAACATTTATTTCAATCAGTTGCACTATGTTGTGATGTGCGATCACTGCCAGTGCCAATAATGCAGTCTCAGTGATCACTGATGGTACAGTACACTTTATACTGAAAAAATACACAGCACAATGTGAACACGCTTGGAAGTTCATGCAATGATTTGTTTAAAATTAAATACTATCTTGCTAGAAGTAGCCTACTGCACAAAAGAGGAACTCATTTTGCTGCTGCTTAATTTGCAGTTTGTCTGCATATAGACATTTGCAGTTCGCTGCAAGGATTCTAGCATCTGGCATTAGCACTGACATATATACTGGGATTAAAACGAAGAAGAAAACGGAGAAAGGTGACACAGAGATGATTTAATAAATCCGTCAGTCAAGTGATGAAATTAATTTAAACAGTGGCGCCCAGTGGGTCCAATGATTGGTGAGACACACGAAAAAAGAAATAAATAAAACATGACATTTGTTTCTCATTTAAGGTATATATCAAGATCAATACATGCAGCAAATAAATCGAATTTCAAATTTGAGCTTTGTTTTGATCGACTGACCTAAGAATGACCTCTCTCTCTCTCTCTCTCTCTCTCTCTCTCTCTCTCTCTCTCTCTCTCTCTCTCTCTCTCTCTCTCTCTTAATATAGATTTACTTAAGCCGCACCCCGCCTAGGGCACAACGTCACCTCTGTTTGGCTTAGTACAGTTAGTGAAATCACCCACCAGAATTACTCCAACTACTTCCACGCTTATAGACCACATATATACTAATAAACCCAAAGTCTCTGACGTTGATGTCTCAAATCGTAGTGTTAGTGATCATTATCCTGTGGCGTGCTCCTGGTCTTCTAAACTCCCTAAACAAAAAAAAGAACGGCCATACAACTATAACGTATAGGACGTTCAAACACTTCAGTAAAGACCAATTTCTTTTTGATCTAGAAAACACTCCTTTTAATGACGTGATCCTGTCCTATGATCCTAATACCGCCCTCAGTATTTGGTACTCTCTTTTCCTAAATGTACGTAATAAACATGCTCTCCTACGCGAGAGGAGGGTAAAATCTAACACTCTTCCTCCCTGGCTTACTCCTGTAATCATGCAGGCGATGGCGCTTAGAAACTTTATACGTAGCAATGAAATGTTTACTGAATTTAAGCAACAGCGTAACCGTGTTAAATACACGATCAGAGAAGCAAGAAAAAAGTTAGTTCGTGACACGGTTAAATACAGCAAAGATACCTCTACTATATGGCTCCTTCTAAACACACTTACTAGGGGGTCTCCAAGTATCGAAACTACCATTCCCACTAATCTTACTGCAGATACATTCAATGACCATTTCCTTTCGATTGCCAAATCTCTCAGTTTCGCCAAGCCAGGATAACACTTATTACCGTTCTAATCTTCTGTCTGAGTTTTGTCAACAAAGAACAATGGGCACAGCCCTCTTCATCATCCCCATGCTAGCTGTTCATGAAGTGGGTTTACTCATAAGTAACCTTCCAAATAAAAAATCCTCGGGGCCTGATGACATCAGCCCGAAAATACTTAAACTGTCTCTCCCATACATTGTAGAATCTTTAACTTACATTTATAATCTCTGTATCCAGCATAACGGTTTCCCTAACGAACTTAAATATGCGAAAGTAATCCCACTTCCAAAAACAAAAGATCGTTCTGACCCTAATAACTATCGGCCTATTTCTTTATTATCTGTTTTGTCCAAACCACTGGAAAGGCACGTTCATAATCACCTGCTTGCTTACCTAGAAGACCGTAAGCTCCTCCACCCTTTCCAATCCGGATTTCGCCCGCAGCATTCATGCCACACAGCATTTACACGCCTTGTTGACACATGGCTTGAGGGAATGAATAAGGCACAGTTAAGAGGAGTATTCTATCTAGATTTTAAGAAGGCTTTTGATCTGATTGACCACACTATTCTGACTGCTAAGCTTCACAAATACCTTAATAACAGAGACGCAATTGCTTTTTTTCACATCTTACCTTACTAAAAAAAAAAAAACTTCTTGTTTATGGCTCATACTCCTCTCTCAAAGATGTAAGTTTTGGTGTGCCACAGGGGTCTGTACTGGGCCCCCTGCTGTTTTGATAATTTATTAACTATTTGCCTCTACATATTACTTGCCAAGATGTACAATGCGACCTTTTTGCTGACGACACCTCAGTTCATACTACTAGTAAAGATAATATACAGGTAATTTCCGACAACTTACAACAAAGTCTTCAAGACGTATCAGCTTGGTGTATAAACAATTCTATGGTTGTTCGTCCAATCAAAACAAAATCGATGGTAAATCGATAGTAGTCGCCACGCGCCAAAAACAGCAGATAACTCCTCTACTACTTAACCTTTCACTTAAAGGTAGTCAGGTAGAACAGGTAAACGAACATCGCGTACTAGGGATTACAATCGACAGTTAGCTAAAATGGTAAGCTCATAAAGACGCCTTATGCAAAATAGTAGCAAAAAAGCTCTTTATGTTATCAAAACTGAAATATTATACTGATTCAGATACCCATAAACTATTTTATAACGCTCACATACGTCCTCACGTCGATTACCCGTCAACGGTATGGGATGGATGTAGTGCTAGTGAGGTCCATTTAAAGAGACTCAATTCCCTACACAGACGGGCGGCCAAAATATTCTGCCCTGATCCACACCTAACCACAGAAGAAAGCTCACAGAAGCAGGTCTCCTGCCTCTTCACGATCATTTCAAATGTAACAAAGCAATTTTTATGTTCAAAGTGTGGAAGCGCAAAACACCTGAGTACATCTCGACTTTGTTTCGTAAGTCTGAGTCCAAGCTTGGAAACATCAGAAAGCTTTTCATAGTCCCAAAACCAAGGATCGATCTATATAAAACCAGCTTATCCTTTACAGGGACACATATCTGGAGTGCTCTTCCCGACCATGTAAAATCCGCCTGCTCGCTAGCCTGTTTTACAAAGGGTCTTTGCAAGTATTTCCCAGATCACTCGTAGGGCCTACGGATGCCTTAACTACATGTATTATATGTCCCTTTCTATGCTGGATCCAATTTATTCGCAATTAAGCCTGTTATCATTTTCATTTATCATTTGAACTGCTGCCTATGTGAACAGTGTTGTCAATTGTATGCAAGTATTGTGTTTTACTTATATATATGTGCATGTGTAGATAGTCTTGTAGTTGTTAGCAACGGCAGGTTTGTAAAATGGTTGTGTCAATGACGATGTCAATGTCTTAACCGCTGTAAAATAAAGTTTCATTGATTCATTGATTGATTGATCTGATTCTCTCTCTCTCTCTCTCTCTCTCTCTCTCTCTCTCTCTCTCTCTCTCTCTCTCTCTCTCTCTCTCTCTCTCTCTCTCTCTCTCTCTCTCTTCATAGTCCCAAAACCATAATCTCTGCTACTAGATTTCGTCGGAGTAAGTCGCACGTCAACATCGCTCGTGTTTTAGTGACAGTTGCGTTGGCAGTTCTTGTCTGTGATGTGTAATTTTTGGCAGAGTGTTTTGTGGTGGTATTTTCTCTCGGAAATTAACTTTACAGTGATGTGGATCTCGTAATTTGTGAGTTGCAAATATTTTAATTTTCACAATGTTTTCCCCCTATGGGAGTCCTCGCGCTGGGACCATATGGCGTTGAGGCGCGTCCCCTGGGTGGTGGATAGGGGGTCCTTCGCGAGAGGGTTGCACCGAATGAAATTCTCTTGGCTTGACTTCGCGAACGAAGATTTTATAGGAGTTGCCCACGACGTCTGCAGGCTTGTTCGTGGCTGCGGAGGCCAATCCGAGACAGGCAGGTTCGACCGCAGTGGCTGCAGGGGAAGGTATGGCCGGGGTTCTGAGCTGCGGCATCTCTGTTTTTTCTCCTGAGCCGCTTGTCCTTAAGGCTAGCTATGTGAGAGTCCTCGAAGGAGACAGCTGCCTTGTAAATGGTGGAGCGCCAGGTGTCACGGTCCGCAGCAAGCAAAGACCACTGGTGGTGGTCGATTTGGCAGGCACTAAGTGACTTCTTGAGACAGTCTTTGTATCTCTTCTTTGGTGCCCCTCTGTCACGGTGTCCAGTAGCAAGCTCGCCGAACAGGGTGATCTTTGGTAGGCGATGATCTTCCATCCTGGAGACATGCCCCGCCCAGCGGAGCTGTGTCCGCAGCAGCAAAGCCTCGATGCTCACAGTTTCAGCCTGTTCAAGGACCTCGACGTTGGTGACATAGTCACTCCAGTGAATGCCCAGGATGGTACGCAGGCAGCGCTGGTGGAAGCGTTCGAGGAGTCGTAGTTGGCTGCGGTAGAGGGCCCAGGACTTGGAACCATACAGCAGGGTGGTGAGGACCACAGCTCTGTACACGCTGATCTTGGTGCCTGTTTTCAGCTGTTGATTGTGCCACACCCGCTTGAAAAGTCGCCCGAAAGCGCTGTTCGCTTTTGCCAGCCTGCTGTCAAGCTCCTTGTCCAGCTTGGCGTCCGACGTGATAATGCAGCCAAGGTAAGTAAACTGGTGCACTGACTTTAGATCAGACTCGCCAATGGTGATGTGAGGAGGGCGATACACTGTCTTGGGTGCCGGCTGATGGAGGACCTCTGTCTTTTTCAGACTGACCTCGAGTCCAAAGAGCTGGGCAGCATCTGCGAAGCAAGACGTGATGCGCTGCAGGGCTCTCTCTGTGTGTGCAACGAGGGCAGCATCATCAGCAAAAAGCAGCTCACGAATCAGTTGGTCTAGGGTTTTCGTGTGGGCCTGCAGTCGTCTGAGGTTGAACAGGCTGCCATCGAGACGATACCTGATGTACACTGCATCGTCATCATCAAGGTCCACTGTGGCCTGCTTCAACATCATGCTAAAAAAGATGGTGAACAGGGTCGGTGCCAGCACGCAGCCCTGCTTTACGCCGTTGAGAATAGGGAATGGTTCTGAGAGGTCATTGTTGAGTCTGACCTGGCCTTGCTGGTCCTCGTGTAGCTGGACAATCATGTTGAGGAACTTTGGGGGACAGCCAAGTCGCTCCAGGATCTGCCACATGCCTTGCCTGCTCACAGTGTCGAACGCTTTTGTTAGGTCGACAAATGTTACGTACAGCCCTTTGTTCTGCTCGCGGCACTTCTCCTGTAGCTGTCTCAGCACAAAGACCATATCGGTGGTGCTCCTGTTTGCTCTGAAGCCACACTGGCCCTCTGGGAGTTGGTCTTCAGCGATGGCAGGTACCAGCCGATTCAGGAGCAGCCTTGCAAGGATTTTCCCAGCAATGGACAGCAGGGTAATTCCCCGATAGTTGGAACAGTCAGACTTCTCGCCTTTGTTCTTGTACAGGGTGATAACGACTTTCATCACCGAATGAAATAAGGTGCCGTGAACCAACATGGTCTAAGGGAAGGAGACCCCGACAGAAAACCCCTGGTCCTCCTAGTAAGGGGGTTGGGCGTGGGAGTAGCTTCCCCACCCTGCAAATAACGAAATAGCTACAGAAACGCCGACGAATAGACAAACAGCAATTCCTTTCCTGGAGGAGGAAGGTTTTTCTACCAGATTTATGACGTCGTTTGGTGAAAGCCGGAAGTCTTCGGAAGCCACAGGACCGAGCCGCCTCTCTCTATCCAGGGACACAATCATGGGCACATGGAATGTCAAGACCATGTACCAGAGCGGCAAGGCCGCCCAGATAGCAGCGGAAATGCAAAAGTAAAACTTTCCCTGCTAGGTATCAGTGAAGCCAGATGGACGCAGTCTGGGCAGAAAAGGCTGTTAAGTGGGGAGATGATTCTGTATTCAGGTCATGAAGAGGATAATGCCCCCCCATACAGAAGGTGTAGCACTCATGCTGTCACCAGTGGCACAGAGAGCGCTGATGGGCTGGGAACCTCTGGGGCCAAGAATTATCACAGCAGCCTTTAGAACCAGGAAAAAGACTAAACTCAACGTCATCCAGTGCTATGCGCCCACCAATGACAGTGACTTGGAAGAGAAACAAGAATTATACGACCGACTCAAGAGTGCTGTGGACAAATGTACGGATCGAGACATCACCATCGTCATGGGCGATTTTAATGCCAAAATAAGGGAGTACAACACCGGATATGAAGAGGTGATGGGGAGACATGGACTAGGGCAGATGAGTGAGAATGGGGAGAGGTTTGTAGACTTTTGTGCTCTAAACAAACTTGTCATTGGAGGCAGCATCTTCCCACACAGAAAAACAGAAGAATACACAAAGCAACTTGGGTCTCTCCTGACCATACTACAGAGAACCAAATAGACCATATCTGCATTAGCAAGAAATTTAGAAGATCCCTTCTAGATGTTCGAGTGAAGAGGCGAGCAGATGTCGCCTCAGACCACCATCTGCTTACCTTAAGAATAAAGCTCAAGTTATAGAAAAGCCGCACAGAGACAACAAGAAGACTACGATTGTGGTTGTGTTGTTTTGTGAGAGCATGCATGTGTTAATCGTAGGAAACGGTCCGATTTTTATTTGAGCTATCATGGTTGCGAATCACATACCTTTTCAGTAAGATTCTTTATTGTTCGCGCAAATAGCGGAAGGGGTTTTGTTATGATACGCTAAGTTTAGCCCGGAAGCTTCTAGCAAAGTCGCACGGAGAAGAGCGGTCAATTTTTGTCTTGCGTAGATTCGCAGAGAATAGATTCGCGGTCGAGTGAAATCGCGCTGTCTGGTGACCTCGTACGTGTGACGTTAAAGTGCAAGATCTATTTTTAGTCATAGTTGTTTTCTGTGAGCGTGAAATTAGCGGGCGTTCTGAGAGAGAGAGAGAGAGAGAGAGAGAGAGAGAGAGACAGAGAGAGAGAGAGAGAGAGAGAGAGAATCAATGAATCAATGAATCAATGAATCTTTATTTTACAACGGTAAAGATATTAACAATGCCAGAGGCAATGCCATTTTTCAAATCTGCCGTTGCTACATCTACAACACAACAATTACATTACATTAATACATGTATAGGACGAACGCCTACGGTGTGTTGGGGGAGGGGGAGCAATGGTAAAGGGAAGGGGAAAAAAAAAAAAAAGCAACAACACAGCAGCACTATATATACACAGCAGTAGAATGGGTACATTACTAACAATGATATCTACGTATAGAAAGCAAAGCTTGAAGATAGTTATGGCTGCGAAGATAAATGTTCAAAAAGACTTTTCTTGAAACATGATACCGTTGGAGTGGTCTTCGTGTGGGATGGAAGCGAATTCCACAAAGTCGCCCCCCGAGAATGCTAGACTGGTTTTAAATAAGTCTATTCTGGTTTTGGGTACTACATATAGGCTTTTTGTATCGCCATAGCGGGACTGTGACCGGACTAGCAGCTGGGTTAGATATTCCGGAGTGTTGTCATTCCGAATCTTAAAAAGGAGAACACCTTTGTTGAATGCAAACTGCTTTTTGAGAGAAAGAAGTCCCGCTTTGTAAATCTTATCATCCGTTGTCAAAGTAGGATCAGGTAAAATTAATTTCGCTGCTCTTCTGTGTAAGGAGTTCAGTCTTTTTAAATGTACATCTCTGCAGCCATCCCACACCGTCGAAGCATAATTAATGTGGGACTGAATATGTGCATAATAAAATAATTTTCTGGTTTCAAAGTCAGTGAAGTGCTTCAGTTTGGACAGCATGAAAATGTATCTTGAAACAGTTTTACACACTTTATGTGTGTGTGCCTGCCATTTGAGCTGATCATCTATGATAATTCCAAGGAGGCGGTGTTCAGACACTTGCTCAATAGAATTGCCTTCAAAGGACAAATCAAATGAAAGGGGGCTTAATTGGTGTTTTTGGCGTGTCGCAATTACCATTGACTTGGTTTTTGCTGGATGGATACTCATTGAGTTACGAGAGAGAGAGAGAGAGAGAGAGAGAGAGAGAGAGAGAGAGAGAGAGAGAGAGAGAGAGAGAGAGAGAGAGAGAGAGAGAGAGAGAGAGAGAGAGAGAGAGAGAGAGAGAGAGAGAGAGAGAGAGAGAGAGAGAGAGAGAGAGAGAGAGAGAAATGATATGAAATGAAACTTTATTTTTCAAGGATAAAAGAATAGGTGCGCAGACCTGTTTTCATTCTTGTCCTTGCTACATACTACAAAAACAAAATAACGTACATAAAATTACTCTCTTACCCACACACACACGTGCGCCGGTGTGCAATTGCCGCGTGCACAGGTTTGTGCCAGATTAGCTTGTAGCCTACAGGCGCCAAGCCAAGCCTGCACAACCCTCCACACACACACACACACACACACACACACACACACACACACACACACACACACACACACACACACACACACACACACACACACACACACTTGCGCGCGCGCGCGCAAGCACGTAGGGATGCGCGCGTGCACACACACACACACACACACACACACACACACACACACACACACACACACACACACATACACTCGCACACACACACAGAAACACACACACATGCGACAGCGGCCTCCCCGCGCCAAAACCGCGCACAGCTATCTGCTATAGTCTTCAGTAAAAGTAATGTATAGTGATCCCGCAATAATCGCACGCGCGGGTCGACGCGAAAAACTATAGCACTGCCACGCGGCGCGAGCGTTTATGTTTCAACTGTGTCTATCGACGGCATCCCGTCTGGCCAGCCGAGTCCATGGGGTCATGGATATTACACAATGCGGCTTGCTGGAATGCCAGCGGTATATTACACGCGTTCATAAATGTTACAAGAGAATGCAGACTATCCGTGAAATGCCGCACAAGGCCGTTTTGCCTAGATGTTTCAGCAGCTTGGTCTTGTAAGTTTTAAGCGATGGCGCGGCTCTAACACCGGCAGGAATCGAGTTCCATAACTTTGCACCAGAATAGGACAATGACGACCTATAAATATCCAGTCGAGGCATCGGTACTACAAGATTGATCCTTGGTGTTCGACTGGACCTCGTATGAGCAAAGTGGAACAAACTATTGAGATAGTCTGGTGTTTCTGAGAGAGTGATTTTGCGCATGAGCACCAACTTATTATGCATAAACTGTTTTTCAAGTGGCAAAATGTCTAACAGCTTGAACTTGTTGTCAGTACTAATGACTTCCGAGGGACTGTCAACAAAGAGTATAATGGCTCTTCTGTGGAGCGCGTTCAGACTTTTTAAATTAGCATCGCTACTACCGTCCCAAATAGATGAGGCATAATCCAGATGTGACTGAATATGGGCATAATAGAAGAGTTTCCTTGTTGGATCATCAGCGAAATGTCTCAATTTCGACAGGAGGAATACATTTTTAGATACTATTTTACACAGTTTAGTAATGTGGCCTTGCCAGCACAACTTGTCGTCTAAGTTGATTCCAAGCACACGTTGTTCCCTGACTTGCTCCACAGGCTGGCCGTTAAGTGTTAGTTGAAGGGGAGGGGGTTCAACTGATGCTTTTGTTGTCTGGTAATCAACATGCATTTGGTTTTAGTTGGATTAGGTATCATTGCGTTATTTCTTCACCATTCAGATACCTCATTTAAACTGTCCTGGAAAATCTTCACCATACATGTTACATCTGATGACAAAACGTCCAGTGTTCCATCGTCTGCAAAAAGACTGCAAGTTCCACTGGAGTCAGATATATGTAATAGAAGGTCGTTTATGAAGACACAGAACAATAATGGACCAAGAATCGATCCCTGTGGTACGCCGTGCTCTATCACCCCTTCAGGTGAGTTTTTACCATTCACGTAGACTTACTGCGTACGCCCATGCAGATATGACGTAAGGAAGGCAAGTGTGCCTGAGCTTAGTTGATAGACAGTAAGTTTTTGAACTAAAGTTTTATGATTGACGGGGTCAAATGCTTTTGAAAGGTCCAAAAATACTGCTCCAGTCATTTGACTGCTAAGAAAAGAGAGAGAGAGAGAGAGAGAGAGAGAGAGAGAGAGAGAGAGAGAGAGAGAGAGAGAGAGAGAGAGAGGAGAGAGAGAGAGAGAGAGAGAGAGAGAGAGAGAGAGAGAGAGAGATGAAATGAAATAAAATGAATGAAATGAATGAAATGAAACTTTATTTCTCAAGGATAAATGATTAGTTACACAGACCTTTTTTCAATCATGTCCTTGCACACGACTCACACAACAATCTCACGCGTGTGACTAAAACTAATACAATTGGAAAGGCAAAACGTGAGCATAAAAAAACCCATTAAAAAAACAAACCAACAAACAAACAAACAAAAACTAGTTAGCAGTCACTCACACACACACACACACACACACACACACACACACACACACACACACACACACACACAGGGAGACAAAACCATTAGAGTGGGTTACCTACCATTTTATGTGAAAATGGGTTCCCATAATTCTATTTATTCTAGGGCTCTGGAGTTGATGCGAATGTTTAGAACTCACCTTGTAACTAAGCTCTACAACTTAAAATAAAAAAGACATTTTCTAGAAACAGAGCCACTGAATGGAGAAAAAATGGGTTTCTACCAATAAAGTGGGTGCCTCTCACTCGCATTACTGTAGAAATGGGTGTCCGTGTCAAATCATTAATTTTTTAGCATGAACATCTCAAGAAAATTAGGTGTCTGTAATAAGGTAAAGTTCACGGAATATTTGATGCTTTTTTCCACATTTATTTGATTGTTGTTATTCTTTTTAAACTTAATGTATATTCCTTCTTTTTCCTGCATTAAAAATGTAAAGCACAATGACACAACACACACGGAACAAATACCTCACTAAAAATACCTCTGGTTGATTTTCTAATGATTGTTTGGGTGAGGTTGTGGGGGGAGGAGAGGGGAGGGGAGGGGTGGGGGTGAAGGTGGGGAGGGGGTGGGGGGGGGGTCATCACTTTGGGTTTTATAGAGCTGCTGAATGCTCTCTTATGAATGAAAGATTTTAATTATCCCTGGAATCAGGAGGTCATTTCTGAGGCACGCAACGAGTTGCACATCAAACCACCCACAAATACACATTTGGAGTGCATCAGATGGATCCAGTTGGACAAGTCCCACATTCCACACTATAGGACAGCTAAGACTGAGATTAGCAATCGCGGCGTTTATGGCGCGGTGCAAGGTTTAAAACTAAGAAACTGTTGTTTTTAGAAGCGTGTCGGGCACCAGTTTTTATTAAAACTGTTTTAAAACCTCTCCTTATACTCAACTTTTGTTAATGTTTAAAGTGTTTTCATTTACAGGCCTGTCGTAACTGTTATGCATCTATTCCAACGTAATAGTGCTGGATATCATAGTTTTCCCATTGTCGCCTTCTCTCTTCACTCAGCACTCGACTTTCCAGTCCTTCCCTCAAACACGCAGCATTCACACAAACAATACTTTACTATTACACCCTTTGGCAACATTAGGTGGGTTTTTTTTTCTCTCTCTGACCTAGCATTACATACTGCACTAAACGACAGACTGCAGCAGACGATGCAACTAACGACACTGACACTGACTGTGTGACGTCATTTGCATTCAATCAATTTGTGCATACAATCTGACAGGAGTTGCAGTCAAAACGAAAGCATAACACCAACAAACCCACAAACAAAGCAACAGGTTGAACCAAAAGACACAAGACAACAGCAGCCTCACCCAAAGTCTATACGTCCTCTCTCACACTGCGCACTCGTACAATCACTTCACTTCTTAGCAACCGGCGCACGAATATAATTATAGGCTAAGTCAAAGAAAAACAGAAGATAGTGGTGGAAAACCCTTTAAAATAGAAACAAAGAACGACGTTTCAGATCTAATATTCTTCATCTGACATGGAAACAAACGTAGAAAACGTATAGGCTAAGTCGCTGGTGAACGTATACATCAATCTCAAATTTCTCACTAGACATGACCTTTCTCCACATCACCCCGGACGTACATCCCAACTCAACACTTTTTTAACTAAACAACCACACCCTCAAATAACAAACCTAATTTTGTAGGAACATAAACAATTTACTCCCTCAAACAACAAAATCCCCCCCCCCCCCCCCACACCCTTCCTGACCCATATCAGCTATGAAGTTATTTATAGCTGAGAAGGGTGATGTCACACATACACGCCCATTTTCAGGGTTCTGTGCGCACAACACACACACATTGCTGGGAGGGACAAGTTTTCAAACACACTACAGGCGTGTCTGTTAAACACAAAAGTGCATGTGTTAACCCAAAATGAGAAAAACTGATCTTTTTATTTTTTATGAATCTTTACCCCAAGACAATGCAGAAACAACCCTCAAAAAAAATGGGTGTCTGACTTGGGCACCCAGATTTTTACACACACCCATTTTCCATAAGGATGGTAAAGACAGTCATCCATTCCAGATCTTTTGTCTACACACACACACACACACACACACACACACACACACACACACACACACACACACACACACACACACACACACACACACACACACACACACACACACACACACGCACTAAGAACCTGATTAAACATGAACGTTAGAAACTTAGTTTGAACAGCAACAGCAAACTCGACAATACAACTCAATGCGCTCGAGTAACGCCGACACAACTACACAACTATGGGCTTAAGTTTCTTTCAGCTGCCGAAATAAGCGGGCCCTGAATGTGGACAAAGAAGGATCCCCAGTAATGTCGATAGGCAACAAATTCCATAGTTTGGCTCCTGAGTAAGACAAACTAGTTTTGAATATATCGAGGCGCGGCCTTGGTATGGATAGATTGTTCCTCGTCGTTTTATAAGGCGTATGAGCAGGGCTAAATAGATCTGTTAGATAACTAGGCGTTTTAGAGTGGTAGATTTTAAACATAAGTACGACTTTATTGTACATAAGTAACTTACGCAGAGGCAGCATGTCGAGGGCTTTGAGTCGGTCGTCGGTGCTTTCTTTACTATCCGGGTGTATTAATTTGGCTGCCCTACGATGAAGAGCATTAAGCCTTTTTATGCACGCATCGCTACATCCATCCCAAACTGTAGAAGCATAATCTATATGGGATTGAATATGTGCGTTATAAAATATTTTCCTTGTCGGTGTATCTGTAAAATAACGCAGTTTTGAAAGAAGATATAAATTCCTGGACACTGTTCGACATACGCTGCTGACATGCGCGTGCCATGTGAGTTAGTCGTCGATAATGACGCCTAACAAGCGTTGCTCTCTAACTTGTCTAATCAGCTCAGAGTTGAGAGAAAGGCTAAGCGGGGGTGGATGTAGCTGCTGCTTTTGTCGTGTAGTTATTAGCATGCATTCTGTTTTAGACGGATTTGGTACCATATAGTTAGTGTGACACCATTTTGAAACATCAGTTAAGCCCTGTTGAAGTGAGGAATTGATTGTGGAGATATTCGCTGACGACACGTCGAGAGTAGCATCATCAGCAAACAGGCTGCAGCGTACGTTTAGATCTGAAATATGCAATGGCATATCATTGATGTAAATGGAAAATAAGAGGGGCCCTAATATTGAGCCCTGAGGCACGCCATGCTTTAGTATGCCTTCAGCGGAACGTTTTCCGTTAACAAACACATACTGACGTCTTCCGTGCAGGTAGGATTTGAAAAAGTCCAAGGATGCTTTGTTTACGTGATACACTGATAGCTTTAGTATCAACATATCATGATTTACTAGACCAAAGGCTGTAGAGAAATCTAGAAATACAGCACCGGTCATTTCAGCTTTGTTCATGGACGTAAGCCAAGTATTGGTTAGGTGAGCTAGAGCTGTGTGGCATGAGTGGCGAGGTCTAAAACTTGACTGTAGTGAGTAAAGCAAGTTATGTTTTTTCAAGAAAATAGCTCAGATGCCTGTGTACATGTTTTTCTATTGGTTTTGACAGAGCTGACAAGAGCGAGATTGGTCTAAACTTATTAGGGTCTGAGAGGTTCTTACTTTTAGGCAGATGAATAACTTTGGCTACTTTCCAGCTGTTTGGAAATGTACCATGTTGTAAAACGAGATTATAAATAAATGTCAAAAACTCGACCACATACGGGGCAGCAAGTTTTAAAAAGTAATTATTTATCCCGTCGTGACCAAGCGAGCGCTTATTTTTGAGTTGGCTAATAGATTTGCCAACGTCAAATACAGTAAGCAAAGGAATACTAAAGGATACGTTTGGCGCGAGTTTTGTCCTCACAAAAATCTGTAAGCCTTTCGGATATAGATGGTGTGTGAGTTGTCGTACTGCTTAACAACGAATCAGCAGCAGACAAGAAATGGTTGTTAAATGTGTCTGCAGATATAGATGTACATGGTGCTGTTTGTCGTGATTTAGTGAATGCATTAAGGGCGCACCAGACAGATAAGGTGTCTGTTTTGTTGTCCATCAATCGCTTAAAGTGTTTTTTTTTTTTGGCCTCTAATACCATGTATTTAACACGATTTCTCTGCTTGCGGAAAGCACCAAAATCTTTGTTGCGTTTTAGTTCATTTCTAACAGCCATGGCCTCTTTAATGTCATTGCTTAATCATTGGGGTAAATGCACATGTTTCACCCTCTGTTCACGCAACGGCGCATGCTTGTCAAGAACCCGACGGAACAATCTATACCAATCGGCCAACGCATCTTCAGGATTCGTATGATTGTAAACCGAAAAAAAAAGAGGTTTCATTTAGCTCGGCTAGAAACATATCCCTATTAAACTTTTTAAACGATCTATAATAGATAGTGGTATGCTGGTTTTTCCGATTTTGTTTGTCCACCTTCAAAGCCCAGCTGCAGCACACAGGGTAGTGGTCACTGATCGCCACTTTAAAAAAAGAGAGAGAGAGAGAGAGAGAGAGAGAGAGAGAGAGAGATTGGTTGGTTGTACATTGCTTAACGTCCCGACAGCAACAAGACTTTCTCAGGACGTGCCTGCACTGCTTGTGAAAAAAAACTAAACAGAATATTAAATGTATGTCGCCAGCCAGTCTAATACCTTAAATAAAGCTAAGACCATTTAGCAACACAATCCAATATCAAGAGCTACAGGCAGCGCAGACAGTAGGGAGATTTTAAAAAAGGAAAATACAGGTGAATGGACCAAGGGTAGACAGTAACATATGCCCCAGAATACAGTGGAAACCCCACCCTGGGAACCAAAATGTAGTTAATCCCACCCAGATCCCCCAGGGCAGACCCGGGTGAGAGAGAGAGAGAGAGAGAGAGAGAGAGAGAGAGAGAGAGAGAGAGAGAGAGAGAGAGAGAGAGAGAGAGAGAGAGAGAGAGAGAGAGAGAGAGAGAGAGAGAGAGTATAAATACACGTCGTGGGTGTGTAACATTTTACGCTTAATGCGTGTGGTAAAGTATGTTGTCCCGTTCTCCACGTTGGATCTCAGAAGGGCATTGCCTTACATGTGTACAATTTCAAATTATGTTATGGCTACTCAGACCTTATTATTACACATATCCAATTTTCTGCCTGAGGTCACTGATTATATATGTCGTTTATTCACGTCACCCGTATTGATGACACTTTGGCACCTTGCCAGAATTTTCATTCTGTTTTTGTTCGTATCCTTTTATCTCAGGATCAGTTATATTCTGTTCAGCGATTCACCAGTTAGTGTTTTCTCAGAAAGTGGCACACAGGGTAACTGACAAACACAATGGTAAATAGCTGTCCGGCATTTTTATATCTGTGTTAGAGCATAACATATCTTTAATCACATGACATGTTTACAAGTAGGGATAGACCGAGGTCAGTTCGGTTCATTACGCACCAATCCTCCACCATAAATAAATAAGCTAAGGAGAAGTAGAAAAACTCAAGGAAATCATCTGTATGTTGATAATGCTTGTTAAATACAATGGTTTATGTGATACTTTGTCCCTACGCTAAATCGATGGATTGTTCTGCCCCCAGAGTTCTGGAAGATGTTATTGTTTACGTTTGGTTTGAATCTGAATTTTTTTTTCCGGCTTGGCCCATATTCATGGCAGATACATGTATATATAATGGCTACAAAACAAGTACTGACGTGCACCTTCGTCATTAACTCATCCAGCCCGACGCACGTATTCCCAAATGTTTGAGGCGTCATCTAACGCCTATGCGGCACCTGTTGCAGGAGATGGATCGACCATGATAATTCAAGGGTAGTGCCAGATTAGCTTGGCGTTTGTCGGCGCCAAGATAATCTGGCACTACCCTTGAATTATCATGGTCGATCCATCTCTTGCTGTAGTGCGTCAGTGCTGAACGGGTTAAGAGGTAACTAAATCTGCTCTGTCATGTACCGAAGTGTGTTTGAATCAGATTATGGTATCTCAGGTTTGGGGGATCGTGAATGAATGAGGAAGTTCACCACTCCCAACAAGGGCGAATCAGCTACATGCCAAAGGGGTGGCGGAGATAAAAGGGGAGTAGCACATATTTTCCTCGGGGAATTTTAAATAAGAGAAACAACCGGAGAGGTGGGTGGGGCAGAGAGAGGGTGGGTGAGGTAACAATGCAAATATTTCAGAAGCAAACCTTTCCACTGACCGAAAATGAAACAAAACAAAACAACAACACAAGGTGTGTGTGTGTGTGTGTGTGTGTGTGTGTGTGTGTGTGTGTGTGTGTGTGTGTGTGTGTGTGTGTGTGTGTGTGTGTGCACGAAACTACTAATATGGGTGACTTTCTTTACCATCCTTCTGGAATGTGGGCGTGTGTAAAATTCTGGGCGGCCAAGTCAGACACATTTTTTCTGAGGGTTGTTTCTGCATTATTTTTAATTCAAAAGTCAGAAAAAGAAAAAAAAATTGGATGTCTCATTTTTGCAGGTTTACCTAATCTTGTGTGTTTTAAACGCACTGGGCCAGTGTGTCACCACGGAAGCAAGCATCGTTCGGCTGCGCAGAGTGAACTGAGTGGTTTCCCCTTCTATTGTCTCTCGTCCCGCCAACCGTCGCCGTTCCATCAGGTAAGATTGTTTTTAATAAATATTTCTTAGTTAAAAGCACGCCCAAGTGTACTTCTTCAGCGCAGTAATTTAACTGAGATGCTCCCAATCAGATACAATTGCACAGTAGCCTATATGGACCCGTTTGGCCGAGAAAACTGAGTCTGCTACGACCCGCGTCTCAGCCTTCTGCTCAGCCCGTCAGTCTTGTAGTAACAGATAATAGAACCCCACGAATTTAACAAAAGCTTTCTTCTTCAACGAAAGGAATTTGTTCAATAACACATTACAAGGTCAATCTGTCACGCGATTGGGTTGGGTTGCTTTTTTTTCTTCTGACATGTGTGATTGTGAACGAAATGTAATTTGGCATGTTTGTATGCATGCACTGTTGAAACAAGATGGCGCCAGATTTGAATCCTCGTATGCAAAACTACCTCGCGATTCGAAGAACAGACTTCCACGAATAGTTTTTTTTTCGGATTTTGCAACTGAAGTGTCGCATTTTACTGTATTACCAGTTATTGTTCGTAGGGGGCAGGGGGTACTGCTGTAATTATGTATATATATCTGATTCAAAATGTCAATGGTTTACATGGTTGTATTTGACATGATTGCAGCAACACCGTTTTCGTCACACTCAGCACTTTCTGCACACACCCAGCGCCGGATGGCAGCAGGATGTCCAAACCCATCGGGATCTATGGAAGTGGACAAGCACGCCCCTCCTGGCACATGACCAAGGCCCATGGCAAAATTAGTCAGCAGCAGCATGATGGCCCAGCGTCGTCTGTCGCAGAGGGTGCGTCTGGTAGGAGGGTGCATAGACGGCAGCGGAATGCCCCCAATTACAAACTGGTAAGTGATTCTATGACCATCTTTATTTTATTGGCTCGCGTGCGAAGCAAAAGTGAGTTTATGTTCTGGGCCGTCCGCGTCCATGGTAAACGTTAACAGTGGCATTTTCTCGGAGACTTTTCAAGCCACATTCTTCAAGCTTGGCCCAAGGATACTTTGTGGCAAGATCTTTGTAAACATACCAATTTGAGTGACCTCTCTCAAAGGGTCTCGCGGGGTTGACAGATGTGTGAAAACTGCTTACATTTTCAGAAAACATGGATTTTGCTTTCTTGTGCAAGGCCCCTTAAACCAAAATTGGGCTGCTTTTGTACTAATGCAGCTTTCTTTTTTTCTTTCCTTTTCCAGTTGGCAAGTGGAGCCTGGGATGGGCCTGAGACTGCCGAGAGTGCAAGCGCATCGCAATACAAGGACAGTGATGACGAGGAGTTTGTTCCTGGCTCGAGCTCACAGGATTCTGACGGTGCGTCGCCATCAATCTCTGGGGTCTCTGACACAGACAGTTTTGTATTGAAGATGTTAGATTTCAAGGTGGCTGTTTCAGGGTGGGCAGGTGTCAGTGAAGCAAGTACCAGCAAGGTGCAGTGTGCGTTAGGGGATGAATTAGGGGGTGGCAATGACAATGTGGATAGGCAGAAGGAACATGATGTTGGGGGTGGGGAAAGAGCCCTTACCAAAGAAACGGGTGTGCACGTGTCGCAGAGAGGGAAAGGAAAGTACAAATTATGGGACAAGAAACATGCATGCAAATTTTGTGGCAAGTTTGTTTTGAAAATGAGCATGCACTTACACGATGTCCATGCAGATGAGGCAGACGTTGCTAAAATTTTGATGATAAAAAAGGGACTAAGCAGAGACGTCAAGCATGGATCAAAATACAAGATAAGGGGGATTACATGCATAATGTTGCAGTTCTTGCAAAGAAATCAGGATGTTTGATTCCTAAGTATCGCACCAAAACTAGTAAGGTAGACGACCTTCTCGCCTGTTGCCATTGCAAAGGGCTATATCAAAAAAAGCTGATCTCTGTACACTCAAAACGTTGCTGTCAGAAACAAGGAGGGTTTCAGTTCACTAAGAGAGGTGAGGCTGCTCAACGTGGGCGGCTAATGCTTCCAATACCTTTAGACGTTGACTTTTCCTTCTATCATAAGGATTTAGCCAGACAGAGACAGGATGAGATAAGCCGTCTCATCAGAACTGACCCCTTGCTTTTGGAGTATGGAAAGAGATTATTTGACCGAAGGGACATTGAAGAACACACGGCTGGACAAATCAGCTCCAGAATGCTGGAGTTAGGGAGACTATTAAAGATTCTTAGAGTGAGGTCAGAAATGAAAATCGCAAGTTTAAATGCTGTGGTCAATGCAGCTAGCTTTGATCATGTTGTACTGGCTGTAAAAGAGCTAGCAGAATTTGATGAGGACACACATCAGTTCAAAAAAGGCAATCTTGCAATGCGCATAGGCCATGCTTTGAAAAAATATTCACAGATCAAACAGTCGCTGGCATCCAAACAGCTTGGGAATGGTTCAGATGACAGGTGGCGAAAGGAGCTCTCTGAGGCGCAGCGCTTTGACTCTGTCTTCACCAGGGACTGGTACGATTGTGTGTCAGCTACAGCAGCCCAGTCGGTCGGGAAAATGACCATGAACAAACCCAAGCTGATCCCATCATGTGAAGATGTGAGGAAGGTCCAACAGCTCCTTGAGACAAGGGTGGTTTCGGAAGATTATCCGACAGTGGTTAAAGCAACTCTTTGCGCTGTATCACTTTTCAACCGAAAACGAGGGGGAGAAGTTCAGAGAATGAAGGTATCAGACTTCCAGAATGCTAAGATTGGATCGATCACCAATCAAGATATCTTGAAAGGTCTCACAGAGGTTGAGAAGAAAATGGTGAATCATTTTCAGCGAGTGGAAATCAGGGGCAAGTTTAATAGGAGTGTTCCCATTTTGCTGACGAAGAAGATGATGACAACTGTGGACAGAATCCTTCAAATGAGGCAATCAGTTCCAGCTCTCGCCGGTTCCCAGTACATCTTTGCCACACCTTCTGGTCAGAGGCCTTACAGAGGCCATGATGTTCTCAAAAAACATGCACTGCAAGCGCAAGTGTCAAACCCAGCCATGTTCACATTTACTCAGTTACGGAAGCAGGTTGCAACTTTGGCTCAGGCCATGGCCATCTCGGAGTTAGACCAGGATCAGCTGGCAGACTTCCTTGGTCATGATATTCGGATACATCGCCATATCTACCGCCAACCTGAAGACGTCCTTCAGAAGGCAAAAGTGGCAAAGATTCTTCTGTCAGTTAACAATGGGATGACAGATTTTGAGAGTTGCATTAGAGCTGAACTGGGCGATTATAAGAGATTGACTTTGACAATGAAAACACATCAGAAACTCGCAGAGAGGTCGCTGGGGAAACAGCACCTGTGAATGAAGCAAATAGCAAGTCAACAACACAGGAATCATTGAGCATGACCGAGAAAAGACGTCCAGAGCCTGATGACAAACTAGATAGTTTTGATGATGACAGTTCTGCGTCGGCTCCTGCTCGAAAGAAAGCTAGATTTACAAGGAAACCATGGAGGAAAGCTGAAGAGAAAGCTGTTGAAACTCGTTTCAAGACACACCTCGTCGTGAACAAACTTCCTGGAAAGGCCGAGATACAGCAGGCCATTGCAGAAGACCCCGCACTTAGACATAGGCGCTGGACAAACATTAAGGATTACATCCGCAACAGACTGAAAAAGTTACAAAAGAAATGAATTGAGATTCTCCGACACTCGCGTCATTTTCCTTTTCATACATATTTATTATAAGAGTGTTCATTATTATTGGGTTGGTTTCAGCATGTCTAGCTTGTTTTTGTCAATGGAACTGCAAATGGAACGACGCTTGGGGACGAGAGACAATAATAAGGGGCATGGAAAACTTTGAAAATGGAACTGCTGATGGAACGGGGGGGGGGGGGGGGGGGAGGGGACAATAATAAGGAGTAAGAAAACCATTGTCATCATAAAGATTTATTACAAGAGTGCTCTACTATGGGGTTGGTGCGCCTGCATCCTTTTGTATACTGTATATAACATGTAAAACTTTGAAAATGGAACTGCTGATGGAACGGGGGTTGGGGACGAGAGACAATAATAAGGAGTAAGAAAACCATTGTCGACATAAAGATTTATTACAAGGGTGCTACTATGGGGTTGGTGCGCCTGCATCATTATTGTATACTGTATATAACATGTAAAACTTTGAAAATGGAACTGCTGATGAAACGGCGGTTGGGGACGAAAGACATTAATAAGACAAAAAGAAACAAACATTGTCAACATAAAGACTTATTACAAGGACGTTATTGTTCGGTTGTTTCCAGCGTGTATAGCTCTGTTTTTATCTGATGTACACCTGGATCATTTTGTATGCTGTGTAACATTAAAGAAGTACCCAACGGAGAAAGAAACACGCTTAGAAAAGACGGGTACAACACAATTTATTAATATTTCGGGTAAATACCCGTTGTCAAAATAGACAAACAAACAGAGAGATTAGCTGCTACATGTGCAGCACATTCCTTCTGCCAATGAAGATAAGTAGCGGCTAATCTCTCTGTTTGTCTATTTTGACAAAGGGTATTTACCCGAAATATTAATACATTGTGTTGTACCCGTCTTTTCTAAGCGTGTTTCTTTTCTCCGTTGGGTACTTCTTTGCTTATTACACGCTTGGCAGTCACCTTTTTGGTCTGGATTGTGTAACATTCATTAACCTTACTTTGCAACTAAACAGTGGCCCCCACCCAGGTCTGCCCTGAGGGACTTGGGTGGTGTCAACTACTTTTTAGTTCCGAGGGTCACCCTGGTCAGCCCCAAACGGTGGGTTTTCCTCTCAATTCTGGGGCGTGTGTTTCTGTCTACCCTTGGTCAATTAACTTGTATTTTCCTTTTTTAAGCTCTCCCTGCTGTCTGCGCTGCCTGTATCTCTTGAAAAGAAGTACCCAACGGAGAAAGAAACACTCTTAAAAAAGACGGTTATAACACAATTTATTAAGATTTCGGCTAAATCCGCTTTGTCAAAACGGACAAACAAACAGAGAGATCAGTCGCTACTTATCTTCATTCGCAGAAGGAATGGGGCACATTCCTTCTGTGAACAAAGATAAGTAGCGACTGATCTCTCTGTTTGTTTGTCTGTTTTGACAAGGCGGATTTACCCAAAATCTTACTAAATTGTGTTGTAACCGGCTTTTCTAAGCGTGTTTCTTTCTCCGTTGGGCACTTCTTTGCATTTTACATGATTGGCAGTCACCTTTTGGGTCTGAATAATTTTTTGTTTGTTTGTTGTTGTTGTTTTGTTTGTTTGGGTTTTTTTTTTTTTTTTTTTTTTTTTTGGGGGGGGGGGGGGAGGGAGGGTGGTGGTGGTGTATCTCTCTTGATTTTGGAAGTGTTGCTAAATGATCTTAGGTTTACTTAGCGTATTAGACTGGCTGGCGACATGCATTCAATATTCTGTTCATTATTTTATTTTATTTTTTTCCCCTTCATTATCAGTGCTGGCACGTCCGGACGTTCAGCAATGTACAACCAATCGGAACGAAAGACAATAATAAGATAAGAAAACCATTGTCAACATGATAAACATTTATTTAAAAGAGTTATTTTTTCAGTGTGTATAGCTTGTTTTTATCTGATGTACGCCTGGATCATTTTGGAAATGTCTGTAACTTTTTTTTTTTGGTTACTATAAAGTACACTTTGCATACTGTGCATTGTTTCTAAAGTCACAGGAAGCATAAACCTTAGATGAGTTGGTATACCTCGCCCTGTACCTAGGTTAAACGCACCAGCAGTGCCACTGTTGCTATTTTCGCACCGGACCGGTCATGTGCACCAGAACTGCGCGCGCAGGTTGGCTTGTGCACTTGTAGTGTGGTCTCGTTCGTTCACGCAGAAGATTGTGATCACAGTCGGGAAAAAAAAGGTTCGTTTGCGGTTTTAACTTGTAGCCTTTTATCTTCCCGAACACGCCATTTTTGTGTAGAGATGGCGGAGGCTTGAGTCATGCCCAACACCACTGAATCAAGTATATTGTACATGTAGTGCGCTCATTTCTCGAACTTCAACTTTGACGGTGCTTTCTGCCACAAACGACGCAGATGTCGCAAAAATCACCTTCATTGAGGATTTTAAAAAGCTATTTTTAAAATCTGCCAAATCGCGTAATGTTTCATGGTGCTAGCATAAGGATGGATGCATAATTGCTGGATTGCATATATGGGAAAGGGTTTATTCTTTATTCATGTTATTTTGCAGCAGTCAAACGAAGCTCACGTGATTCTTTCTCCGAGTTGAGGTTGCCCATTACAGGTGCAGAAAGCACACGCTCTAAACCGATCGGATGCACCAGACCAGTCCGAACGACCGGTCTGGTGCCAATATAGCAACATTGGCACCACTGGTGCATTTAACCTAGGCACTGGACGAGGTATACCAACTCGGCTAAGCTTTATTGTCGCACTTGCTAGAACTCGGTATTATATTTCTCTCTCCATTTTATGAATAGAGGCACATAAGTCGCGGTAACCCTTTACATGCCCGAACTTGGGCAAGAACTAGGTTTCCTCATCACAAAGTTGGCAGAAAAGGGTTTGACTGCTCTTGATTGTTTGATTTGAAGTGTTTACAAACAATTATTGTGTTTTTATATGCATGCACCTTTGATGTGATTAATAAAGGCTGAAGTTTCAAGTGATTGATTTCCTATGTTGTCAGTTCATTAATTAATGTCAGTGTTCTGTTTTGTCATTTTAACTCATTCTACCTCAAGGCCGGAATCCCCAAATGTTGAAGTCGTCTTCTGAAAACTGCGTTGCAGGGCAGGACACAGATCGACCACGATAGTTCAAGGGTGATGCCAGAATAGCTTGGCGGCCATAGGCGCCACTCTATTCTGGCATCAGCCTTGAACTATCATGGTCGATCTTTATTTTGCTCTGGTGTGTCTGGAGTAGAATAAGTTAAGTGTTAGTTTCTTCGTCTGGGTCTTTTTCTGTCTTTCATATTTTTCCACACTTTTTAACCTGCATCATACTGAGGCTAAAAGCTTCAAATTTGTACACTGCCATATATGCAAGCTACATTACAGAACTTACAGATGAGGACATAGACCAATGGCATTATTAGTTCAAGGGTGGTGCCACAATAGCTTGGCGCCTAGAGGCGCCAAGCTATTCTGCCACTACCCTTTGGACTATTTTAGTCACACTTGTTGCACACACTGGTGTATTCCGAATAATAAGGGTTAATATTCAAAATGCTCTGTTGCTGTTTGTCTCGAACTGCAGAGTACATTTTTTTTTTATTTTTAAAGTCGTTTAATTTCCAGAATTCTCACATAAATGACATGCATAAACTGTTTTGCTTCAGAATGACAAAACGTAGCAATGTTTAAAAGATTTCCTCTGTAAAAATCATAATCGAAAGGTTACAGGCCAGTGTTCATTCAATTTTGCACCATACAATGTTAAGAATGTTAATGCATACATACACATTAAGTTGAAAAAAAAATGAAAGTGAAAAAAAAGTATTCCATGCACTTGACCTTATTACAGACGCCTAATGTTGTGAAACACCCATTTTGACTGTAATGCCAGTTTTTTTTGTGTGAGAGAGACACCCACCCACTTTATTGGTAGAAACCCATTTTTTCGGCATCTAGTGGCTCTGTTTCTAGAAAATGTATATTTTATTTTAAGTTATAGAGCTTAGTTATAAGGTGAGTTCTAAACATTCGCATCAATTCCAGAGCCCTAGAATAAATAGAAATATGGGAACCCATTTTCACATGAAATGGTAGGTAACCCATTGTGATGCTTTTGTGCTCCTGTGTGTGTGTGTGAGTGTGTGTGTGTGTGTATGTGTGTGTGTGTGTGTGTGTGTGTGTGTGTGTGTGTGTGTGTGTGTGTGTGTGTGTGTGTGTGTGTGTGAGCCCAAGGGGAGGGGATACAAGTTACGCAATCAGTTACTGTCTTTCCTCTTTTCGTCTGCACTGATGTCTGCATGGGAAGCCTGAGGGGAGGATTAATTGGACTGTGAGCTGCCGCCGTGATATGAGAGCCATACGGTTAGAAGTGATCGGTGCCAGATGGACTCTCGTATGGTGTTGAGGAGGGGACATTGCTGGATTATATGTTAAGCTGCCTGCTCGCTGACGCTACGGGTGCAGGTAAGGGTTGGGGCCGACGTTAGCTTGGGAATAATGTGCCTGTTCAGTCTGTTGTGGACACTGCGGCGCAGCCTTAAAATGATTACCTGTTTTTGTCTGAAGAAGAGGTGGTGGTTGTCCTTTTTCTGTTGTAGGATTAGTGGCAGCGCATTCTTCTCGTTGTAGATGAGGTTGTTGTCGTGCTGGTTCTTGCTGGCTCCCTGCTTAGCATGCTCATGCATCGATCCCTGGGATCCCACACTGGGCTAGTATCCACTGCATTACCACTCCTCTTCTTTTGACTTGCTGGAGTGTTTTGGGACGCTGTGACTGCTTGTTCCTATGCACCGAGAGCCTCTAGGGCGGAGAGGGAGTCAGTCAGGAATACGACTCGCTAGTATATACAGCAGTCGCGTACGGCTGTAGCTGCTGTCTAGAGAGTCTGCATCTCAGCTGTTTACTTGCTGCAGTGCTTTCCGGTTGGTATGGAGTGGGGTTCTGTACGCCCTCCTGGCTGCTACACTCCTGCGCTTCTGTCTGCCACACTCGTGGTTGCTGATCCGTCTGTATTGGCCTATATCCACGAATCATCGGGAAACGTACGGGCATGGGTCAGAGTGCATATGACCGAGGCATTTTGCGTGTCTAGAGATTACTTGAAAAATGAAAACGTCTAAAAGCTATTATTCCAGGCAAGAAAGGCTCAAAATATATCCATCATAAATGTTATGTAATTTCTGCACAAAACGACTTATTTACCTTTGTTTCATTACGAAGTTTGAATACTGTAAAAAGAAAGACTTGTCTGTTCTTCTTCCACTTTGCTATACACAGGAAAATTTCCTTTGTTGTGCACAAGAATCTGTAGCATTCCGCTGTTATGTGTGCCTACTCACATGGATGGTGAAAAGA
Source organism: Semisulcospira habei (assembly GCA_036245525.1). Taxonomy (NCBI): domain Eukaryota; kingdom Metazoa; phylum Mollusca; class Gastropoda; family Semisulcospiridae; genus Semisulcospira; species Semisulcospira habei. The sequence goes on from BTPG01000005.1 coordinate 30,551,980, forward strand.
ACCGTAGAGAAGTCTTAGTTGAGGAAAGACAACCCGTTGTATTGGCAAATGTTAGCAATCAAAGTTACCCTGGAGAAGGCAACTTTAAATCATAATGATTTTGTCTTCCAGCTTGTCCCCAACTATAAACGACAAGCAGCAATACAACAAAGAGAAGTAAATGTAACAGGAAAAAACAGATCTATGCAATAAGCATGTTGATTTTAAATGATACATAAATATGCTGTGCAGGTACCTGACGTTTGGCAGAACAAATGTATACAGTTATGTTTACATGTTTTAAACGAATTTAATGAGCATGAAAGTGTTGTAAGGTCTCTTGAGCAGCTCAGGGCGGAGCTGTTGAAGTATTGTACCATGCACTTGATGCCTGTCAGACTTGCGCGACGTGCTTGAAGAGCTCCACTCTGCCATCTTGCGGTGGCGTTGGAACCTGGGAGGAGTTTTGCCCCCACCTCCCTTGACACAGTTGTGTGTGAGGGGTGGGTGGGGGAGGGGGTCGGCGGGGGGGGGGGGGGGGAGGAGGGTTCAGAGTATACTGTCCCCTCCCCCCTAATATTTTAACAAAAAAATTTAGGGACGGGAGAGAAAACTTTATTTGGAGAAAATATCACATTTAAATTGTTTAAATTTTTATTTTAAATATAAAATATCCCTCCCCTCTCCCATACACCTCCATTCTCTGTCTCCCTCTCATACTCCTCCTCCCCCCCCCCTCCCCCACTACCTAAATAATTCTTAAAACAAATAAGGGGCAACGTGAAAAGCATGACTAAGTTTTGATAGACCGGCAGGCGACACACATTCGATCCTGTTTGTCACATGCAGCCGACAGGTCCTCAGTAAGTCTTGCAGTATAAATTTATCGATTCATCTCCCCCCCCCCTTTTTGTGTTTTGTTTTGGTTTTTTGGTTGTCTTTGTTTTGTTGTTGTTGTTGTTTTTGTCCAATACAAGATTCTGTCTCTCTGCTACAAATCCCTTAACAACTACGCTCCTGCCAATCTCTCCAACTTACTTCACCCCTACACTCCTTCCCGCTCCCTCCGCTCTGCCTCCGACCCTCTCCGTCTTCACATCCCCCGCACCAAACTCAGCTCTTTCGGACCCCGCTCCTTTTCCGTGTACGGCCCATCAACTTGGAACGCTCTCCCACTCCATCTCCGTCAGAAACACTCTCTCTCTCTCTCCTCCTTCCAGTCCGCCTTCAAACCTCACCTCTTTCAACAGTTCTAACACTATAACGCTACCACACTCCCCACCCTAAGCCAACTGTTGTAATGTATTTGTGGTACGTGATTCATTGTCAAAAGCGTGCGCATGCGTGCGCGAGTTGTGAGTGCGCGCTTAGAGTTATAATTATTATAAGATAAGCGCATTATAAATACCGTAATTATTATTATTATTATTATTATTATTATTATTATTATTTTGTTGTTGTGGGGAGGGGGGAGAGGGGGCACCCCCCAGCCTCGAAAGATCCGCCCGTGCCCAGCGCCTATGACACATCAGGTCACTCAAAAGTGCACACTGTTGAACGATACAGTCTACATTTTAGTGCGCGCCAGGCAACAGCAAACAGCGAACTTGAGCAGAATGACGCACAGGTAGAGACTGTAGTGAGTAGCACGCAAACGTTGACAGCTGATGGAAATTGTGTAAATGGATACGTGTACTTGAACAGGCGTTGATGGCTCGAGTCCAGCACAACGTAATACAAGTTTAAATTCACCTTGAGGGATTCCTCGCACTTTTCGTTGATGGGGGTAAGCCTGCTAGAATACATTTTATATTATGTTCGCTGTTATTCATACATTATTCGTTGACTGTCGTATTGGACACATAATAATGAGACACAAAACACATAGAGTCTTGAAACAAAAGTCAGTTAACTTGCTGTTAAATGATTGTTGGATAGTTGCTACTGCCTTGTTTACGTCTAACACGTGTTGACTCGCTAAGATTTGAAGATGTTTCGTTTAATGGGAGATACATGGAATTTGACAACAATAACCCCTTCATTGCCTGTTTACGCAGAATGTGTTTCTGCACTCTTTGTTAATTCAACGCTAAAGTGCCTCGGTCTTTCCAAACAGGGATTCAAAGTTGTACCAGCAGGAGGTATAGATCCTCACGAGCCTGCGCAACTGTGGGAGCTCTTGAGGATATTCTCTTGTTGCTGGATCGTGTGTACTTTTTCTCGACAGTCAAGGTGTTAATACAAAACATTTCGACTGGTAGATTAGCTGTCTCCCGGACGGCATACTACTAATAATAATAAAATAATAATAATGATTATTATTATTATAATTATTTTATACTGAACAGTTTTAGAAACTTATACGATATGTACAACATACATTCATTTGTGTGTTGATGTTGTCGTGCGTCACACGATTTGGCATATAATGACTGCACAAAGCTGTTTAGCATTATTTTTTATGTTGCACAAACTTTAGCTTGATACATTGCCGATTACGGGCATATGTGATCACAAGACCCGAATGCAAGTGTCCGAGGCATTAGCCCAGACTACTTTGTTTCGGGCCAAGTAATCACGTCTGTCGGTTCTCGGCAGTATAATAAGCTAACTTTGGGTCAGTATAATTTATGTACCCAGTCAAAAACAAGACTTTACCTTTGTATCGATTGGTTGAATGTAGACTGCTTTATGTCCCGACAGCAACAAGTCTTTCTCAAGACGTGTCCGCGCTGCTTGTAAAAAACAGCAGAATACTGAATGTATGTCACCAGCCGGTTTAATATGCTAAACAAACCTAAGATATGCTATGGATGCTGCATCTTCATGCTAATTTATCGTGCCAGGATAGTTTACAAAAATCGTAGAAAATCATTACAGTTACAACATATGTACAGCTAAATGATATATATATATATATATATATATATATATATATATATATATATATATATATATATATATATATATTATATATATATATATATATATAATATATATATATATATATATATATATAAATGCATTAACCGCAAACACATAACTTATACTAATCTTGTTTGTGCGACCTACCACGTGTTTTTTGCTCCCAGTGTTTTAGTGGTTTTTCGTTGGATGTACTGTGTTTACGTGTGCTGAAAGTTGCTGAGTATCGTATAAGAGTGCGCTGATGAGGATTGTACGCTTGATTTTCGTCGGATCTGGTTGCTGTTCGAGTGGTATCGTATTGAATAGTGTCTGTTGTTTCAACTTTGTTTACGTCGCCATTTTGCCTCTCCCGCAGCGTGGGTTCCCCGGGCCTTTCCGCTGCCCTGTTTTTATGTGCTGCGCGCTAGTGTGTGAAGTGTTTACTGTGTGAGTTTGTGTGCCACCCGCGGTTGCATCTTTTGCTCGGTTGTTGTTCGTGTTCCTGCGGTCCTGTTGGTTTTTACGTTGGTTGGTTAGTTCGGGTTTAATGTCTACAGCACCGAGGTGATCATGGACGGCCCTGACGGGCGGGTTATAGGGGACAGGGAAATCTATTGCCTATGGAGTACGACCTGAACACTGATCAACTCAGGCGCACACAACTGTGCCACTTTGATTTACCAGGACCTTTCAACGGACGTGCTATTGAACAAATCCGTAGTTTTTCCCCTGGATTGTGAGTCCAGCTACCGGGACCGGGACGGGATTCGAATCCACGACCCGGCGATTCCCTTCGCTTTCCTGCTCCGACGTTTAACCGCCTGAGCTATTTCGGACTCTTTTGGTTTTACGTGTGCTGCCCCAAATTTTTATCTCCCGTCGCCATCTCGCCCTCCCCACTTCGGCGCCTTTGTCCGATCTCGCCGCCGACCGACCGGGATTGTTTGCTGCTTGTTAATTTTCCCCCGTATCCATTTTGCCCTTTCAGTGTTGGTATTGCGTATTATCAACGTCGCTCCCCTACCACACTCACACACACACACCGGCACACACACACACACACACACACACACACACACACACACACACACACACACACACACACACACACACACACACACATACACACCCTACTGTACATTTTCTCTCTTGCGTATTATCAGCGTCGCTCCACTAACACATTCTCACACACACCGGCACACACACACACACACACACACACACACACACACACACACACACACACACACACACACACACGCACACACACACACACACACACACACATACACACACACAAACACGCACACACACACCCTAATGCACCCTCTTCCAGTCTTTCTTTTTCTTGTCTTCACAAACAATCATGCTCATCAGATACACACGCCAACAACTGCTATCTCTATGTCGCCACGCCACCTATTGCGCGGCCGGTGCCGCCGACAGTGTTGCAGATGCCTTACGCGGCATCCGATCGCGAAAGAGAGGCCGCAGGGGCGGAATTAGCAGAAGACAGGACTCCTCACCACACACACAACCACACACTTCCTTCCCTTTTCCAATGCCCTTCCACCCCTTCCGCCCTTCCTTCTTCTCCCATTTCTTCACCTCTCTTCCTCATCTACCGCTCTCTGCTCTCCTCGGCCGCCCCCTCCCCCGCCCTCCTCCCCTCACTCCTCCTCCTTCGCCTGCTTTTTCCTTCTCCTCCCCTCCCCTTTCTCCTCCCCTTCACCCTCCCCCTTTTTTCCCCTCTCCCTTGCCCACCTCACCCTCCTCTCGCATCCTCTTTCTTGCCCGGTTCTCCTTCCCCGTCTTTTCCTCCGCCCCCCTCTTCCCCTCCTTTCTCTTTACCCCCTCCCCACCCTCCTCCTCCTTTGTCCTCTTCTTCGTCCGTTTCTTCTCCCTCTTCCTCTTCTGCCTCATCCAACCTAAAACTGTTGTTCAATGCACAGTCTGTCTGCAAAGATGGCAAAGCCGACGTGATTTCCGATTTCATTCTAGACAATGACCTAGATGTTGTCGTGATCACCGAAACGTGGCTCCGCCCAGCTGGCGATGAACCCATCATCGCCAGCGTCACTCCGAATGGCTACCGCCTGGCCCCACCCCAAGCTGACAGTCGTAATGTATTTGTTGTACGTGAGTCATTGTCTAAAGCGTGTGCATGCGTGCGCGAGTTGTGAGTGCGCGCTTAGAGTTATAATTATTATAAGATAAGCGTATTATAAATACCGTAATTATTATTATTATTATTTATCTCTTCGGTGCAGCAAACCATTTAGCAACACACCCAATATCAAGGACTGCAGGCAGCGCAGACAGTAAGGAGAGTTTAAAAAAGGAAAATAAATAATAATAATAATAATAATAATAATAATAATAATAATAATAATAATAATAATAATAATAATAATAATGTATATTTTTAAGGCGCCGATACTTTCGATAGAAAAGCTCTAGGCGCCATACAAATGACTTACTCACATACACACACCTTGCATCCTACAACACATATATAGTCCCTAACATACACACATGTTGGTGCACGTGTGTCTTGTCTGATGCGTGTGCGTGTGCGCGCGTGTGTGTGCGTGTGTGTCTCTGTGTATGTGCGTGTGTGATTGCGTGTGTGATTGCGTGTGTGCGTGCGCGTACGTGCGTCAAAGCTTGTGTCGGGAGAAGGGGGGGAGGGGGGTGGCGGTGGAGGGGGGGGGTGAGGGGTTGCCGGGTGGGGGTGGGGGTGGGGTGGGTGGGTGTGTGAGAGAGAGTCATTTCAGATTCTTTTGTGAATGTACTGCATTGCTGTGTTTTATTTGTTACAATACAATACAATACAATACGATACGATACGATACGATACGATACGATACGATACGATACGATACAATACAATACAATACAATAATACTTTATTAATTCGTCATGGGGTCTGCCCATACAACACATAGCAAAACACTGAGCAACATATATAGATTTAAAATCAGTACGTTCCATACAGTTGTTCAAGACTAAGTTACACAAGCATCTTCAGAATAATTAGTGCACACGATGAGGGTCAGCATAGTTCTTTGATATATTACTAACAAAGTCTGTTTAACCATAAATCTTCGTCTTTGTTTTCTTTTCTTTTCAATATTAATTTTTACTTAGATTTCATATTTTGAACATCTTCCTAGTGCTAATATATCAACCTAGATCATGTGAGAACACATCTGTATACGTTCATATGTCGTTATCGTTATATATATATATTTGACTGGCCTGCACGATCAGCTGCACCATATTGAAGTTCAAATTAGCCGCCTGTCATCATGCAAGAAAAGCCAAATCCACGCCGTACTTGACATCAAGAAACGGGTCAATAAGATTATGGCCCCGTCACCCTCCAGCCCCGTCCAGGCACCGCAGTCTCCTACCACCGAGCAGAGTGCTAATACCTTTGAGGTTTCGCCACCGCTGTCCATGTCTGATACTGGCCCAATACCTGTTGTTGTCACCCCCAGAAACGACTGTGGCTCAGATGGTCAACCCCTGCACCAGAACACATCAGACCGTGCCGTCAGTCACACCGAACCCTCCCCGCCGTCAGTCGCCAGCTGATCACCTTACCACTCGCTGTATCCAGCCTGACACTACACTCATCTCGTCATCGGCAGCTCCACGCTTAAGTACATGAAGGGTGACAAGATGGCGACTTCACGGCGCGAGAGGGTCCAATTAATCTCTGTGTCTGGCCTCAAAGCTGCACATCTTGCGGACTGGATGCAGCGACAGACTGAGGCACCCCATGTACAGGTGGTCACTGTGCATGTGGGTGTAAACGACTGTAAGACTGGCGAAGTGACTACCCGCCTCGGGGACCAACTACTAATGCAGCGCAGGCGCGTGTTCCCTCAGGCCCGTCTTCACGCCTCCAGCATCCTACCTCTCAAGACACAGTGTGGGCTGACACTGTGATAGGCACCATGCGTTACCCTTGTGCTGTCTTACATCTGACTGAAAGTGTGTGTGTGTGTGTGTGTGTGTGTGTGTGTGTGTGTGTGTGTGTGTGTGTGTGTGTGTGCATTTGTGTGTGTGTGTGTGTGTGTGTGTGTGTGCGTGTGTGTGTGTGTGTGTGTGTGTGTGCGCGCGCACGAAATATTTCTGTTTATTATTATTATTATTATTATTATTATTATTATTATTATTATTATCCTTTCTTCTTTTTATTTTTATTTATTTGTCATGTTATCTTTGTTCCGTAAGTCTGAGTCCAAGCTTGGAAACATCAGAAAGCTTTTCATAGTCCCAAAACCAAGGATCGATCTATATAAAACTAGCTTATCCTTCTCAGGGGCACTTATCTGGAATGCCCTTCCCGACCATGTAAAATCCGCCTCCTCGCTAGCCTGTTTTAAAAAGGGTATCTGCAAATATTTTGTGGATCACTCGTAGGGATGACTTAACCACTTGTATTATATGTTTCTTTTTATGCTGGGTCCAATTTATTCCCAATTAAGTCTGTTATCCTTTTCATTTATCATTTGGACTACTTAGCTCTATGTGTGAAGGGGGGTGGGTGGGGTGGGGGGTGTCTGTGAGTCTATGAATATGTCTGTCTATGTGAATAGTGTTGTCATCTCTTTGCAAGTATTATGTTTACTTATATGTATGTATATTTGTAGTTAGTCTTGTAGTTGTTAGCAACGGCAGGTTTGTAAAATGGCTGTGTCGATGACGATGTCAATGCCTAAACCGTTGTAAAATAAAGTTTCATTGATTCATTGATTCATTGATTCTCTCTCTCTCTCTCTCTCTCTCTCTCTCTCTCTCTCTCTCTCTCTCTCTCTCTCTCTCTCTCTCTCTCTCTCTCTCTCTCTCTCTCTCTCTCTCTCTCTCTCTCTCTGCGATACTATCTACATTGCTAGCCTATCATTGTGCATTTTATCGCTGGCATTTAGACTTCATTTCATGACAAAAAAAATTGTCAAATTTGTTTGATTGCACTATTGACTATTTGTAAATGGAAATATCGATCGTGCTTTCCGCCATCTTGCGCACCGTACTCAGTGCGGCGACTTCGTCTAATTGTGTAGACATCGGCGCTTTCTATAATCGTACAAGTAAATTATGCCTTGGACTTGTCATCAACACTTCATGTAACGACGGAAAATACCAGAGGGTTTGCCACCTTAGTCTTTCTTTCACTTTATCGCTAGACTTCGTTTTTTCATTAAAAGCATATCATTTCGCTTGTTTAATGTTGTCTGTTTTCCGTTCTTTTTTCTGATCCCAATGAGCTTTCGAGGGTACAAAGGCGTAAGGAACTATCTGATCACCACTAGGCAAAAACGGCTTGTTCCTGTGGCAGTAAGAGCGTTTTCACTATGGCAAACTGCAGTACATGTTTTCAAATTGCATCTTCTTGAACTGCAACTTGAGTTGCAAGTTTTGTTTGAAAGAAAAGTATAACAAGCACTGTCATGAATATTAATTTGGTTTTTATATAGTTCATCATTACTTGTGTCAAAGAACGGAAAAGTTGAAGGAGTGGGTACATTATTTGCTGGTACTGAGGATGCTATTTTGTACACTGCAGTTCTCTACAAATATATCCGCTGATGTAAAGTAGCCTTGCTTTGAGCAAATATAGGCCTATTAGTATTCACCTGAACAGAAAAAAAAAACCCAGTACACTTCACTTGGCTTCATCAGTGCAACTATTTCTGAAGCCTCTAATAAACAAAGTAAAGCGTGTACATTTATTTGCAGAACCAGTCGCAAAAACATGAAGATGAAGACAGAAAACAGGAGGAAGGAGAAGAGTGGGTATCATTTTCTCGACTAGTATGTCTCATATAGTTGATGAGTTTCACATTAATTTATGCGACTTGCATAACTGATTACGTACGGAGAGCGATAACATATCAGAATAGATAAAAGTGCCGTCCCGTTTTGCGCCAGACCAATGACACTGCCTGAACTAACATTTCCCTACCCGTTATTTCTCAATGTGATATGAGCAGGCACACATGAAAACAATTTATGAATGTCGTTACTGTCCTTTCGCCCCCACCGGTGAACTCTCCTTCTTAGCAAGCAAACAGAAGAGCAGAAAAGTATTTCATTTAAAGTTATTTTCCCCAGGATCAAGCATCTCAACACAGTCAGAAAACTGTCTGCAACAGATATTGCTGACAGTATGTGTACGGGTCTTTTGTGTACTATCTTAGAGCTTTATGGTGCAAGTACAATGCCAAATGTCGAAATTTATCGTTTGGAGGGTGTATTGTTTTTATTACCCGAGTCGCGGATTTATCGTCTGCATCGGCCTTGTTTTGAATTAATATGCATATTTATGAGCCTACGTCACAAGGCGGCAGAACCCGGCCGACTATCGGCAGTGTATCGCAATGCTGCAGGTCACGAGGTCATCGGTATGGTGTACACACGTGTCAGTGTACACGTGTACTGATTTTTTTCCGGCATCCCTTCGACGCAATTTTTCACGAGAAAGTAGAATAAACCTTCCATACTCGCTATGCTGTCAAAATCACAATGCGGGTTCCGCTCGACCTGCTTTAGTATTTACTAGTAATGATCGTGCTGCGTAGTCGTTCACCGACCGAGGGTGCGGCTTATTTGACTCGCAAAGCCGGCGAGCCTGCGTCCACGGTGCCTAGTTTGACCTTTGATTCTTTACCCCTCGGAAACACGCAACGCGTTCCATCATTGAAACAGAACATTGGTATTTATATCCACTTTCTGCACTGCAGTCAATTTCACATCTCACACATCGAAGTCTCATTGGAAACGACAAATGCACCATCGCAGCAGAAATACTACTTCTCTAAATCGAGTGAATGCTAGCCCGCGGCACACGGACAAAAAACATCATGTTACGACCAGCGATTCCGTACAACTTTGACACACATCATAGTTTTCAGATCAGTCTTTGCAGCATAAAATGTGATAACTAGCTCGTAACTATATGATAAAACAGGTTTAAAATCTTCCTAAATCAGTAAGAGATAAATTCATGAATTCTGAAAATCACTAGCGCTCGCGGAACCGACAAAGACCGTAGATTACTCACTGATTCAGCAGGAAAGGGACGCGTTGCCACATGTCTATATTCCCTTGTCCAATGTCAGTTCTACTTAGGGGTATCTTGTCTCTCTTTCTCTTTCTTCTCTTCAATTCCGAATCTGTCATTGTCGGCGCGAGTCGATGATACTTTCTTTTCATCGCTGGTTCATCCGCCATCTTGTCTCTGATTGATTTTAATTATGCAGATGACCTAAGGTCGTATAGAATAGTTATGACGTCAGCTACCATCGCCTATCAGAAGCAATATTTTCACTGGGTCCAGTCACAAGATTCCGGTGGGCCTCTTTTCGCTTTGAACGGACGAAAGAAAGCATTTGGTGGGACAATAGGATGGTCACTGTCTAAGTGGGTATGTATACTGAAGCCCAGCAAAAGCTTTGTTTGATATTTGGCGAATGGTGAGAGTCTTAACACTCAAGCGCTCCCCCTCCCCGCTTTTCGATTTTTCGGCCCCTGGATCAGGTTGAAAGTCCCAAACAAAAAGTTGGAACCCCCCCCCCCTCCCACCGCTCCTCGATCCGCCCCTCTTTTAAACCTTATCCTACGAGCGAAAGCGAGTAGGGTAAGGTTTTTAGACCACGAGAGTGAGATTCTCAGTATTACCTAAACACTGATGTAAGTATCTCTTTCCTATGCACATTTTTCTTTGCAGTAATCCGACGTGAGTTTGTTTTTGGCACACGCATAGGTAGAACACAGCCGCCATTGTGTATTGGCGAAGATCTTGACGTAATTTACTTAATCATTTGACGTCAGGTTTTAGGATGCCAGACAAATGTTTCCATATGATGACTAATAGCGCAATACATGACGCCAGAGTGCCAGTTGTCAGTATGAAATGATGTTATTGCGCGCGAGCTGAAAATAGGTCAAGTTTCAATATCGCATGTGTCCGTACCTTTTGTTGACCAAACTTTCTATAAAACAATCTTGTGCACACGTGGCCGTTCACACACCAGGGCTGTATCACACACGTGTAATACAGCTGTGTGAAACAGCTCTTACGCTCAAAGGCAGCAAAGAAGGAGGTGTGTAAGAAATACGAAATACGTATTTTTGAAAGGGTTTACATATGAAATATTGATAAATTGCGTTGTAATTCTGTTTTCTGAGCACGTTCTTTCTTCGTAGGCATGTTCCCATTGATTTTCCTGCTGCCGCCCTTGGGACGGCTTATAAAGATCTGTGGCCTTTGCATTTGGAATGGGCCCACGGCTCACTCCTACATTGTGGGGGGGGGGGGGGGGGGTCTAGCCCATTTTCTGTTGAAGCTGAATTTTTGAGTTACAATGACTGTAAAGATGAAAGAAGGAGTGGGGGTGGGGAGGGCTCATTTACTGGCTGATTGTGCCTTTCTAGCGCCTGTTCAGTATTTCACATGCCGCTGACCAATCCTGCAAGGGCTCATCCAGATCTGTGTCCTTTGCAGATGGCATGAGCACTCACTCTGACATCATTGGGAGGGGGCATGGTGGTCCATCGGCGGTTTGAGTTTGAGTGAATCGGTAGGAAGATGATTAAAAAAAAGGGGGGAAAGGGGTTGACTGTTTCACTGTGCCACATTGTCCCATCATGCCCATTCATAGGCTCACATGCTGCACTGTCCACTCATCGTAAAAATCAATATTGGACCAAGATGCACGCATGATAATAGTCACCATTGTTTTCAAGGGTCCAAAATGGTCTGTGCCTCTTGCTCGGAAGCTCTTCTAGGCACCCCTGAACGAAGCACATCCCCTAGTGTCAAGCTTGTACGTACACAAATATCGGAGATTTTTGTGTTTACATACATACATACATACATACATACATACATACATACATACATACATACATACATACATACGCGCGCGCACATACAGTAGCGAGGTTATCGTAACTAGACATGACATAGTTTTTATCTGGTTACTTTAGTTAGTTTTAGATCTGCCCGCCTAAGTCGTCATGGGCATGCTATTGAATTCGCCCCAACGCGACCCATCTTAAAAGTCTCTTTTATTTATCTAAAAAGAACAACATATACATGCGTTTTACCATACTAAGAAAAACAAAAGCGCAAGGTTTAACTTTGAGTACATTTCTTTCCCTTTTCCATTAGTCAAAATTGGAGTCTCCACGAGCTTTGTAACGATTGTTACAAAGCTCTTGGAGACTACTCGGACTTTGTAACAATATTTTGCTACAAATTAAGCATGCTGAGAGTCCAGATTGATAGTGTCATAGAGCTTTGTAATAATTGTTACGTTTTTACAAAGCGCGTCATAATTTGTATTTGTCCAGTATGCCATTTCTAACCTGAATGACTTCTTCTACGTTTTGTCCAGTCCGCCATCAAAACCTACGAGGAGAGGGAGATACAGAGTAAAGGTAAGAATGCAGTAGCTTTAATTGCAGTGGCAGCTCCACACATAATTTGACCATTCTTCTTCGGAAAATTATGTTGCCAGTGTGTGTGTGTGTGTGTGTGTGTGTGTGTGTGTGTGTGTGTGTGTGTGTGCGTGTGTGTGTGTGTGTGTGTGTGTATGTATGTGTGTGTGTGTGTGTGTGTGTGTGTGTGTGTGTGTGTGTGTGTGTGTGTGTGTTTGGGAGGAGGAGCACAACTCATTTTACTCCAGTGACATACATCCCCTCGGCCCTACTTAAATAAAAGTGATAGGCTATAGGGGGGACCGGGGCAGGGTGAGACACAAAAGTTTCTTTTCATTCTCAGGCAGGCCGTATTCAAGAAAAAGCCGTAAAATAAACTAATAATGGAAATTAAACCATTTTGGCACATACAAAACAAAAACATTAACCAAAATATGCGACAGTTTTGCTACAATAATTGATTAAAAACGCTATCAAACCGGGGTAGGTTGATACACCCCAGGGCAGGTTGAGAACCGAGCAGGGCAGCTTGAGACGCAGCACTCTAGTTCGGATCACAAACACACACAGTTAAGTTAGATCTTTGACTGTTCGGCATCCTGTCTCGAAAGACAATGGAGTATGCGCTTGCTGGGTCAGTCACTGGAGTGACCTCTCCAGTGCGCAAGCCTGGGCGAAGTGTATGGAGATCCTGGGATGCCCAGTCGTCAAGATCCCCCTCTCGGCCTCGCTGATGTATCCAAAGGAATGCAAAGCAGTACGTTTGGCACCAGTTTGGCTGCAGGAGCTGCCAGAACAGTGCGTGATTACAGGCAGCTGTCTGCCTTCGGGGCTCCACTCCTGATTTGAAGGGTTTACTCCCCCACATTTGGCCGTTGGATCCAACCTGATCTCCTCCGTCCTCTAGCCGTTGGCTGTCAGAAACAGCTCATCCGCCTAGTGGTGCAATGTGAACACCACCCCTCACGTGGTTTAGCCCACCAGCTGAGGTGGTTTGCCAGGGTGTGGCGCTTGGAGCCAGCACGTGAGAGATTAAGGAGATGGATGAGGACCAGTGATGCCCGTCCGTCCTATGTAGGACGCAGCTGCCGAACAGCAAAGGTACTACCTCTATCCAGAGCCCCCTACACCCCAGATCTTTGACTACAGTTTAGACAAAATACTGAATCATTGTTTATAAAGTTAAAAGCAAATATCAGACCAGAAAACTCAACATTTTGGGCTCAATTAAAAATTAAAATCTGGGGCAAGTTGAGACAGTCATTTTGGGGCAGGTTGAAACAAGAATTAATGTTGCAAATATATCAAGTTACAGGCACCACTCTGGTTAGAGATGCAGCAGTCATAGATCTAAGAGAAAACAAATCATATGCTCAATAAAAGCGACTAGAGTATATATTTGTTAAAAGTCGTCATCAAAACAAGAGAAACCGGAGGGTGTTATGAGCCGACGCGAAAAAAACGACAGCCAGGTGAGAACTTTGTCAGAATTCAAACAAAGTGTCACATTTAACTTCAGAATCAAACTTCCGTAATATGTTCTCACTCATAACTCATCCCTATATTAACCCCTTCACCCAGTCCTTCCCCTCTCGTCCATTGTTATTCCAGAAAGAGGGGTGAACTTTAATGTTTCGCTGAATGAGCCGAAAGGCCAGACCAAGATGAGTTTTCAAATCAAGTGGGAAACTACTTCTAGATGCCATCAATATGTATTGCTCGAGCTCAAAGTTTAAAAAAGAAAACCTGCCTTGTTTTGCAGCTCTGAATGACAGTTTAAAGCCGTTTGCGTTTAGCTAAAGGTCTTTATGACATGCCACAAAGTAACTTTGTTTACTAAAAAGAAGCTTCAGCAGCACTGTACAGCGGCTGTCCTTCATGCACTACCTGCACAGCTGTGGCAAGATTTCCTATGGAATAATGTGCCCGATTCAATTTACTTGTGAGCTAACCTCACCATCTGTAACAGACCATTCCAAAAGATTCATCAATTAGGAAAGTAAAACATTCTGTAAAAGAACATACCCAGCTTATACAACTAATTCTAAAAACATAAAATGTTAGTAAAGTACTGGCACTGGCATGCACTATTCTTGAAAAAGAAAAAGCAAGAATGGCAAAGCTGTTAAGGCTCGCGTGCATGGCCGATCAACATAATCAATCCAACCTTTTTGACTGTGACATTTCCAACAGGTCACTGAAATAAGCAAGTGTTCAAATGTTCTAACATAAGAAAAGGGTTGTCTTTTGTACCTGAAAAATCAATGTTTTCTAAAAAATTACAAATTTTTCACTTTTGTCAACCTCCCATGACCCTTGAACTTTGCGAGTAGTGAACCAAATTAGTAAGCATAGAAAGGTCGTATCTTCAGCTACTTTTCTGCTATATTTGGTTAAACAGCTTTGTAAAAATCCTGATAAGAACTAAAATTATAAAAAAAAGATTATAAAAAAAAGATATTTTTTTCACATCATTTGCTGATCTCTTGCGCCCCTTGACCTTTCCGACGGGTCGTCCAAATAAGCATGCGTAGGAAGATCTTAACATCAGTTATCTCTGTACCAGGTTTGGGATGGAAGTTGCAAATGGTATTTGAAAAAAACAAAAACCCAATGTTTGTCAAAAATGACTATTTGTGACCTATTTCATGATCTCTTGTGACCCATAACCTTTCAGAATGGTCATCCAAATTAGTATCCATAGGAGGGTCTTACCGTCAGGTATATCTGTACCAAGTTTGGGTTTTAAGTTGTGAATAGTATTTGAAAAAACATAAATGTTGTCAAAATATAGCTTTTTTAACCTATTTTCTGATCCACTGTGACCTTGACCTTCGCGAGAGGTCACTCAGATTGGTATGTTTAGAAAAGTGTTGCCACAAAGTATCCTTGGGCCAAGTTTGAAAGACTGTGGCTTGAATAATTTCCGAGAAAAACCAACGTTAAAGTTTACCATAGACGCCGCCGGACGGACGGATGATGGACAAACAAGAAAGGCAAAGCCGTTATGGCTCACATATATGTCAGATTTACAAATGTGTGACCTTTGTGACAATGCGTAAAGGGCTGGCTTCTGTACCATCAAAATCCATGTTTTCTCAAAATGTAAGCATTTTTCACACATCTGTCAACCCTTCGTGACCCTTGACCTTCGCGATGAGTCAACTAAATTAGTATGCATAGAAAGGTCTTACCATCAGCTACCTTTGTGGCAAGTTTGATTGAAAAATTAGCCAAAGTGTTGATAATACCTACAATTTTATCAATAATTGGCATTTTACACATTTTGCCAACCTTTTGTGACCCTTGACTTTCCGAGAGGTCATCCAAAGTAGTATGCATTGATAGGTCTTAACATTAGGAATCTCTGTATATGTAGCAAGTTTGGGTTTTAAGCTGTGATTAGAATTTGAGGAAAAAAATCTTTTGTCAAAATATGGCTATTTTTTTTAAATACCTATTTCCTGAGCTCTTGTGACCCTTGACCTTTCCGAGGAATCAACCAAATTAGTATGCATAGAAAGGTCTTCTCATCTGGTATCTCTGTAGCAAGTTTGGGTTTAAAGTTGTGAATAGTATTTGAGAAGAAAAAAAACATCTTTTGTTAAAATATGGCTTTTTTAAAAACCTATTTCCTGAGCTCTTGTGACTATTGACCTTTCCTAGAGATCAATCAAATTAGTATGCATAGAAGATCTTACCATCAGTTATCTTTGTAATAGGTTTGGGTTTGAAATTGTGAATAGTACTTAAGAAAAAATAAATGTTGTCAACATACAGCTATTTTTTTTTTACCTATTTCATGATCCCTTGTGACCTTGACCTTTGTGAGAGGTCACACAAATTGTTATGTTTAGAAATGTCTTGCCACAAAGTATCATTGGGCCAAGTTTGAAGACTATGCAGGCTTGAATAGTCTCCGAGAAAATGCCAACGTTAAAAGTTTACCGCAGACGAGGGACGCCGGAGGGACGACCACTGGCCCAAAACATAGTCTCACTTTTGCTTCCCACGTGAGCCAACAAAAACCGACTCAGAACATAGACTCACTTTTGCTTCGCGCGTGAGCCAAAAATGGAAAGGGACCTATTCACCATAGTAGCACGGGGCTGGTTGAGACACTGTCTCAACCTGCCCCGTCTCAACCTGCCCCAAAGCAGGTACCTGCAAAAAAAAACCGCAGTATTCTAAATTTACGGCACTGTTAACTAAACCGATGCAAATACAAGCTTCTATTTTTTTTTTCTTTTGAAAAAGCCATGTATCACCACTATCATTCGAGCATTATAACTCTAAAATTAACATTTTTCAACATTGTCAAAAATTTTCTTACCCTTGAAAAACAAGCCTCATTTTCTCCGGCTCAAAGTACACGTGATCATACCTGCTAAAATTTGGCTGATGTAGATCACGTTTTGGAAATATTATCAACGGAAAAAAGAACGGCTGAATTAAAGGCCTTATTTTGGGGATGTCTCACCCTGCCCCGTGTCTCAACCTGCCCCGGTCTCCCCTACCTCTTTGATCGCCTTTTCAAAGACAGATTGTGAAACAGATAAGGGAGTGAAAATAAAAGGCTACATTTATTTCTCTTTTCCCTTACTTCGAGTTTCAAAAGGACTTAAAAGAAGAACCCATCATTTGGTCCCCTCATTGACCCTCATCGCTCCGCGCGAGCGCAGAGGTATATGCAGATCTGTACCTATTTATAGTTAATGGGTGTTTCGTGTGTCCCAGCAGTTACTGGATTAAGATTATTCTGAGCTGCGTGAAAATAAGTGAACATCTTTTGTCCTTTTTGAAATCTTATGTCATGGTGTTTTGTTTACACACACACACACACACACACACACACACACACACACACACACACACACACACACACACACACACACACACACACACACACACACATCTGGTGCTACTGATTCTAATATAAATTATGTCTAGAAGTTCATTTCATCGCATGCATCATACACATTTATTTTTACGGCAGTTTTCAGCGTTGACCTATAGTTCACTTTTTTGAGTAACCAACAGCGATTGATTGATTGCACATTGCTTAACGTCCCGACAGCAACAAGACTTTCTCAGGTCGTGCCTGCACTGCTTGTGAAAAACAAAACAAAAAACTAAACAGAATATTGAATCTATGTCGCCAGCCGGTCCAATACGTTAAATAAACCTAAGACATGGGGCCCAAATAAAGCTCAGACCATTTAGCAACACACATCCAATATCAATAGCTACAGGCAGCGCAGACAGTAGGGAGAGTTTTAAAAAGGCAAATACAGGTGAATGGACCAAGGGTAGACAGAAACACATGCCCCAGAATAGAGGAGAAAACCCACCCTGGGGGGCTGAACAGGGTGACCGTGGGAACTAAAATGTAGTTAACCCCACCCAAGTCCCCCAGGGCAGACCCGGGTGGGGTGTAACCAACAGCGAAGAAATGCTCAGAATCACAGACTGTTTAAAGGATTTAAAAAAAATAGTTTATACACCCTGACAGTTTACCCCCGAAGTAATCGTCTATTTCCCCAACGCAAGCATACAAGTTAATGTACCAGAGGTGGATCAATGGGGGGTGGGGAAGGGGGGGTCAGGGCTTCCGCCCCCCCCCTACCCAAAATTCTTTAAAATAAAATAACAAAGTCCCTTTTTGGGGTGCTTGGACACACCCCTCTCCCCCCGTTTGATATTTTGGCGAGTTTTCACCCCCCTCCCCAAGTTGTTTGATATTTTGGCGAGTGGTGGGAGTCTGAACACACACGCGCCTACCCCCCCCCCCCCACGCTTTTCGAGTTATCGGCCACTGGAAGAGCTAGATCTAGTGCCGGGGATGCCTTTTGTATCAGGTTGAAGATCCCAAACAAAAGGTTGGACCCCCCCACCACCCTCCCCTCGAGGTATCTGATCCGCCCCTGTGTAAATAAACAAACAAACAAACAAACAAAAAACCTGCCAGCAGTGGTCAAGAGTTTTCAATACCCTCGCTAAGAAATGCAGCTTGTAGATAGTGTAGTTCAGTCTGTGTCAGCTTTGTCCGACACAGATAAGCATGTGTCCGTGATTTTGGACCTTATGGCATAAATCATTGAGCGAATCATATGACTGTTACTTTTACACCGATCGTGCATTTTGATTGCAGGATCATTACAGGAAGCATGGAGATAACGCAAATTTACGTGCACACCCCATTCCATCTTACTGGGACGTAAGTACATGATCGTATTCCTTTAAAAGAAAATCGCTTCCTTTAATGAAAACTAGTCATTTTCTGCCTCATTACGTTCGAGAAAGAAAGAGAAGGGGGGGGGGGGAGGGGATGGAGGGGGAGGGGATGGAGGGGGGGGGGGGAAGGAGGAGAAGGGAGGAGGTTGAAGGTACGTAAGCACGAACACAATCGTCAAAACAATAAAACTGAAAACGTTCAATCTGAAACGCCTGTAACTGTACAGACTATTAAAACACGTTTTAGCTGTTCAAAAGAGGAACTACCAACTTGGAGCAAGTGACTTCGTATACGGATGTGAAGCAGCAACTGCACCCCGCTGGAAGCGATGAGCAAGAGGCGATAGAAATGCTGATGAACGCTACCTGGGAAAGTGACAAAGTCGGACTTGGCGCTGACGCCCGCCATCTCAGTCACACAAACGTGAAGGTACACATGACAAATACAGTGTTTATCGGTACATGTATTGGATGCAATTTGCAGTATTTTTCAAAAGAAAACCATTGGACTTCCATTCAGTGCAGTTCGCATCTGGAGGAAGATTTGTTACCTCCCGATGCTCACTTCTTTTTTTAGTGTTTGAGGGAGATAGAGACTGTGGGACCCTACCATATCAAAAGTGTAAGGCCCCAACGAGTCAAAAGATGGTAAGGACCGGCCCTCCTGGGCCATACCCCTTTAGTCGGGTTCCGGCTAGCTTGTTACCCATTCTTCACGGAAAATAGCTGGAGTGTAGACTGCTAGTATAGTAAAAGGAGCTGTTCCACGTTGATTTAAAAAAAAAAACATTTTTAGGATGGCATATCTTCAAAAGTATACCATATAGGAGCTGTAAAAAAAAAAGTCAGTAGAAACTAGGTATTGGGTTTAATCAGTACAGCAAGTGGGGACATTGTCATTCTAGAGATTATGTAGTTATATGACCCTAAACTTAGCATTTTATGAAATGCACAAATCGTCTCATTTTCGCCAAATTGTGTGGGGTTTTTTTTTTCATAAACTATAAACATAGAGCTTTGAAATTTTTAATGACTGCACATTTTTATGAACTCTTTCCAAAGGTAATATCGGTTTTTATGTGTTTACAGTCTGAAATTATGGGTGATCAGTGGGCATCCCTAATCTCTAAACAGAATTTTCGTGCAGGCACAGTACACTTTTATGTGTGCACACCAACCACTAGCAGAAAAAAATCTTAACATTTCAGTCTATCTGAAAACATCGCCTTTCCCCCTGAGAACTGCTGCTAGTGCTAGACTGTTTATATTATTGAGGCGCCTCCTACCCCAGCCATACGGGGTCAGCGTACATGCACAAATGCTTCACACACAACTGACATCTAAAATCCAATTTAGCAGACGAAATGTAAACACAGTCGATCAAGTCAGTCTATGAAGAATATGGTGGAACACGGAAAAGCAGAAATTTAACGTTTGAGCATACGTAGTGATGTCTAGTGAATCTCTCAGGGTTCAGTTGATCATCTTGATCATGCGGCCGACAGCAATCTTTAATCCACTCTATTCGCGTCTGCAGTCAAGAGTGAAAGGATTCCGGAATGGAAAAAACTGCACATCTGGATATCGATCAGGGTATCGGGACTATGACTTACATTCCCTATAACTAAAGTGTTTTCCTGGCATCTCCAGTACCGCCAAAATCGGCGAAAAGAATAGAAAATACAGACGCGTCTAGCAACGAATTCGGTTTGTTTTGCCGGAGCTCGGCGTGGCATCCGGAATCACATGGTTCTACAGCGCGCTGATTGGTCGAGGGGCACTAGCGCGTGCTATTTGAGTGACATTTCAAGCCATAACCCAAGGCCTTTGGGCTGAAATGTCACTCATATAGCGCACGCAAGAGCCCCACGACCAATCAGCACGCTGTAGAACCACGTGCTTCCGGATGCGACGCCGAGCTCAGGCCTAACAAATCGAAATCGTTGCTAGACGCGTCTGTATTTTCTGTCCTTTAACCGATTTTGGCGGCACTGGAAAGCACTGCTGCTATTGGGTATGTAAGTCATAGTCCCGATATCCTGATCGATATCCAGATGTGCAGTTTTTCCATTCCCGATGCCTTTTTCTCACGACTGCAGACACGAAAGAGTGGATTAACGATTGCGGTCAGCCACATGATCAACTGAGCCCTGAAGGATTCACAAGAGTGAGACATCACTAAATTTCTGTTTTTCCGTGTTCCACCATATTCTTCATAGTCTGACTTGGTCGCTTGTATTTACATTTGGTTTGCTAAATTGGACTGTAGATCTGTCTGTTCAGCGTGTGTGCAGCATTTGCGCTTGTACGCCGACCCCGTATGGCTGGGATAAGAGACACCTCGGTGAAGTAAACAGACCAGCACTAGCAGCAGTTCTCAGAGGAAAAAAGAGATGTTTTCAGATAAACTGAAATCTTAAGATTTTTCTTCTGCTATTGGTTGGTGCACACAGAAAAGTGTATTATGCCTGCCAGAAAACTTACCTTACAGACCAGGTATGCCCACATGTAGGTAGGTTCAACCATAATTTCAGACTGTAAACACATAAAAACCAATACCTTTGGAAAGAGTACGTACAAATGTGCCGTCATGCAAAGTTTCAAAACTCTATCTTTTATATTTTATGAAAAAAAATTACAATTTGGCGAAAATGAGACGATTTGTGCATGTCATAAAATGCTAAGTTTAGGGTCGCATAACTATACTAATGGTCAAAACTTAAGGACCACTTCTTATCGCAGACGCGCCGACAACACCACACAAATAATGTAACATTACTTGCGGTCACTACTTTACTAATTTATTCAGTAACAATTTCATTAAGTTTTGAATAAATCAAGCAATTGAAAACAACAACAGTACGTTGGAATGTTCACCCACCCCTCATTTGAAAAGTCACACAAGACTGGTCCAGTCAGTAGCGAGTGTACCCACCGTTTGCAGCCAAGCATTCAATGCAGCGTTTACGCATGGAGTTCACCAGGCTTCGGAGAACATGTTGTGGGATCGTTTCCCACTCTGGATGCAGGAACTGAGTCAGCTGAAGGACGACTTGAGGTGAACGAGCTGGCCACTCCATCCTCATGATGCCCCGTTGCTCAAGGTACTCATCCACCACACCTGCGCGATGATGTCGAGCGTTGTCGTCCTGCAAAACAGCATTGTCGCCTATGGCCTGGAGAGCTGGCTGGATTATTGGCTGCACAATCTCGTCTCAATAGCGCAGTCTAGTCAGGGTGCCTCGGATGACGTGGATTGGAGTGCTGCCTTCCCTGCTGAAGCCTGCCCAGACCCTGCCGTCGTTGAAGGACACAGTGAACCGTAACTCATCAGTAAACAGAACCTGAGTCCACTGGAGTCTGTTCCACTTCATATGTTGACGACACCAGGCAACCCGGGCTCTGCGATGATCTGGAGTGAGGGGTACTCTCACTGCTGCTCTGCATGAAGCCAGGCCAATTTCGCGCAGACGTCGGCAGACTGTGCTTCTGCTGACGTTAACGTTTGCAGCTGGCATCAGTTGACGTCGCAGAGTGGTTGACGTGACAGTTCGGTCGCTCAGAGCCGCCACACAGAGGTATCTGTCCTCCCTTCTGCTGGTGCAGTGCGGGCGTCCTGAGTAAGGTCGTCGTTCTGCTCTTCCAGTTTCTTGGAATCGTGCCAGCAGCCTCTGGATCACTAAATGAGACACCCCAAGACGTCTCCCAACTTTTCGTCCGGAAATTTCATCCTGCAGCCATGCTAGCGCCCGACCTTGATCTACTGGCGTTAGGCTTCGTCGTGGTGGCATGGTTAGGAAAGTGACAATTATGACTCTACTGTACAGGTATTTGTAGGAAAACAGAAGTGCTCAGTGTTCTCGACTGACCCCTTTAGCACGTGCATCACGACTTTACCGAGTTTTCCACCTGCCTGCCTTTGGTACGCTTGCCAATATCGCACAGCTTTTCACAAAAACTGATGATGTTTCACGTTCATTTGATGCGTTCGTGGAAATTGATGAATTGTTGTATATTGTTCCCTGTACAGTGGACTGTCTAAGGTCAACTTTTAACCCATTTGGATCGAAAGAACATTGTATTTTTTAGCGTATTTGCGACGATAAACAATGACACAAAAAGTGGGGTGGCCCTTACGTTTTGAACATTAGTATACATAATCTATAGACTGACAATATCCCCACGTGTTGTACTGATTAAACACAATACCTAGTTTGTACTGACTTGTTTACAGCTCCTATAATGGTATACTTTAGATGATATACCATCCTAAAAATGGTTTAAAAAAATAAATGTCGAACGGCGCGCTTTACTACACTAGCAGTCTACACTCGCGCTATTTTCCGTGAAGCACGGGCAGCAGATTGTCGGACCCTGACTAAAGGGGCAGAGCCTAAAACTTCCCGCCATAGGAATGGGTCGGTCTATCATGGCTTGCCTCCGAACATGTTGTATGGCCAGGGTATCCTTGGGCCATACCTGAGTTTCGGACTTTTGATATTACCTGTTTCCTTGGTACCTGTTATAGATGTCTGTTTTTTTCCCCTTGAAATGTGTATTTGTTCGTCGATTTATTCATTTGTTCGCTTTTACTTTCGGTGAAATTGTACTTTTCGGTGAAATAGAGGGTTTGAAGTTGAAATGATCTTTGTAAAATGGTAACATGTTAATATACTAATGGTCAAAACGTAAGGGCCACTTTTTATTGCAGACGCATCGACAACACCACACAAATAATGTAACAATACTTGGAGTGAGTACTTTGCTAATTTATTCAGTAACAATTTCATTTAAGTTTTGAGTAAATCAAGCAATTGTAACAACAGCAATACGTTAGAATGTTCACCCACCCCTCATTTTTAAAGTCACATAAGACTGGTTCAGTCAGTAGCGAGTGTACCCACCGTCTGCAGCCAAACATACGTTGACGCATGGAGTTCACCAGGGTTCGGAGTAAATGAAGTGGGATCGCTTCCCACTCTTGATGCAGAAACGGACTCACCTGGGAGGAGGGGGGGGGGGGACGCCTTGAGGTGGGGGTGGTTGCTGACTACACGTTGCCCCAGCACGTCACAGAGGTGTTCGATGGGAGCCAGATCAGATGAACGAGCTGGCCACTGCATCCTCATGATGCCCCGTTGCTCAAGGTACTCATCCACCACACGGGCGCGATGAGGTCGAGCGTTGTCGTCCTGCAGAACAGCATTATCGCCTATGCTTGGAGAACTGGCTGGATGAGGGGCTGCACAATCTCGTCCCGAAAGCGCAGTCTAGTCAGGGTGCCTCGGAGGACGTGGAAGGGGAATGGGTGTTCTGCCTTCCCTGTTGAAGCCTGCCCAGACCATGACTGAGCCTCCTCCGTAGCGATCCACCTCTTGGACGCATCCATCCGTGAATTGTTCGCCCTGGCGTCTCCAGACCCTCACACTGCCGTCGTTGAAGGACACAGTGAACCCTGACTCATCAGTAAACGGAACCTGAGTCCACT
The DNA here is from genome assembly GCA_036245525.1 of Semisulcospira habei. Taxonomy (NCBI): domain Eukaryota; kingdom Metazoa; phylum Mollusca; class Gastropoda; family Semisulcospiridae; genus Semisulcospira; species Semisulcospira habei. The sequence continues at coordinate 30,576,044 of BTPG01000005.1, forward strand.
GGAGTCTGTTCCGCCTCACATGTTGACGACACCAGGCAACCCGGGCTCTGCGATGAGCTGGAGTGAGGGGTATTCTCACTGCTGCTCTGCATGAAGCCAGGCCAATTTCGTCCAGACGTCGGCAGACTGTGCTTCTGCTGACGTTAACGTTTGCAGCTTGCATCAGTTGACGTCGCAGAGTGGTTGACGTGACAGTTCGGTCGTGCAGAGCCGCCACACAGAGGTATCTGTCCTCCCTTCTGCTGGTGCAGCGCGGGCGTCCTGAGTAGGGTCGTCGTTCTGCCCTTCCAGTTTCTTGGAATCGTGCCAGCAGCCTCTGGACCACTGAATGGGACACCCCAAGACGTCTCCCAACTTCTCGTCCGGAAATTCCATTATGCTGTCTAAGGTCAAGTTTTAACCCATTTGGATCGAAAAAACATTGTATTTTATTAGCGTACTTGCGACGATAAACAATGACACAAAAAGTGGGGTGGCCCTTACGTTTTGACCATTAGTATATTAATTTAACAGAAATAAATGTAATTTAAAAAAAAAAAATTTTTTAAACCTGAAAAATGTAATTTATGATGATGCTATAAATCACGCCGTACATCCTGTCGCGCTCAATGTGCGCCACCGTAAATGTTACGCCGAAACTCACCCACCGACACAAATCCAGACCTATTAGTGTGTCACAGAAAAATCGATTTCGAAATACAAAATGCGATTTTCATCCAGCCTGAGTTGTCTGAGTGGCAGAAAATTTTCTACCATCAGGTGTAAATCGCGTCAAATGATGAAGTGTAGCTTTATCATTTGACAGTGGCCCACAACTATACCGCAATTTGTGATACAATTTCGAATCAATCGCTATTATCGAACGAATACATGTAGACAAAGACGAACAATCGCTGTAGTTCAAACGATTGACGTGTTCTGACTCACTGTGACAATGGTCGCGCTGTAGCTTGATCTGAGACCGATAACAGATAATGGAAAAGACAAGCAAACATGCTTCCCAATGATAAAGGCCGATATCTAAAATGTTACACGCCTCTGATTTCCACAAACTATGGCAATTTTGTTATTTTGCTGTTTCGCGCTATTTTCCGTGAAGCACGGGTAGCAGATTGCCGGACCCCGACTAAATCTTCCCGCCATAGGAATGGGTCTTGACTCCATTGTCATACCTCTTCCGAACATGTTGTATGGCCAGGGTATCCTTAGGCCATACCTCAGTTTTATAGCCTCAATAGTGTTTATTTTTCAGATGGTTTGCTTTAGTATTTTCTTCTTCTTGTTTTTTTTTTTGCTGACATTTTGTGTGTGTGTATATATATATATATATATATATATATATATATATATATTATATATATATATATATATATATATATATATATATATTATATATATATATATATATATATATATATATATATATATATATATATATATATATATTATATATATATATATATATATATATTTAAGGCACTGTGTTTCAAGGCACAGGTCTGGAAAAAATAACATTCCGAGGGCACTGTTTTAAACTAAAATATGCAATGAAGCTATATTTTGCTACAAAATGTACACTGGATGGTAAACACATTTATCCTCTGCCACTAAGACCACTTCGATTCTGGATGAATTACAACTTTCATATATAGAAATCGATTTTTTGTGACACACCTGTAGTTCTGGCTTGGTGTCGGTGGATGAAGTTCGGTGTAGAATTGTCGGTGGCGTAAACTGAATGTAACAGGACTACGGTATGCATGCCGAGGTACTCACTTATGCGCGCCCTACTCTGACAACAGGTGGTGAAGGTAGAACGACTTGAAAACATCGACCTGTGGGAGAAATACTGTGATTTCCGCGACAAGCTATTCAGTCGCTTGAAACGTAAGCAACGTGCCCGGTTTCTTGGCGTCCATGAGCTGAAGTCTTCCAGAGGACCTGTTCTCACAACCCGAAATATTAAAAGGAGGAGCACTCTTTCTCGGGAGATCTATCCAGCAGAGGTGTGTTACTGGGCAAAGGATGGGGAAGAGACCTGTTCTCACAACCCGAAATATTAAAAATATGAACAACTGTGAATGTTCCTAAAAGAAAAACGCATGTGAGCTCCAAACAATACGGTAGACTTTGGGATGAAATCCTCATCTTGTTTTCTACCGTACTGAAAATAGGTAGACTTTAAAATGGGGCTGGTTGGAGCGCGTTCCGAAGAACGCACACGATGTGCTGGGCGGGCGGATCCCCATTCTGGCAAAAAAGTAACAAGATAAAAATGACGTCACGTCTAGCTACACAAATCTTGCTAGAGAATTACATTATTTGCCAAACGCCGTGTGTGTGTGTGTTAGTGTGTGTGTGTGTGTTTGTGTGTGTGTGTGTGTGTGTGTGTGTGTGTGTTTTACTGTGTTAGTGTGTTAGTGTGTGTTAGTGTGTGTGTGTGTGTGTATGTGTGTGTGTGTGTGTGTGTGTGTGTGTGTGTGTGTGTGTGTGTGTGTGTGTGTGTGTGTGTGTGTGTGTGTGTGTGTGACAGCGACTAGAACCCGCATTTGTGAACGGACAAGCTTGAAACCTTAGGATATTTTCCAACGTGAATTCTCCCGAAGTAGATTTTTTGATTTTTTTAATTAGTTTACACATTGACAAGGAAATGGCCCGTTTCACACACACACACACACACACACACACACACACACACACACACCACACACACACACACACACGCACACACACACACACCATCACACACACACACACACACATATACACACACAAAACACACAAAACAAACAAACAAAAAAACACGGTTCATCCGCATTTGAGTCCGTAATTTTTGTCTACGGTATTTAATAAATACGGTAGACTTTGAAATGGAGCTGGTCGGAGCGCATTCCGAAGCATGCACATGACGTTTTTGACGTGCGGCGCAGAAATTTTAGCAAAGAAGTAACAAGATAAAAATGACGTCACGTCTAGCTACGCAAATCTTCTAGAGAACGTCTTTTTGGCGCCAAACGGCATGTGTGTGTGTGTGTGTGTGTGTGTGTGTGTGTGTGTGTGTGTGTGTGTGTGTGTGTGTGTGTGTGTGTGTGTGTGTGTGTGTGTGACAGCGACTAAAGCCCGCGTCTGAGGACGGACAAGCTTAAAATTTTAGGATATTGTCCCTAAAAGAATTATCTCGGGTCTTTTAAAAAAAACTTTTTGATTAAGATGCTCATTGGCGGAAAAATGGCCCTTTCACAAAAACCGATTGTTCCACACTGAAGTCCGGTTTTTTCTTTCTTATTTTTACTAGATATTTTGCGCATAGCTAAAAAAAAGAGACATATTCAATGAGTTCGTTAACCAGAATTATACCTCTAGAACTTTTGAGTGATAATTAAATATTTCTTGAAAAAATATATATTTACGTTTTTGGGATTAATTTCACAAATTATATGGGTTGTAAAACAGCTAACATAACGGTAATTTTTCTTTTATGAAAAAAACAACAACTATCTTCTCATTAATACCCTCCTGACTTTTCATAAACAGTGTTTGCATAAGCCTGCTGTTTGTCCCGGCTCTGGGGTAGGATTAGGTCAAATTGTGACCTGTAAGCTCTAGACATGAAAATCAGCAAGAAAATTGTAAAGTTGATCCTTTGATACGTCAAATGTTAGTACTGCGATGAGTGACGTATAACATCGAATCGTCACTATGAACATGGCGTCGTGGGGCTAATGATGCCATGACGTGAAGCTTGAAGTGACGTCATTTTGCTGCTGCTGCTATCTTTTGGCGTCTTCAGAATAGCTGTGCTACGCCAGACCACACAGCTTACGAATGGCGGGAATCGCCGTGTGTCCGTCTTTATTTCTGTGTACCAGTGTGTGTGGATCAGAGGGTGGGTTAGAGTAGAAGGAGATGGATTCCTGTCGCTACACGAGCCCACAGAGCGTACTAATGACAAGAAGCGCCGTGTGTCCGTCTTTATTTGTGTGCGCCGACGTGTGTTGATCGGAGGTTGGCTTGGACAGGTGGAAAATGGATCAACATAAGAAGCCCAAAATATGAACAACTCTGAATGTGATGATGATGATGATGATAGAACTTTATTGCCATATGTAATAATACATTACGTGTACACACACACACACACACACACACACACACACACACACACACACACACACACACACACACATACACACACACACACACACACACACACACACACACACACACACACACACACACACACAACGTATACCTTAGTAACTATTGTGGTATAAGCATAATGGCAATAAACACGATTTCACAGTAACACAAATCACATAGGACATATCGTAATATAAAACTGAACACGTCACTTGCATCATAGACACAGCAGTGCACATTAGTTTGGCCAGCCACCTGCTGCTGTGGTATGCAGTTACTCCACGCTACCAGCAGGCTATCTAGGTCACTGTCTGGCGTCAATTATTCCTTCTATAATCTCTGTTGCGGGCTACTGATGTGTGTGTTATGCCTGTGTGTAATGTTCTCTATCTCTGCTTCCTCAGTTTTCTACATACCCTGCGGGATGTTTGACAGCAGATATACTTAGTAGTAGGATAGTGGAAGAGCATTCTCTTCTAGTTTCACAAACAGTTCTTCCAGTCAGCATGACTAGGCGAGCGCTAATGATTAATTGCCACCGATGGCTTATCTTGCCGCACTCGAGTCAGTTTCACCCGACCGCTCCGTAACTAAACGTGTGTTCTGCACAGCCGTGTTCCTGAAACATAAACGAATCTGAGCTGTAAACAATACGGTAGACTTTGGGATGAAATCTTCATCTTGTTGTTATTCTTACTAGGTACTTTGCATACAGCTAGATTAAAGGGAAATATTAAATGAATTCGTAATCCAGCATTATACCTGTTCAACTTTTTGAATAATAATTAATTCAATTTTGCAAGTTTTGGATCCACTATATTCTCAATCAAACAGTCAGCTCTGGAAGAGGTTGTGTGGAACAAAACAGTCAGCCTTGGAAGAGGCTGTGCCTTTCGGATTAGTGACGTGAAACATCAATTTCATCACACGGCGTCGTGAGACTAGCGATGCCTTGATGTCAAGCTTATAGTGACGTCATTTTGATGCTCGTGGTATTCTTCTTCAGAATTCCCGTCGCTACACAAGACCACAGAGCGCACTAATGGCGGGAAGCGCCGTGTGACAGTCAGTCTTTATTTGTGTGCGCCGGCGTGTGTGCTGATCAGAGGTTGGCTTAGAGATAAGGGAAATTAATCAGAAGGATAAGCTTAAAAATGTGAACAACTGTGAATGTTTCTAAAAGAAAAACGCATTTGAGCTGCAAACAATACGGTAGACATTAGGATGAAATCCTCATCTTAATAATAATAATAATAATAATAATAATGATAATAATAATAATAATAATAATAATAATAATAATAATAATAATAATAATAATACATGGTATTTATATGGTGCATTTCTCATATTTATAATATAACTCAATGCGCAGGCGAAAACAACAACAACAACAACAACAACACACACACACACACACACACACACACACACACACACACACACACACACACACACACGCACACACAGAGTCTGCAAGTGGGTGGGTGGGGGGGGGTGTACAGAAAACCGTAGAGATTACACGAAAGTCTGCGAGAAAAAGTAAGTTTTTAACTTTGCTTTGAGCTACGTAAGGAGGGAGGCATTTCTCAGCTCAGTCGGTAAGGAATTCCAAATTAAAGGAGCAGTACATCTGAAAGAGCGTTCACCGGCAGATTTGAGATGGTACTTTGGAACTTTGAGAAATTTCTCTCCCGATGAACGCAGTGAGCGTGAGGGCTGGTAAGTAACTAGACTGGAGGAAAGATATGACGGAATACTGCCATCAAAGTGGTCGCAATCTTAAACTGTATGCAGGATTAGATTGGAAGCCAGTGAAGGTCTTTCAGTATAGGGGTTATGTGGTCTCTTTTTCCCCTGTGCTTCACAAGCCTTGCGGCATTATTTTGAACACGCTGAAGGCGGCTAATCTGCTCAGATGGAAGACCAAAAAGCAGAGAATTGCAGTAGTCAAGACGGCTCGTGACCTAAGCATTCACTAACTTTGCAGTGACTGATTCAGGAAGACTGTGTCGGACAGATGCGATGCGTCTCAGAGAGTATGAAGCAGCACGACATATTTCACTGACGTGATCCTGCATACTCAAAGTCTTATCGAGCTTGACACCAAGATATTTGACCGAAGACTGAAATGGAATACCAGTGTCATCTACGCGTAAAGACTCAGTGTGAATTTGTTGAAGCCGGGATGCTGAGCCAACGGGCATTAACTCTGTTTTTTCTGGGTTTAACATAAGTTTGTTACTGTCCATCCATGTCGTGACATCTTCAACACAAGACTTGATGCCAGTTTCAACAGACTGAAATTCCCCAGGTGCACTAATCTGAGAGATTTCAGTGTCATTAGCATACTTATGATAAAAACACTGATGGCTGGAAATAACATCTGACAGCGGTTGGGAATACAATGTAAACAATACTGAGGCACTCCAAACTCCAGAATGGAAGGTCTTTTACCCCTACAAACTGGTACCGATCGGAAACGTAAGATTCAAACCAAGAGAGAACCTTTTCACGCAGGCCAAAGGTATTTTCAAGCTTCTTCATGAGAATGGAATGGTCCAGCGTATCGAAAGCAGCGCTGAGATTCAACAGGGGCACGAGGGAGACAAGTCTCTCATCTGCAAGTCATTTAGAACACTCAGCACTGCTGTATCCACGCTGTGACCTTTCCTCTAGGCGGACTGATACACTTTCAACAGACCATTCACCTCTAAGTGTTCCAGGAGCTGTTGTAAGACAACTTTCTCCAGTACCTTAGAAATGAATGGTAGGTTGGATACAGGCCTGTAGTTTTTCTGGGTATTTCTGTCCAAGCCTGTTTTTTTTTTTTTTTTTAGCAACGGGGTAACAACAGCCTGTTTCAGTGAAATATTTTGGAACAGTTCCGGCTGACAGAGACTTGTTTACATTAGCAGCAATTAACGGTCGCTGATGCACTGCCTTTGGAAACAATTCGGAAACAGGATCCATGGATCCAACATGCAACTTTTTGTTGGAGACTTAGCAATTATGGCAGTGATGTCGCTTCCTGTAACAGATTTGAACTTTGCAAAACACGGACCATCATAAACAGCAAAAATGCGTGGATCGCACTGTTTAGCATCTAAATTTTCACGCAGCAGTTTGATTTTGTCAATGAAAAATCACAAAATGTCTGCGGCAGTTCAGAAGAGGGGACATCAGCAGGAAGAGCAGCAGACTTGGGTTTTCCCAGCAGTTCATTTGACACTGAGAAGAACAGCTTGTTTGAAAATTGAAAATACGGTAGACTTTGAAATGGGGCTGATCGGAGCGCGTTCCGTAGAAAGTACACACTTTGCGGGGCGGGAGGACCCCGAATTCTGGCAAAGAAGTAACAAGATAAAAATCTAGAGAATGTACATTTTTAGCCGAACGCAGTGTGTATATGTGTGTCTCTCTCTCTGTGCACTATGTGCGAGTGTGTGTGTGTGTGTGTGTGTGTGTGTGTGTGTGTGTGTGTGTGTGTGTGTGTGTGTGTGATTGTGTGTGTGTGTGTGTGTGTGTGTGTGTGTGTGTGTGTGAGACAGCGACTAGAGCCCGCATTTGTGGACAGACAAGCTTGAATCTTTAGGATATTTTCCCTACGTGAATTCTCCCGAAGCCGTTTTTAAATTTTTTTTAATTACGTTGACAAGAAAATTGCAGTTTTACAAAAACCGGTTGATCCGCATTTGAGTCCGTATTTTTTAAAAAAATTCTTACTAGATACTTTGCATACAACTAGATTAAAGGGGGATATTGAATGAGTTTGTAATCCAGCGTTGTAACTCTTCAACTTTTTGAATAATAATTAATGAGTGTGTATTCTTGAAAAAGGAAGCAGAGTTCCTTCCTTTTATTTAGTTTAACTTTTGACAATCCTGGGTTAAAAGTATTTACATTGAAGAATGGACCCAACAGAAGTCCTCTTTTTATTATATAGGCTAGACATAAAATTGTGAAATCGGGGGAAAACAATACAGACATTAACGTAAAAAAAAAAGGCCTCTCTGTCTGTCTGTGTGTCTCTCTCTCTGTCTGTGAGTGCATAAGTGTGAATTTCCGTCGGATGGGAACAGAACACACGAAGATTTTGCTTTAGGCAGTTAGGATTAGCTCCAGTCGAAACAACAGAACTAAAGATCTGAATGACCAAACCAAAGATACAGACAATTAAAATTCAGTGCTATTAATAATAATAATAATAATAATAATATTATTATTATTATTCACCGAAATTGAATAGACGTAATACATTGTGTTGTTACTGACCTTTTTAAGCGAGTATTTTTCTGTGTTGTGAGTTTCAAGGCAAAAATGTAAATACATTTAGCCAGATTCTATACTTGTAAAAATCATGGTTATCAAATGTTCTGCTTAGTTTGTCGTGTGCCAAAGCTTCGTGGTTGTACATGATTACAGGTAAACGAGCATTATCTTTTTCATGGGACAAAGAAGGACAAGGTCCACTCCATCACATGTACCGGTATGGACTTCCGATTGGGCCGCGACCCGAATCAAGCAATGCTAGGACGCGGGCTCTACACTGCAGAGTGCCCCACTAAGTCTGACCAGTACACAGGTGAGACACCAAAGAAGTGTAAGGAATATTAGAATGGAGATGGAGAAAAACAGAAATGTATCTGCGACCCTTGCAATCCAAAGTGATCAACAAGCCGGAAACAATCATTCCTGAAAAACTGTAGGGTGATGGGGTACCACAACATAATACAGTAAACTCCGGATATAACCAATTCGCAGGCGGACTAAACTTTGTTGTTATAAGCGGCGTTGTTTTATAAGCGAAGTTTCAGACTTCTTTATGTTATAACCCTCATATGTAGATACAGGTCTGCATTATTTTATAAAGATATTTCATGTAGAATCAAGTAAATAGAGTGGTATACGGTGGTTTTACCATAAGAAAATGATATTAAAACGGGATGACAGAAAAGTTTTCTTTTGTGATTATTTCTGATTATTTTTTGTATGTGATGTGATAATTTTAGTCGAATCCGCTACTGTCTGAATTCGCGTTCATTTTTGAGGTAACCTGCATACAGTTTATTCTTTTTGCAGTGTGGGTGCGAACCATATTAGCTTGAATTATGATTGTTTATTTTGACTGGCTGTTATAAAGAATTAGTTATTGTCTTTACAGTGAGTTCGGTTTTAATCGGCCAAGTGACAATACAAATAAACGGATCCAGCTCGTGTTTGCCGACACATCGTGTTGATGTTGGGCGATAAATTAATACATCCTGTTTTAGATTCAATTGGTAAAAATATACGATAAAGCTGACGAATTGAAAGTTGGCCGCTTCAGTTACGAACAACAGCAGCGGATAAGGACCCGAAAGTTGTTTTTTGTCGTTGTCGTTGGTTGTTTTTTTTTAGGGGTATTTTTCGTGTTGTTGTTTTTTGTTGTTGTTGTTGTTGTTGTTGTTGTTGTTGTTGTGTGTGTGTGTGTGTGTGTGTGTGTGTGTGTGTGTGTGTGTGTGTGTGTGTGTGTGTGTGTGTGTGTGAATGTGTGTGTGTGTGTGTGTTTGTCTTTTTTTTTCGGGGTGTGTGTGTGTGGGGTGGGGGGGGGGGGGCGGGGGGAGGGGGGGGGGCGGGGGGAGGGGGGGGGGGGGGCAGGCAAGACTTGGATGTTCCTCTCTCCCAAAGCTGTTGTCAGTAGATAGGTTAAAAGAACGACTTGACCACTGCTGATCACTGTTTTATGGTTTAGCTCGAAACATAGGCATGCACAAGTTATATACACCAAGCTGTGTAAAAATCAAAACCTAAAGAGCTCCACATCTGCACAACTGTAACACAAAACAACGTGATGATAAGTGTAGTGACCGTTAAGCTTAGCGCCACGGAGGACCAGGAATTTTAAACTATAAAGGGCTGAATTGCGTCATGGTTCACAGATAATGAAAAGAAAAGCAACAACGAAAGAATGGCGGTGAATAAACTAGTCGATCGAATTATCAATAAACTATTTAGTCCCTACGTTAAAGTGTCACATTTACAGCAAATGAATTAGCAGGAGGAATATAGCAGTAGGTCCTGCTGAAAATGATATTGATTATAAAATGGTGTTCATCTTTGCAGATGTTCCTTCCAACAGAGAGCAAGGGGAGAAGTCGATGATTCTTGCTCGAGTTCTACTGGGGGAGCCTTATGTCACCCAGCAGCCACACAATTTCAGTCGCCCACCGTGCAAAGTCTGCCACAAAGAGACCTGCAGTTGCGAAGAGGCCCGCAATTTTGACTCAGTCGTTTACGACTCAGAGGTTCGCTTGTTCCGGGAATTTGTGGTCTTTGAAACATCCGCCTGTTACCCGGAGTATATTATAACGTACGAGAGAGTGTAAAGTTATCTTTGTGTAGAGAAAACACTTTTTCTCACTCTACCTTTCTGCTGCTATCTGCACGTTAAGCAATAGACATCAGTCACTCTCCTTCACCCTCTTTCCACGATTGTAACACCCCCCCCCCCCCCCCGCCGCCCCAAATTAAACAAGATGGGATGAACCACAACCCACAAAGTCCCTTCTAAATGAGAGCTGTCCTCGCTGTCAATGGTCTCTACCTTTTGTCTTAGACCTGATTCTGATGTTGAATTATCTCCTATTGAAAAAGTCTCGCAGATCTGTCAATGCGTCAGTGAGTTCTATAAGGGGCGCAGGACATACGCGTCATTGATTTGTCAAACGTCATTTAAATTTTTACGTAATTTTATATTTTACGTGATATGAGTTTCACTTTTGTTTCAGTCTTGAGAAAATGGTGACGAAACTAGAACTTCACGGTACAATTTCAGTCTTGCTATAATTTGTGTGAAAGCAGGTTGACTTTACCTAGCTACATGATATACTAAGTACACGGGTCACCTGCATGCTCTTCTGAAAGCGCGTCGATGTGTGTATGAAAGTTAGTGCGTGCGTGCGTGCGCGCGCGCTCCAAACATCTCCAAGAGGCATAGATCCACATGTGCCTGGAGGGCGCATGAGGATCTATTCCTCATGGAGATGCGCGCATGTTTGTGTGTGTGTGTGTGTGTGTGAGAGAGAGAGAGAGAGAGAGAGAGAGAGAGAGAGAGAGAGAGAGAGAGAGAGAGAGAGAGAGAGAGAGAGAGAGAGAGAGAGAGAGAGAGAGAGCCGAGCGCGCGAGAGAAAATGACGTCATATTTAGAGTATTATGTCAGTGTCTGCATGGTGACGGAGTTGTCTCTTTTACGTCACCGCCACTGTCTGACTTTCTCTAGAAGTAAAGTTTTTTTTTTTTTAGTGTTTTAATTCTTTTCTGAAAAGAATTATTTTTTTTACTAAAGAAGTTGAAAGGAAACAAAGCTGGCTAACGAACTCATCCAATGTCTTTCTTCAAACTAGCTTTATGCAAAGGTTCAATGTACGTTCAGCAGCGAGGTTAGCGTAACTAGACATGACGTAATTTGTATCTTGTTACTTCAATTGTTACAGGTTTAGCCTGCCCGCCTTTGACATCATGGGCCTTGCAGTAAAACTGTTGCCGCTAGGGTTTCATGTGGAAGAAAAACAGAAGATAGTGGTGGAAAACCCTATAAAAAAGAAAAAAGGAAGACGTTTCGGATCAAAGATGCTTCTTCAGGTGACATGGAAACAAACGTAGAACAGAAAAGAACACGATAGAAAGAAAATCGTCATCCTGTATAGAGAGAATTTAGAATGACGTAAAAAAAAGAAACCCACAGAATGACGCAAATACACAAGCACAAAACACGTAATCAATCCAGACCAAAAAGGTGACTGCCAAGCGTGTAATATGCAAAGAAGTACCCAACGGAGAAGAAACACGCTTAGAAAAGACGGGTACAACACAATTTATTAATATTTCGGGTAAATACCCTTTGTCAAAATAGACAAACAAACAAACAGAGATTAGCCGCTACTTATCTTCATTGGCAGAAGGAATGTTTGTTTGTTTGTCTATTTTGACAATGGGTATTTACCCGAAATATTAATAAATTGTGTTGTACCCGTCTTTTCTAAGCGTGTTTCTTTCTCCGTTGGGTACTTCTTTACAAAACACGTAGCATAAAACTTACGTCTATATTCATACACGTCACTGCATACATTCGCATTCACTCGTGCCTGCTGCCGCTCACGTACATGCACACACACACACACACACTCAACGGTAGCGTCCAGTATCAACAGTGAGGTCAAGCCTGGCACCAACTACGCATCAGTTTTTTTTTTATAATTTATTTTACGTCATTCTAAGTTCTCTCTATACAGGATGACGTCGTTTCTTTCTATCGTGTTCTTTTCTGTTCTACGTTTGTTTCCATGTCACCTGAAGAAGGATCTTTAATCCGAAACGTCGTTCCTTGTTTCTTTTTTTTTTTATAGGGGTTTCCACCACTATCTTCTGTTTTTCTTCCATCATGGACATGCTATTAAATTCGCTACACCGCGACCCGTCCTAAAAAGTCCCTTCTATAAATAGAATACTTAACAAGATGGGATGAACCATAACCCACAAAGTCCCTTTTATATGAAAGCTGTCTTCGCTGTAAAATCTATCTTTTGTCTTTGACTTGATTTTGATGTTGTAATATCTCCTTTTGAAAAAGCCTCGCAGATGAGCCAATGCGCCATAGTGAACTCTATAAGGGGCACGCGCAGTGCATACGCGTCATTATTTGTCAAACGTCATTTGTCATGACGTATATTTTCGTTTTTACGTACTTTTATATTTAACGTGATATGAGTTTCGCTTTTACTTCAAGACTTGGGAAAATGGTGACAAAACTAGAATTTCGCGGTACAATTTCAGTCTTGCTATAATGTGTGTGAAAGCAGGTTGACTTTACACGCTATATTACGTACACCTGCATACTCTTCTGAAAGCGCGTCGATGTGTGTGTATGTGTGCGCGTGAGTGCATGCCCGCGCTCCAAACACCCTCACGAGGCATAGATGTTCATGCGCCCTCTGGGCACATGAGGATCTATGCCTTTTGGAGATGCACGCATATGTGAGAGAAAGAACGAGCAAGCTAGAGAGAGAAAATTACGTCATATTTAGAATGTCTGGGTGGTGACGGAATTGCTTCTTTTACGTCACCGCCAGTCTGACTTTCTCCAGATGTCAAGATTTTTTACTGTTTTATTTTTTATTTGAAAAGGGTACACAACTGGCTAACGAACTCATCCAATGTCTTTCTCCAAACTAATCAATCCAGACCAAAAAGGTGACTGCCAAGCGTGTAATATGCAAAGAAGTACCCAACGGAGAAAGAAACACGCTTAGAAAAGACGGGTACAACACAATTTATTAATATTTCGGGTAAATACCCTTTGTCAAAATAGACAAACAAACAAACATAGAGATTAGCCGCTACTTATCTTCAATGGCAGAAGGAATGTCACATTCCTTCTGCCATTGAAGATAAGTAGCGGCTAATCTCTATGTTTGTTTGTTTGTCTATTTTGACAAAGGGTATTTACCCGAAATATTAATAAATTGTGTTGTACCCGTCTTTTCTAAGCGTGTTTCTTTCTCCGTTGGGTACTTCTTTTCTCCAAACTAGCTATATCGGGTAACCTGAATGCTCTTCTTAAAGCGTGAAGATGTGTGTGTGTGTGTGTGTGTGTGTGTGTGTGTGTGTGTGTGTGTGTGTGTGTGTGTGTGTGTGTGTGTGTGTGTGTGTGTGTGTGTGTGTGCGTGCGTGTTAGTGTGTGTATGCGCGCGCTCCAAACATCTCCAAGAGACATAGAGAGTGCCGCGCGCTAGAGAGAATGACGTCATATTTACAGTATTATGTCATTGTCTGCGTGGTGACGGAGTTGCCTCTTTTACCTCACCGCCACTCTCTATCTATAAAAGTAACATTTGTCGACCTAACAAAAGCGTTTGACACTGAGCAGGCAAGGCATGTGGCAGATCCTGGAGCGACTTGGTTGTCCCCCAAAGTTCCTCAGCATGATCGTCCAGCTCCACAAAAAACAGAGATGTCGAAACTCAGAACCCTGGCCAGACCTTCCCCTGCAGCCACTGCGGTCGAACCTGCCTGTCCCGGATTGGCCTTCGCAGCCATGAACATGCCTGCAGACGTCGTCAGCAACCCCTATAAAATCTTCGTTCGCGAAGTCAAGCCAAGAGATGTCATTGTCTGCGTGGTGACGGAGTTGCCTCTTTTACCTCACCGCCACTGTCTGACTATCTATAAAAGTCAAGTTTTTTTTTTTTTACTGTTATTATTCTTTTCTGAAAAAAGAATTAAATTTTACTAAAGAAGTTGAAAGGATACAAAGCTGCCTATCGAACTTATCCAATGTCTTTCTCCAAACTAGCTAAATACAAAAGTTCAAGTAAATATGACAAAAATTACGGACAATCTGGGTCAACCGACTTCCTATAAACAGTTGATTATGTCTTCAATGAGACATTCAATTACAATATGCTCGGAGGCTCTCTTAGCCACCCACGTAAGAAAGTATTTCGCAAAGTTTCAAGCTTGTGTGTACAGACATATCGGAGATTCTCTTGTTTACATACATACGCACACACATACATATGCACATACGGCGCTTCGCGCCAAATGTACGTTCAGCAACGAGGTTAGCGCGACTAGACGTGACGTAACTTTTATCTTGTTACTTCAATTGTTAGAGGTTTAACCTGCCCGCCTTTGACATCATGGACATGCTATTAAATTCGCCCCACCGCGACCCGTCCTAAAAAGTCCCTTCTATAAATAGAAGGGACTTAAAAATGAGCGGAATCTAAATTTACGTTTTCCAGGAGAAAGGAAGAAGGGAAAATCTCTTATGCGGAGAAAGACTGACCCGTAATTCTATTTCGGTATTTCCATATAGACTTCTTAATATACACATCCTTCTAGACAACTACCGGCCGGACCCATTCCCACTTCAGCGGGTATCCCTGTCCTCAGAACCTCTTTCCCATCATTTCACCCTTTCTCCTTCCCAACCTTCTTCACGTTCACGTTATAAGCCTCGCCTGTGACAAGCCTCAACCTCTGACAACTGAAGTAACAAGATACAAAATGCGTCATGTCTAGTTACGCTGATCTTGCTGCAAAACTTGGCATGAAGCGCTGCATGTGCGTACGATTGTATGTGCGTATGTCTTTATTCTATGTTTGTGTCCATCCAAGTTTGAAAATTGAAGAATGCTTTCTCCAAGGGGTGTCTGAAAGAGACTCCGAGCATAATGAAATTTGATTTCTCGAAGAAGAGTTAGATGACCGTCCATAGAAAGTCGGTCGACCCCAGTCCGTAATTTTTGTTATATTCACTTGAAATATAGCTACCTTGGAGAAAGAAACATTAGATGAGTTCGTTAGACAACTTTGTACTTTTTCAACTTTTTTTCAGTAAAATTTATTCTTTATAGAATTTTAAAACCTCCGCCTCTGGAAAAAAAAATCATACAGTCACAGTGACGTAAAGCAGCTAGTTCGTCACCATGCAGACATTGACGCTATTCTCTAGACATAACGTTACTCTCTCCCTCTCTCTCTCTCTCTCTCTCTCTCTCTCTCTCTCTCTCTCTCTCTCTCTCTCTCTCTCCGTCCTATTTCAGTGTTATTAATATTTTCGAAGCCAATAGAAAGGCACGTTCACAAGCACCTACTCCAATTCTTAAAGAATCAACGCCTCTTTGTATCTCTTCAGTCGGGTTTAAGGCCTAAACACTTATGTCATACTGCACTCGTTCACATCATCGACTCTTGGCTCTTATCAATAAACAATTCCAAATTAAATGGTGGAAGTTTTTCTGACCCTAATCAAATCATTTGAATTAGTCGATCACAACATTCTTCTAAAGAAACTTTCATTATATAAGCTTGATTCAAACTCTATAGATTTTTTTCTCTCCTCCTATCTAAGTGACCGCCGACAGAGGGTTTACACGAATGGAAAGTATTCGAAAGAAGGCTTAGTAAGGCACGGTGTCCCCCAAGGATCTATCCTCGGGCCTCTTTTATTTTCTTTATTCATCAATAACATGCCTCTTTCCATCTCAAATCCTGGCGTAAAATGTGAGCTCTTTGCTGACGATTCAACACTGCATACAGAAGACAAACGTGAAACAAACGCTAAATAATATCCTACAGCAAAGTCTAGATGAAGTGTCAGAGTGGTCTACACAAAATCGCATGCTAATCAGTACTTCTAAAACCAACAGTATATTGATAACAACCCGCCAAAAGCACCAGCTAAATCTTGCCCCGCTGAAACGGTCACTTGGTAATAAACCTATTCAACAAGTATCCAAGCTCCGCCTACTGGGAATTATAGTTGACGACCAGCTCAAATGGGAGCCGCATATTGACTGTTTGTGTAAAAACATTGTCAAGGAATGTATTTCTGCTCTCTATGCTTAGACATATTCTTAGTACAAAGTGCTGCACGTTGTTCTTTCACGTACATATTAAACGTCATTGTGACTATGCGTGCACTTTGTGGGACGAATGCAGTGAACTTCATATGAAACAATCAATTCACTATATCGTCGTTCAGTCAAAGTAATGATTCCAAGCTTTATTTCAACGGACAACAAAATAAAATCCATTGGCATGCTTCCACTGAAAGAACAACTGAAATTTAACAAATTATGCATCCTTATGCACAAAATATATGTGCAGGCTATTCAACTTCAACTCTCGGCATCAGCTTAACATGAGAAATGGCTTGCTTCATTTACCCCGTCCCAAAATAAATATCTACAAATCAAGCCTACTATTTTCTGGTAGATCTGTCTGGAACTCAAACATCAAATCATTTTCAGGCAAAATCCCTTTTAAACGTGCTTTGCACACCCGCCTCCAATCAGTGTGACTTCACATTTCGGCTGATAAACACAATACTGCTGATAAAAGGTAAATGTCAAATATTTTCTCTTTCTCCTTTCATTTGCTAACTGAACGTCTATTGTATTGGCGGTGTGGCTATTAACTCATTCTACCCCAGACACACCACAGCAAGATAAAGATCTACCTTGATAGTTCAAGGATGATGCCTGAATAGCTTGGCGCCTATGGGCGCCAAGCTATTCTGGCATCACCCTTGAACTATCATGGTCGATCTGTCCTGCACTGCAAAGCAGTCTTCAGAGGATGACTTCAAAATTTGGGGATTTCGGTCTTGGGGTAGAATGAGTTAAATATTGTGTCTGTGTATGATGCTGCTGATTTTATGACACTGTCTTAGATGTGCACAAGAGTAATGCTATGTACCAATTTATTTCCCTTGCTTTTGCGTCGGCAGCAGCTACACATTCTCCAACGCCGTTTTTTATTTTAAAATTTGAAGATAATTGTCATAATAAGTCAGCTATTGAGTTCGTTTGTTAATTTGTTTCCTGCATCGTTTTATTTATTTTTTCTTCGTATGACGCGTTTGTTTTCCTGTCGTATTTTGTTTTCTACACAGGACAGCTTGAGTTGCCTAATAGCTTTATCCTGCAATAAAAGTTTCATCATCATCATCATAATTATCATCATCATCATCTCTCTCTTTCTCTCTCTGTCTCTCTCACGTGTAAAAATGTCTGCGTGCCTACTGTCTTCATCCTTACAAAATAAAGTTTTAGTTCAGCTTTCTCTCTCTCTCTCTCTCTCTCTCTCTCTCTCTCTCTCTCTCTCTCTCTCTCTCTCTCTCTCTCTCTCTCTCTCTCTCTCTCTCTCTCTCTCTCTCTCTCTCTCTCTCTCTCTCTCTCTCTCTCTCTCAAAGAACTTTGATGAATTTAAAAAGCAGCGAAACCGTGTGAGGTCAATGGTGCGAGCCGCGAGGAAAGACTTTATCCGCAATACTGTCAAGGACAACAAAGATGTGTCAGCAGTGTGGCGGGCACTGAATTCGATCACTCGAGGCAATAGCAGTAGGTCAACAACCATCCCCAGTAATCTCTCCGCCGACACATTCAACGAACATTTTTTGTCTGTTGCGGATTTGATAACTACTCCTAGTCGTGATACAGAGGCTGACATATGCCCCGATTACTTAGTTAATTTCTGCAACAGAAAAACAACTGGCACACTACCATTTAATATCCCCATACTTGCTATGCACGAAGTGGGCAAACTAATTAGTGACCTAGCTAATAAGAAGTCCTCCGGCCATGATGATATCAACCCACAAATATTAAAGTTGTCTGTACCATACATCATAGAGAGCCTTACTTATATTTACAACTTATGTATTCAAAAGAATGTATTCCCTACAGACCTCAAAGTTGCAAAAGTCGTTCCACTGCCAAAATCAAAAGATCGTACTGACCCTAACTATAGACCATTTCTCTGCTGTCAGTATTATCTAAACCCCTCGAAAGGCATATACATAAACACCTGTCTGACTACTTAGAATCGCGAAAGTTGCTACATTCGTCTCAGTCAGGATTTCGCCCTCGGCGCTCATGTCATACGGCTCTGAGCAGATTAACAGACACATGGCTTTCAAATATGAATAATTCGCAGCTGATAGGTGTAATTTATCTTGACTTTAAAAAGGCTTTCGACTTAGTGAACCATACAATATTGATTTCCAAACTTAAGCACTATCTTCGAAACGACATGGCTGTTTCCTTTTTTATGTCATACCTCGAAAACAGAAAACAGAAAGTAATTGCTAATGGAGCCTACTCTTCTACTAAAGATGTTAAACTCGGGGTTCCGCAGGGGTCAATCTTAGGTCCTCTTTTATTTTGTATTTACATCAATGACCTGCTTCTAAGTCTCACCTACGAAGCAACACAGTGTGATATGTTTGCCGATGATACCTCAATCCACACAGCTAACAAAGACATACGTGAAGTTGAAAACGGCCTTCAAAAAAGTCTCGACGATATATCAGCATGGTGTAAAGTCAACTCAGTGATTCTGCATCCTACTAAAACAAAATCTATGATTATTGCAACACTCCAAAAGCACCAGTTAAAGCCTTTAAAGCTTAATCTATCACTCGGCGACGACATCATAGAACAGGTAGCCGAACATCGTCTATTGGGGGTCACAATTGATAATCAGCTGAGGTGACAGATGCACATTGACAATGTTTGTAAAACGGTCTCTAGAAATGTCTTTATGTTATCGAAATTAAAGTATTACACAGATAGTGAAACCAGAAAATTGTTCAGTAATGCACACATCATGTCACATATAAACTACGCATCGACGGTGTGGGATTGTTGCAGTGATGTCCACTTAAAAAGACTAAATTCTTTACATAGGAGAATGGCAAAATTAATTCTTCCCGACCCGCACTTGGCGACCGAGGAAAAACTCAGTAAAGCTGGATTCCTGCCCCTTCAAAATCATGTTAAATATAACAAAGGGGTACTGATGTTTAAAGTGTGGAACCATAGCGCACCAGAATATCTAACAGAGTTGTTTAAAAAATCAGATTCCTGCTATGGGAACATGAGAGGTCTTTATATTGTTCCAAAACCCCGAATAGATATATTTAAATCTACTTTGTCATTTGCGGGTTCCGTGGAACTCACTCCCACATCACGTTAAAGCCACTCCGACATTATCTCGTTTCAAGGCAAGTCTTTATAAGTATCTGACATTACTCAAATAATATCTAGTTATTTGCAGACACACGAATGTACGTGTATATTCTAACAATCATGTGTATGTGTGTGTGTGTGCGTGTGGATGCGTAAGTGCGTTTGTGCGCGGCGTATGCGCGTGTTTGTGTTTAGTGGACTATATATTTTGTATCACTGTGCTTTGATGTCCCTTTTTATGTATATTTTGTACTTAGTTAGTCGTAGTTGTAGCAACGGCAGGTACGAAAAATGACATAGTCACTGACTGTGTTAATATCTTCACCGTTGTAAAATAAAGATTCATTGATTCTCTCTCTCTCTCTCTCTCTCTCTCTCTCTCTCTCTCTCTCTCTCTCTCTCTCACACACACACACACACACACACACAAACACACAAACAAACACACACGTGTATACACACGCGCGCGCGGGGTCGCACGCACGCACGCACGCACGCATACACACACACACGCACGCACGCACGCACACACACACACACACACACACACACACACACACACACACACAGATGCACTGACAGAAGAGTGTGCGCGTGTAGTATATCAAGTGTAAGTAAAGTCAAACTGACTTCACACAAGTTATAGCAGGTCTAAAACTGTACCGTGAAATTTTAGTTTTCTCATCAATGCTCTCGAGTGATACTCATAGACAGTTGTAAAAACTAAAATTACGTCTTGACAAAATAACGTTTTTCAAACCAATGACTTGCATGTACTGTGCCCCTTACAAAGCTCACTGGGGCATCGGCGTATTTGCGAGACTTTTTCGATAGGAGTTATTCACAACATCAGAATCAGCTCAGACAACAGGTAGAGACCCTCGACAAACGAGGACAGAAGGGACTTAGTGGGCATGGTTCATCCCATCTTGTTCAAGACAAGACTACCCTTTTGCAACAATGCTTAACAAACGCAACTTAAAAGCAAGAACCTTCGCCGTATTGAGTATTTTAAAAGCACGTGCAGGACGTGCACATTTTACACGATACACACAGTTTATGATGTAAGAATGCTATTGAAAGAAATAACAATCGTCACAACACACACGCACACTAACATTTCTTTGTATTAGACCGTGACGACAATCTGTAGACAATGCCGCTCGAAACGTGTTTTTTTTTTTTTTTCTCCAAAAGTCAGATTCTTTTCAAAACTCTGCAATAGGCAATTATAAATTCTCATGAACCTCTGGGGCTGAGGGCGAGCATGTGATCCTGAATATTGTATTTTTTTAAAAATAAACTTCGATGTCGTCTGATGCCTGCGTAAGTGTCTTTCATCAAATTGATATTTTTCATACATTATTATATTTAACGGAGGAATGAAGGCACATTTGTTATTGAAGGCAGGAGTTTGCGACACATACCTTCATTTGGCTTCGATGTATAATTGCATGTTAACTGACCACCCTCAGGCTCAGATCAATGTCAATGTCCACCAAATAATTAATAATGAATGTACCTACACATTCTACTCAGACCTTTCTTCAGTGGATTGTGCACTTTGTCACTGAACCACTTTACAGAAGCTGTTTCTTGTACAAGTATGTATTTGTTTTGTGAGTGAAATATATATACACTTTGTATTACACAAAGTATACGACAGCTATTATGGCTCTGTGCTCTTGTGTGAATTCTTCTAAATCTAAATGCCTGTGTGAACGGTGTGGATATGAAAATGCTGCATTAGCTGGGAATTCTTGTCTCTAACCTAGATTACATTATTGTAATAATAATAATAATAATAATAATAATAATAATAATAATAATAATAATAATAATAATAATAATAATAATAATTTATATTATAGTGTAGCCAGTACCGCCATGAAAAGTGCATTATCCTGCAAATTCAACCTACGGGCACCAAATTTCGGACACAGCTAGCTTTCAATACCTTATTGGTAAAACCAATAGGATGTCATCGGGATTTTGCCTAGTAACCGTTAAAAAAAATCGTTTGTGATGTCATCGTTTGAATGACCATTTTACCACCATTACTTTTTAACCGCAGCTAAATCGTGTCATTTGGAAGTTAGGAATATTTATTTTTCGCTTTTGATTAGTTTGATCATAGTGCAATATGACTGTGATTGCTGACATGAATACCAATGACGCATTGCCGCCGTTTTCAAGATGGCGCCCACACACCGTTTGCTTTATATAGTTTGGGGGTGCTGAACAATATATGGTACCAATCGACTGAGGTTCACAGAAGCGATAAAATCAAGATATATTTGGATAGCCAAATAATTGCTCTTTTCCAAGCCAGTAGGAAAAATGTACACGTTTTGCATGAAAATCAATTATTTCTTGTCCACATTTTCGTCAGTCTCTTTTTGGAAATTATTCATTATTCTGTATTTTAGAGCACAGTAAAGGAAAGTGTATGAGTTTGCGAGACAAATTTATTGAGGAATGAAATTAGACTGTACTATTGCTATAACAACAGTCATCTTATTTGATATCGGAAAAAACATGGCCGTCGTTTTGAAAATGGCTGCCTATCACACATCTGTAGCCTTAGAAAATAGGTTGCTGTTTACAGTGTGCAGCTAAAATGACTTAGTGCCAGTTATTTTGAAGGAAAACAACGTGAATATAAACTAGGCGACTCCTGTTAACTTTTGCGAATGCCACTGAGGTGGTAATGACAATCTAGATTCATGTAGGCACAAACAAAACTGTTCTAAGGAAATAACGCATACTACCATTGCAACACAAGACATAAAAGACATGTTTCATTGTCAATTGATTTATCATTTGTCACTGTATTATCAATCTAGCAGCTGTCTTATAAATACAAGAACCCAAACATTCCCTGTTTCTGGACCGTTACGTCTGACTTAATCTGCAGTCTGTTTTCAGTCGGCTAAAATGACACGTAACATTTAACTTTTGAACACTACAAGATTGCCAGTTACAGCCAGATATACACATTTTTGTCCTAGTTTGCCCCCATTACATTACTAGGAACTGCCGTACGATTACCTAATGTAGGTCAAGGTCACTGTTGCCCAATGTTTAAAAAAAATGTTATTTTACTTTATTTTTTAAACCCTGCTTCAGAAAAAGCTATAGGACTTACAGATTAAAAAACAAACGGTATTGTCAACTTTAATTGTAATTAATGGTACTCTATTTCAAGACGACTGAAATATTATGAACCTGTATCATGCTGCATCCTCTGAGGTCAAGGTCATAGCTGACATATTTCCTCGAACTTTTGCGTATGTCATGACTCTCAAATTACTGAATAATTCACTACAAACACTCGATCATGATATTATGAATTTAAAAAGAAACATAGGAAACGAACAATTAGTTGCTAATGTAATAAAGTTCAAGGTCACAACGGCTATTTAAGAAAAAAATACCAGGTGCGCGCAAGAATTTTGAACTGTATAACCAATTTAATCTAAGTTTAAGATGATGATAGTGCTACTCATTGTAGATTGTTTGATGTTAGAATCATGTTGTTTTCCTCAAGGTCAAGGACACGGCTACGATATTTGTTTGGCACTTGCTGCAAGCTCCTTTGCTCAAACGACTTGTCCGATATGATTCAAATTCAAGGCGATGATACTCCAAAGAAAGCTAAAGTACCGTGAATGAAAATCCGGTCTTAACGCACAAGGTCTAGGTCAAGATCACAACTATTATATTTTTGCTAGAACCTCTGCGCAGTCATTACATCACAAAACACGACTTTTTCCAAACTTTCATCACCTTGACTCAGGACAATTAAAGTACTGCATACAAAAGAATCGTTATGTCAGTTTATATTGTTTCATTGACATTTTTGTGATGAAAATATCCCCATCCTTTAACTATCAATCCTTATCATCTACTTGTTTTATCGTGTCTGCCTCTTTTTTTCTCTCTTTTTTTTTTCTTTTTTTTTAACGCACTATCGGATTTGAAAACAACAACAACAAAACTAGTACAACAGTGTGGTAAAACTTTTAATATACTAGTCATACTTTATCTGTCAAATTAGGACGAGTATGCTTTCTAATTTAACGACTTCCTTTGATCTCCAGATCTGTAAAATGTCATTAAAAATATGCATCTTTTTTGGGTTGTTTTTTTTGTTTATAGCCTTGTGAGATGGAGAACATTGTAGTATGACGAACTGTCACAATCAGCCACAACGGTGTCAAGCTCAATTAAGTATTAGCTGACAGTACTGACCATTGTTGACCTTTTGTGACTTTTATCTACAGACTGGTTGTACAGATGATAGATACTCACAAACCAGATAGGTGAGGCTAGCGCTGGCAGAATTGTACACAAACCAAGGGGAATTACTCAGCGCTGGACAGACACCTATCTGGTTTGTGAGTATCTATAACTCGAGGCAAATTTGTATCGTTACATTGTTGTGTAATGTTCTGTGCATCTACTGTGGGAAATCAGGGTATTTACCCGACCACATATAGTAATGCACCTTCGTGTTTGTGTATGTATGTTTTTCATGCCTACTTCCTAAGTTCCGGAGAAAGACACGGGTTATATAAGAGACCTGATGCATTCTTTTGAGGATGCAGATGATCGTCTTGGTCTATACCTGAGTATTTCTCTGTGGGCTGGCGATTGGGTGCCTGATAGGCGGGGGCAAGGGATCTATCTGTTTGTCTGTCCAGCGCTGAGTAATTCCCCTTGGTTGTGTACAATTCTGCCAGCGTTAGCCTCACCTATCTGGTTTGTGAGTGTCCACCGAGCGTTTACGGTTTACCATACCTGTTATAACGGCTACTGGAGAGTGGACCACAGGGTTTGGGCGACTAAGCAAGAGTGCAACATCTAAAAATGAACTTGCTTTACAAAATGAAATCACATGATTGTAGCTAAACCTCACCAGTCTGGAACATCTAGAAACTTATCGAGTGCTCCTCGATGACGTGGATCACGGACCCGTCCTGCATTTCAGTCAGCGCTTTCCGGATCCGTCTCAAGAGGCATATAGTCTAATGTAGCCGTCAGGGGTCATGAGAAGGATGCACAGAGAGAGAAAATGGGTCTCCACGAACACCCCCCCCCCTCCCCCCCTCCCCCCCCCGGCCCTCCCCCACCCCCACCACTCACCCCCCCCCCCCCATTACCCCCGCATCAATGTATAAAACCCTGTATTTTTTAAAGATCACCCCCTCAACTCTCACAAAACCCTGCCTCAACGCACACCATGAGTGTATTTTGAGACATTAGTTATAGCTTCAAAAGATCAATACTTCCCATGCGCTAGGCAGACGGTCGGCTAGCTAAGTAATCCTGCCACGGTAAATAACAGGACATCAACAACTCTTTAAGTTAAGTAATCACAAGTACTTGATTAGGTAACTTATAGGTTACCTACAGCCTACAAGTAACTTTGCAAGTAACTTTGCAAGTTCTTATGAATGAGTTAAAATAGTTCTTTATAGTGAGTTGACTTAAGTTCTTATAGGTTCTTGTCCAAGTAACCTGTACTTGCAAAGATATCCCAAAAAAATTTTATTTAGCGTATAGACCAGCTGGCGACATATATTCAATATTCTGTTTAGGCTTTTTTTTTTCACAAGCAGTGCAGGCACGTCCTGAGAAAGTCTTGTTGCTTTCGGGACGTTAAGCAATGTACAATCAATCAATCAATCCCCCCAAAATAACTCAAAATGTGACAAGTTAGACAATACCTTCTACGAAATAAGCCACGTTTCGCCGGTACATGGAAGTAATTCACTGACATTGAGAGTTGCGTTTCCTGAGTACTGACAGTACTTAGCAGCGGTTTTTTGAAGGGACCCCTTAGTGCATTATTATTACTTTTTTTTTAACCAGTTAATACAAAATCGTTGTGTTACGAGTAAGGCTTTTTCAGTGGTTCTTGTCGCCTCTGGGGTCCGATCAGGGAGTTTATTTTGAAAATAAAAGTCTCAGGATAAAGCCCTCGACTTTTATCTTCAAAATAAGCGCCCTGATCTGACCCGAAAGTTGACAAGAACTGTCGTCTTCTTTCAAAGTCTTTACACTTTTCTCATTGGCCTATCTCTATATACGCCTTTTTCCTCTGGTCGCCCGTTCTGAAGGCAGCGGAATCTCCTTGTCACCATGTCAACTTATCACATGCTATGATGACAACTACTCGCTGAACAAAATGTTTTTCCCCAAATACGTCAATGGCCAATCACATTTCTCAGTACAAACATCTTTATTCAGTCAACCTCTAACCACAAAAATGCTGATAAATTAAAAATTTATGGTGTTACAAAACAAAATGAACTGTATGCAGATGTTATGTGATAACTTTGGTACCAATTTCATAAAAAACATAACGCACAAATTGGATATGTTAGATAATATCAACGATGGGAAATTCCAAGCGAAGGGCATACGTCGGCTGTACCTACTGACCATAGTCGAAACGGCGGAGAAACAAAAAAGGCAGATAAATAAAAAGTGAAACTGAGATGTGTGTGGGGGGGGGGGGGGGGAGGGGGGAGGGGGGGTGGGGGCGGAGAGAAAAAGGTTAATGCACGCGTTATGTGTTACTTAGGGTTCATATATCATACAAAAAAATAATTCGAAATGTGATAAGTTGGATAATACATTTGACCGAAATGCACACTCGAAGCGAAAGCCACGTTCTACTGGTAAATAGATGTAATTCACTGACACTAAGAGTGTCGTCCCCTGAGTACTGAAAGTACTCAACAATGGTTTTATCAAGGGGACATTTATATTAGTACAGTTGAAGAAAAAAATCGTGGTGTTACGATTTAGGCTTTGCCAGTGGTTTTTGTCGCCTCTCGGGTCCGATCAAGGGGGTCAATGTCGGAGGTAAGAGTCTCGGGCTAAAGCACTCGACTCTTACCTCCATCATTGACCCCACTGACCGAACCCTCGACTGAGGCGACAAGAATCACGGGCAAAGCCAAACTCGTAATACAGTTATTACTGGCAAAGCCTAACTCGTAATATAACTAATAATGTCGAAAGCGCTACATGTCACCAACATTACGCAGCGTTAGACCTACCGTTTCCAAACGGATCCAAAGTACATGTACATACATTTTGTGTGTACATGTCATTAGCACTTCACACATATTTTGGCTGTAGTACTCTAGACACATTCTTCGTTTGACAAGTGCCGTATAACAATTATGAGAACACACACACACACACACACACACACACACACACACACACACACACACACACACACACCACACACACACACACACACACACACACACACACACACACACACACACACACACACACACACACACACACACAGGAGCACAAAAGCCTCACAGTGGGTTACCTACCATTTCATGTGAAAATGGGTAGGTTCCCATATTTCTATTTATTCTAGGGCTCTGGAATTGATGCGAATGTTTAGAACTCACCTTATAACTAAGCTCTATAACTTAAAATAAAATAGACATTTTCTAGAAACAGAGCCACTAGATGCAGAAAAAATGGGTTTCTACCAATAAAGTGGGTGGGTGTCTCTCTCACACAAAAACTGGCATTACAGTCAAAATGGGTGTTTCACAACATTAGGCGTCTGTAATAAGGTCAAGTGCATGGAATACTTTTTTTTTTCACATTAATTTTTTTGTTTTGTTTTTTTCAACTTAATGTGTATGTATGCATTAACATTTTTAACATTGTATGGTGCAAAATTGAATGAACACTGTCCTGTAACCTTTCGATTATGATTTTTACAGAGGAAATCTTTTAAACATTGCTACGTTTTGTCATTCTGAAGCAAAACAGTTTATGCATGGCATTTATGTGAGAATTCTGGAAATTAAACGACTTTTAAAATAAAATGTACTCTGCAGTTTGAGACAAACAGCAACAGAGCATTTTAAATATTAACCCTTTTTATTCGGAATACACCAGTGTGTGCAACAAGTGTGACTAAAATAGTCCAAAGGGTAGTGGCACAATAGCTTGGCGCCTCTAGGCGCCAAGCTATTGTGGCACCACCCTTGAACTAATAATGCCATTGGTCTATGTCCTCATCTGTAAGTTGTGTAATGTAGCTTGCATATATGGCAGTGTACAAATTTGAAGCTTTTAGCCTCAGTATGATGCAGGTTAAAAAGCGTGGAAAAATATGAAAGACAGAAAAAGACCCAGACGAAGAAACTAACACTTAACTTATTCTACCCCAGACACACCAGAGCAAAATAAAGATCGACCATGGTAGTTCAAGGCTGATGCCAGAATAGAGTGGCGCCTATGGCCGCCAAGCTATTCTGGCATCACCCTTGAACTATCGTGGTCGATCTGTGTCCTGCCATGCAACGCAGTTTTCAGAAGACGACTTCAACATTTGGGGGTTCCGGTCTTGGGGTAGAATGAGTTAAAATGACAAAACAGAACACTGACATTAATTAATGAACTGACAACATAGGAAATCAATCACTTGAAACTTCAGCCTTTATTAATCACATCAAAGGTGCATGCATATAAAAACACAGTAACTGTTTGTAGACACTTCAAATCAAACAATCAAGAGCAGTCAAACCTTTTTCTGCCAACTTTGTGATGAGGAAAACTAGTTCTTGCCCAAGTTCGGCACGTAAAGGGTTACCGCGACTTATGTGCCTCTATTCATAAAATGGAGAGAGAAATATAATACTGAGCTCTAGCAAGTGCGACAATAAAGTTTAGCCGAGTTGGTATACCTCGTCCAGTGCCTAGGTTAAATGCACCAGTGGTGCCAATGTTGCTATATTGGCAGCCGACCGGTCGCTCGGACCGGTCTGGTGCACCCGATCGGTTTAGAGCGTGTGCTTTCTGCACCTGTAATGGGCAACCTCGGAGAAAGAATCACGTGAGCTTTGTTTGACTGCTGCAAAATAACATGAATAAAGAATAAACCCTTTCCCATATATGCAATCCAGCAATTATGCATCCATCCTTATGCTAGCACCACGAAACATTACGCGATTTGGCAGATTTTTAAAAATAGCTTTTTTAAACCCTCAATGGAGGTGATTTTTGCGACATCTGCGTCGTTTGCGGCAGAAAGCACCGTCAAAGTTGAAGTTCGAGAAATGAGCGCACTACATGTACAATAGACTTGATTCAGTGGTGTTGGGCATGACTCAAGCCTCCGCCATCTCAACACAAAACTGGCGTGTTCGGGGAGATAAAAGGCTACAAGTTAAAACCGCAAACGAACCTTTTTTTTTTGGACTGCAATCACAATCTTCTGCGTGAACGTACAAGACCACACTACAAGTGCACAAGCCAACCTGCGCGCGCAGTTCTGGTGCACATGATCTGGTGCGAAAATAGCAACAGTGGCACCGCTGGTGCGTTTAACCTAGGTAGAGGGCGAGGTATACCAACTCAGCTAAGGTTTATGCTTCCTGTGACTTTAGAAACAACAATGCACAGTATGCAAAGTGTACTTTATAGTAACCAAAAAAAAAAAGTTACAGACATTTCCAAAATGATCCAGGCGTACATCAGATAAAAACAAGCTATCTCTTGGCTTGACTTCGCGAACGAAGATTCTATAGGGCTTGCCCACGTCGTCTGCAGGCATTTTCGTGACTGCGGAGGCCAATCCGGGACAGGCAGGTTCGACCGCAGTGGCTGCAGGGAAAGGTCTGGTCAGGGTTCTGAGTTACGACAACTCTGTTTTTTCTCCTGAGCCGCTTGTCCTTGAGGTTAGCTCTGCGAGAGTCCTCAAAGGAGACGTCTGCCTTGTGAATGGTGGAGCGCCAGGTGTCACGGTCCGCAGCAAGCGAAGACCACTGGCGGTGGTCGATTTGGCAGGCACTAAGTGACTTCTTGAGACCGTCTTTGTATCTCTTCTTTGGTGCCCCTCTGTCTCGGTGTCCAGTGGCGAGCTCGCCGAACAGAGTGATCTTGGGTAGGCGATGATCCTCCATCCTGGAGACGTGCCCCGCCCAGCGAAGCTGTGTCCGCAGCAGCAAAGCCTCGATGCTCAAAGTTTCCGCCTGTTCAAGGACCTCGACGTTGGTGACATAGTCACTCCAGTGAATGCTGAGGATGGTACGCAGGCAGCGCTGGTGAAAGCGTTCGAGGAGTCGTAGTTGACTGCGGTAGAGGGCCCAGGACTCGGAACCGTACAGCAGAGTGGTGAGGACGACAGCTCTGTACACGCTGATCTTGGTGCCTTTTTTCAGCTGTTGATTGTGCCACACCCGCTTGAATAGTCGCCCGAAAGCACTGTTCGCGTTTGCCAGCCTGTTGTCCAGCTCCTTGTCCAGCTTGGCGTCTGACGTGATGATGCAGCCGAGGTAGGTAAACTGGTGTACAGACTTCAGTTCAGACTCGCCGATGGTGATGTGGGGAGGGCGATGCTCTTCCTTGGGTGCTGGCTGATGAAGGACCTCTGTCTTTTTCAGACTGACCTCAAGTCCAAAGAGCTGGGCGGCATCTGCGAAGCAGGACGTAAAGCGCTGCAAGGCTCTCTCTGTGTGTGCAACGAGGGCAGCGTCATCAGCAAAGAGCAGCTCACGAATCAGTTGGTCTAGGGTTTTCGTGTGGGCCTGCAGTCGTCTGAGGTTGAACAGGCTGCCATCGAGACGATACCTGATGTACACTGCGTCATCATCGTCAAGGTCCACTGTGGCCTGCTTCAACATCATGCTGAAGAAGATGGTGAAGAGGGTCGGTGCCAGCACGCAGCCTTGCTTCACGCCGTTGCGAATGGGGAATGGTTCTGAGAGGCTATACACACTGAAAAAAATAACACTCTTGTAATAAATGTTTATCATGTTGACAATGGTTTTCTTATCTTATTATTGTCTTTCATCCCGATTGGTTGAAAAATTGCTGAACGTCCGGACGTGCCAGCACTGATAATGAAGGGGGAAAAAATAAAATAAAATAATGAACAGAATATTGAATGTATGTCGCCAGCCAGTCTAATACGCTAAATAAACTTAAGATCATTTAACAACACACATCCAAAATCAAGAGAGATACACCACCACCACCCTCCCCCCCTCCCCCCACCAAAAAAAAAACAAAACACAAAAAACAACAACAACAACAAACAAACAAACAAACAAATTATTCAGACCCAAAAGGTGACTGCCAATCATGTAAAATGCAAAGAAAAGAAGTGCCCAACGGAGAAAGAAACAAGCTCAGAAAAGACGGTTACAACACAATTCAGTAAGATTTCGGGTAAATCCGCCTTGTCAAAACAGACAAACAAACAGAGAGATCAGTCGCTACTTATCTTTGTTCACAGAAGGAATGTGCTGCACATTCCTTCGGCCAATGAAGATAAGTAGCGGCTAATCTCTCTGTTTGTCTATTTTGACAAAGGGTATTTACCCGAAATATTAATAAATTGTGTTGTACCCATCTTTTCTAAGCGTGTTTCTTTCTCCGTTGGGTATTTCTTTAATGTTACACAGCATACAAAATGATCCAGGTTGTAACGCACGCAGACTTGCCCACAGTCGTACGCACAGACTCTCACGCAACAGACGCATACACCGCCACTGACTCAGACGGGCGCATTCATGCGGTAAAACACAACACACGGGCTCCCTTTCTAAAGTAACCTTTATACACTATAAATGAAAAAGAACGACTTAAATGATTATCAACTATGTACACTGTTCTAGTATCACACACACACGTATCACAATATCTTTGCCAGGCTAGGTCTTAGTCTCACATTGCCTCCAACCTGTTTGATGTTGTCTGGTTACGTTGGTCCTTCTCACGTCTAGGCGTGAAAGTCCTTCGTCGTACGCTTATTGCCGTCCTGTCTCTTTGGCACGGACGTCCTCGTTCTCGTACGGTACTCAGTTCTCGTTTTGACTTGGGTGTCTTGGTCCCAGTCAGACTCACTCTCAGAAGAGCTGGAGGGATGACCTCACGTAGGTCCCACCTGTGACTCGACGTCTCGGCGTCCGTCTTTTCCACTCTTTACAAGAACTCTGAATAGACAACAGAAGTCCCAACGTAACACTTGCTAAACACACAACATATTGGATCAATGAGAAACGTCACGTAACCTGTCTGATACAAATAACTCACACGTTCATTTACACACACACACGTGCTTCATAAACTATTTTCGTATCACCCCCATATCTGTCACTATCTTGAAACAGACTATAGCCTAACACTCTTGCTATACATTACTCTATACCCTGGAAAAGACTATGCTTACCCAACCACGTACTATCTTCATAGCGGCTTGGACATACACACTTCATATTCCTTTAGTCATCTAACTCGGTAAACAACTGTGTACAAAAACACCGGTTACTTCACCGAATTCTAAACATACTATAACTAAACCAAACCGGAACACCGCTATACAACCACATTAATCTTACCACGCATACTGTCTTTAACTAAACTATCAATACTACGTTTATAGAAACATACCTGAAATCTAGGCTTCAGAGTCTTGGAATGCGGGCTAGGTAACTCAAACACAACCGTTCCATACGACAAGACAGCCCGCACTACCGATCTAGACCTCTGACAGACACAGCTTCCGCCTAGAACTCACTAAACAGAACTCACTAAAAATCCCGTGCTAACCATGTCTTACAGATTCCACATGGGCAGCAGGCCCCACGGACTATCGGCACAAACAAACCGTTAACAAAACCCGTACCGTACTAATCCTACTGTGCGAGCACTATGCACAAGTATAGAGCTTCATCACAATTCCCCCTTCCTCGGGAAAAAAAGAAACGACCGAGTTTCTTTTTAAGACTACTCGACGTAATATTATCCGAAAACAGGAAAGGACTAACTTTTACTACCTAGAATACAAGAAAAAAATTACAGCCTTACGCCTCAACGCACACCTTAAGATCGCACAGCGAAAGCCAAAACAGAACTAACGCGTCAGAACCTTCAGAAATGAAATCGATCCAACGACTGCCCACACGATCGCGAGATCCCAGTCTCCGACCTACCTACAATCGCGAGACCCTAGTCTCCGATCTACCTAAATATTGGGCGCTGAGCCGCATTTCTGTCCGCAACAGAAGCATGCCGTCTCCAGCCAACCCGACTATAGGGCCACTCCCGCTGACCGATTCCCTGTTTCTGGACGGAAATAACACGCTCCCTCTGCCCACGAGCACGCTTGCTCTGAGCTCTCGTCGCGACTGCACCGCGAGGAAAATGAGCTCGCTTAATCGCTCCAACTTTAGCGATGACTGGCTGCACACCCTTCATGTTACCCAGAACTAAATCAACTACTGGCTCGTCGATGACACAAGAAACCAGACTACCCGAGAAAAACTCCGTGTCCACTTCTATCTTCGCCAAAGGAAAAACTTCTACCTTTCCTCTGAACGAAATTACCCTCTGCGTCTCCCCCGTGTACTGATCCTCCCTAACCAGGCTACGTCTGACCCCTGCGGTCGTGGCACCTGAGTCGCGCAGAACAGACACGAGGAAACCGTTCACTATCCCCTTCACTACCGGCAAATACCCTCCGCCATCAGCCGAGCACACAACGCCGAGCTGAGGCTCCTCCACGACAGGAACTGCAACATTGGCCGCGTGAGTGAGCTGCACAGCCCCATCTACCCGACCAGTGACGCCAGGATACTGATGAGCCAGATGGCCGTGCTCCTGATAACTAGCACACTGCGCGCCTGCACTGTAGTACGGACAGCTCCGACTGAAGTGCCCGTACCCACGACAAGAAAAACACTGCGTGTCCGAACTCGCAACACGACCACGACCATACCCACGACCAGATGTCTCAGCTCGTGCGTAAGGAGCGCTACCGCCATTGCTGTCACCTCGACCACCGCGTCGAAAACGCAAAGTACCTCTACCGTTAACCAGCTGGCCTCCACGTAAAGTATTGACCCCCCCCCCCCTCCCCGGTAACCCTCAGACGTGCTAGCGGCGACCAACCCGACTGGCGGTGTCTCGGTCCTACGCGCGAGGTTTTTCGTAGGATGCGCCATCCGAAAAGCCTCCGCGTTCTGCACTAACTCGTCCGTAGTCTTGAGGTTACGCTCTCTCAAGAATACCGCTAGATCCTTGGAAACGCTACCAAAGAACTGTTCAGCCAACATGAGATCGAACAATGCTTCGTACGTGTGGTCGATCTTTGACAGTTCGACCCAACGTACGAGCAAATGGGACAACCGTTTGCCAAACGACATAAACGATTCCCCTGTCTCTGGCCGACAAGCTCTCAAGCGTTCTCTAAAACCTTCCGCATTACACTGGAACTTCTGCAAGAGACACTCCTTCAAAGTCTCGTACTCTATGTTCCCCGAAACGGTCAAACTATGGTAAAGACTCAAGGCCTGACCCTCAAGCACAGATGAAAGCAAAACGGGCCAGTTGGCAGGAGGCCAACTCAACGCCTGCGCATGAGACTCAAAACGGCACAAAAAAGCGTCAATAGAGTCCACGGACTCTTTAAACATCGGCAGCTTAGGAAAATTCCGTATGCCTCGGCCTACTGAATCACTATCTGCTCTAGATCCCGCATCTCGAGCTAACTGTATTTGTACCTCCCTATCCTTTTCCTCTTTCTCTCTCTGGTACTTTAGTTCCTTCTCTCTTAAAGCATGTTCCCTCTCGTCTTTCTTTCTCTGAAACGCTAGAGACTTCTCGTCCTTCTCTCTCTGAAATGCTAGAGACTTCTCGTCTTTCTCTCTCTGAAATGCTAGAGACTTCTCGTCTTTCTCTCTCTGAAATGCTCTCTCTTCTCTCTGTACTTCTAACTCTTTCTCCTTTAGGACTCTTTCTTTCTCGTCTCTCTCTCTCTCTCTGAATTTCTAGCTCTTTCTCCTCCCTCTGTATCTGCATTTCCAACTCTTTCTCCTCTCTAAGTCTACGAATTTCTAATTCTTTCTCGTCCCTCACCCTCTGAATCTCTAACTCTTTCACCTTTAAGGCTTTCTGAACCTCTAGTTCCTCTTTCTTAAGTACTCTTTCTCTCTCTTCCCTTTCTCTCTGAGCTTCTATCTCTTTCTCCTTTAGGACTCTTTCTCTCTCTTCTCTTTCTCTCTGAGCTTCTCTTTCTTCTCTCTGAGCTTTTCTTTCTCTCGCTCTATCCTCCTTATCCCTACATTTCTCCACATAGTCAAAAAGTTTCTCATCCTTAAGTCCTAACCTTTCACCCTGTTTAATGTAAGCCTCTACCGGGTCTACCTCCATATTTACTACAACCTCCCAAACTTGAGCACGTAAAAATACAAATACCACAACCAAATCAACAGCAAAACTTAAAATTGAGAACTTACAACAAAATCAACAACCTATGGAGAAAACAGTGACCTACTTTGACGTCCAGATGGAACGAAAAATAAGAACGATAGAAAGAAGAGCAAGGAAAAAGAACACTACCTATACAAAAGGAAGAAACAAGAACTAACTCCTCGTAAGATCCAGAAAACTACAGAAATAACGGATCTTACCCCCTAGAATCGGAGAGGGGAATCTAACACAACAGCATGCACATAGCAACAAATCCTACTCTAAAATAGCTACTCACTATCGCCCGCAGATACTTCTAATCTACCGCTAAAACAGGGTCACCACTGTAACGCACGCAGAATGCCCACAGTCGTACGCACAGACTCTCACGCAACAGACGCATACACCGCCACTGACTCAGACGGGCGCATTCATGCGGTAAAACACAACACACGGGCTCCCTTTCTAAAGTAACCTTTATACACTATAAATGAAAAAGAACGACTTAAATGATTATCAACTATGTACACTGTTCTAGTATCACACACACGTATCACAATATCTTTGCCAGGCTAGGTCTTAGTCTCACATTGCCTCCAACCTGTTTGATGTTGTCTGGTTACGTTGGTCCTTCTCACGTCTAGGCGTGAAAGTCCTTCGTCGTACGCTTATTGCCGTCCTGTCTCTTTGGCACGGACGTCCTCGTTCTCGTACGGTACTCAGTTCTCGTTTTGACTTGGGTGTCTTGGTCCCAGTCAGACTCACTCTCAGAAGAGCTGGAGGGATGACCTCACGTAGGTCCCACCTGTGACTCGACGTCTCGGCGTCCGTCTTTTCCACTCTTTACAAGAACTCTAAATAGACAACAAAAGTCCCAACGTAACACTTGCTAAACACACAACATATTGGATCAATGAGAAACGTCACGTAACCTGGCTGATACAAATAACTCACACGTTCATTCACACACACACACGTGCTTCATAAACTATTTTCGTATCACCCCCATATCTGTCACTATCTTGAAACAGACTATAGCCTAACACTCTTGCTATACATTACTCTATACCCTGGAAAAGACTATGCTTACCCAACCACGTACTATCTTCATAGCGGCTTAGACATACACACTTCATATTCCTTTAGTCATCTAACACGGTAAACAACTGTATACAAAAACACCGGTTACTTCACCAAATTCTAAACATACTATAACTAAACCAAACCGGAACACCGCTATACAACCACATTAATCTTACCATGCATACTGTCTTTAACTAAACTATCAATACTACGTTTATAGAAACATACCTGAAATCTAGGCTTCAGAGTCTTGGAATGTGGGCTAGGTAACTCAAACACAACCGTTCCATACGACAAGACAGCCCGCACTACCGATCTAGACCTCTGACAGACACAGCTTCCGCCTAGAACTCACTAAACAGAACTCACTAAAAATCCCATGCTAACCATGTCTTACAGATTCCACATGGGCAGCAGGCCCCACGGACTATCGGCACAAACAAACCGTTAACAAAACCCGTACCGTACTAATCCTACTCTGCGAGCACTATGCACAAGCATAGAGCTTCATCACACAGGTGTACATCAGATAAAAACAGTGCTATACACGTTGAAAACAACCGAATAATAACGTTCTTGTAATAAGTCTTTATGTTGACAATGTTTGTTTCTTTTTCTCTTATTATTGTCTTTCCTCCCCAAACGCCGTTCCATCAGCAGTTCCATTTTCAATGTTTTACATGTTATATACAGTATGCAAAATGATGCAGGCGCACCAACCCCATAGCAGCACTCTTGTAATAAATCTTTATGTTGACAATGTTTGTTTCTTTTTCTCTTATTATTGTCTTTCCTCCCCAACCACCGTTCCATCAGCAGTTCCATTTTCAAAGTTTTACATGTTATATACAGTATACAAAATGATGCAGGCGCACCAACCCCATAGTAGCACTCTTGTAATAAATCTTTATGTTGACAATGGTTTTTTTACTCCTTATTATTGTCTCTCATCCCCAACCCCCGTTCCATCAGCAGTTCCATTTTCAAAGTTTTACATGTTATATACAGTATACAAAATGATGCAGGCGCACCAACCCCATAGTAGCACTCTTGTAATAAATCTTTATGTTGACAATGGTTTTCTTACTCCTTATTACTGTCTCTCGTCCCCAACCGCTGTTCCATCAGCAGTTCCATTTTCAAAGTTTTATATGTTATAATTATACAGTATGCAAAATGATGCAGGCGCACCAACCCCATAGTAGCACTCTTGTAATAAATCTTTATGTTGACAATGGTTTTCTTGCCCCTTATTATTGTCTCTCATCCCCAAGCGTCGTTCCATTTGCAGTTCCATTGACAAAAACAAGCTAGACATGCTGAAACCAACCCAATAATAATGAACACTCTTGTAATAAATCTGTATGAAAACGAAAATGACGCGAGTGTTGGAGAATCTCAATTCATTTCTTTTGTAACTTTTTCAGTCTGTTGCGGATGTAATCCTTAATGTTTGTCCAGCGCCTATGTCTAAGTGCAGACTCTTCTGCAATTGCCTGCTGTATCTCGGCCTTTCCAGGAAGTTTGTTCACGACGAGGTGTGACTTGAAACGAGTTTCAACAGCTTTCTCTTCAGCTTTCCCCCATGGTTTCCTTGTAAATCTAGCTTTCTTTCGAACAGGAGCCGACGCAGAACTGTCATCATCAAAACTATCTAGTTTGTCATCAGGCTCTGGACGTCTTTTCTCGGTCATGCTCATTGATTCCTGTGTTGTTGACTTGCTATTTGCTTCATTCACAGGTGCTGTTTCCCCAGAGACCTCTCTGCGAGTTTCTGATGTGTTTTCATTGTCAAAGTCAATCTCTTCATCATCGCCCAGTTCAGCTCTAATGCAACTCTCAAAATCTGTCATCCCATTGTTAACTGACAGAAGAATCTTTGCCACTTTTGCCTTTTGAAGGACGTCTTGAGGTTGGCGGTAGATATGGCGATGTATCCGAATATCATGACCAAGGAAGTCTGCCAGCTGATCCTGGTCTAACTCCCAGATGGCCATGGACTGAGCCAAAGTTGCAACCTGCTTCCGTAACTGAGTAAATGTGAACATGGCTGGGTTTGACACTTGTGCTTGTAGCGCATGTTCCTTCAGAACATCATGGCCTCTGTAAGGCCTCTGACCAGAAGGTGTGGCAAAGATGTACTGGGAACCGGCGAGAGCTGGCACTGATTGCCTCTTTTAAAGGATTATGTCCACAGTTGTCATCATCTTCTTCATCAGCAAAATGGGAACCCTCCTATTAAACTTGCCCCTGATTTCCACTCGCTGAAAATGATTCACCATTTTCTTCTCAGCCTCTGTGAGACCTTTCAAGATATCTTGATTGGTGATCGATCCAATCTTAGCATTCTGGAAGTCTGATACCTTCATTCTCTGAACTTCTCCCCCTCGTTTTCGGTTGAAAAGTGATACAGCACAAAGAGTTGCTTTAACCACTGTCGGATAATCTTCCAAAACCATCCTTGTCTCAAGAAGCTGTTGGACCTTCCTCACATCTTCACATGATGGGATCAGCTTGGGTTTGTTCATGGTCATTTTCCCGACCGACTGGGCTGCTGTAGCTGACACACAATCGTACCAGTCCCCGGTGAAGACAGAGTCAAAGCGCTGCGCCTCAGAGAGCTCCTGTCGCCACCTGTCATCTGAACCATGCCCAAGCTGTTTGGATGCCAGCGACTGTTTGATCTGTGAACATTTTTTCAAAGCATGGCCTATGCGCATTGCAAGATTGCCTTTTTTGAACTGATGTGTGTCATCAAATTCTGCTAGCTCTTTTACAGCCAGTACAACATGATCAAAGCTAGCTGAATTGACCACAGCATTTAAACTTGCGATTTTCATTTCTGACTTCACTCTAAGAATCTTTAATAGTCTCCCTAACTCCCGCATCCTGGAGCTGATTTGCCCAGCCGTGTGTTCTTCAATGTCCCTGCGGTCAAATAATCTCTTTCCATACTCCAGAAGCAAGGGGTCAGTTCTGATGAGACGGCTTATCTCATCATCTCTCTGTCTGGCTAAAACCTTATGATAGAAGGAAAAGTCAACGTCTAAGGGTATTGGAAGCATTAGCCTCCCACGTAGCCTCACCTCGCTTAGCGAACTGAAACCCTCCTTGTTTCTGACAGCAACGTTTTGAGTGTACAGAGATCAGCTTTTTTGGATAGAGCCCTTTGCAATGGCTACAGGCGAGAAGGTCGTCTACCTTACTAGTTTTGGTGCGATACTTAGGAATCAAACATCCTGATTTCTTTTCAAGAACTGCAACATTATGCATGTAATCACCCTCATCTTGTATTCTGATCCATGCTTGACGTCTCTGCTTAGTCCCTTTTTTATCATCAAAATTTTAGCAACATCTGCCTCATCTGCATGGACATCGTGTAAGTGCGTGCTCATTTTCAAAACAAGCTTGCCACAAAATTTGCATGCATGTTTCTTGTCCCATTTGTACTTTCCTTTCCCTCTCTGCGACACGTGCACACCCGTTTCTTTGGTAAGCGCTCTTTCCCCACCCCCAACATCATGTTCCTTCTGCCTATCCACATTGTCATTGCCACCCCCTAATTCATCCCCTAACGCACACTGCACCTTGCTGGTACTTGCTTCACTGACACCTGCCCACCCTGAAACAGCCAATTTGAAATCTAACATATTCAATACAATACTGTCTGTGTCAGAGACCCCAGAGATTGATGGCGACACACTGTCTGAATCCAGTGAGCTGGAGCCAGGAACAAAGTCCTCGTCATAACTGTCCTTGTATTGCGATGTGCTTGCACTCTCAGTCTCAGGGCCATCCCAGGCTCCATTTGCCAACTGGAAAAGGAAAGAAAAAAAGAAAGCTGCATTAGTACAAAAGCAGCCCAATTTTGGTTTAAGTGGCCTTGCACAAGAATATAAAGAGTAATCCTGTGTATGACCGATTTACATATGTGTGACCTTGGTGACGAGGGCTGGCTTTCGCAGCAGCAAAATCCATGTTTTCTGAAAATGTAAGCAGTTTTCACACATCTGTCAACCCCGCGTGACCCTTTGAGAGAGGTCACTCAAATTGGTATGTTTACAAAGGTCTTGCCACAAAGTATCCTTGGGCCAAGCTTGAAGAATGTGGCTTGAAAAGTCTCTGAGAAAATGCCACTGTTAACGTTTACCATGGACGCGGACGGACGGACAGACGACCAGTGGCCCAGAACATAAACTCACTTTTGCTTCACACGCGAGCCAATAAAATGAAGATGATCATAGAATCACTTACCAGTTTGTAATTGGGGGCATTCCGCTGCCGTCTATGCACCCTCCTAACAGACGCACCCTCTGCGACAGATGACGCTGGGCCATCATGCTGCTGCTGACTAATTTTGCCATGGGCCTTGGTCATGTGCCAGGAAGGGGCGTGCTTGTCCACTTCCATAGATCCCGATAGGTGTGGACATCCTGCTGCCAT
Organism: Semisulcospira habei; assembly: GCA_036245525.1. Taxonomy (NCBI): domain Eukaryota; kingdom Metazoa; phylum Mollusca; class Gastropoda; family Semisulcospiridae; genus Semisulcospira; species Semisulcospira habei. The sequence goes on from BTPG01000005.1 coordinate 30,616,477, forward strand.
CCGGCGCTGGGTGTGTGCAGAAAGTGCTGAGTGTGACCAAAACGGTGTTGCTGCAAACATGTCAAATACAACCATGTAAACCATTGACATTTTGAATCAGATATATACATAATTACAGCAGTACCCCCTGCCCCCTACGAACAATAACTGGTAATACAGTAAAATGCGACACTTCAGTTGCAAAATCCGAAAAAAAAAACTATTCGTGGAAGTCTGTTCTTCGAATCGCGAGGTAGTTTTGCGTACGAGGATTCAAATACACAATGAAATCTGGCGCCATCTTGTTTACAGTGCATGCATACATGTCAAGTTACTTTTCGATCACAATCACACATGTCAGAAAGAAAACAAAAGCAACCCAATCGCGTGACAGATTGACCTTGTAATGTGTTATTGAACGAATTCCTTTCGTTGAAGAAGAAAGCTTTTGTTAAATTCGTGGAGTTCTATTATCTGTTACTACAAGACTGACTGAGCAGCACTGAGACGCGGGTCGTAGCAGACGGCCGGCGTCTCAGTTTTCTCGGCCAAACGGGTCCATATAGGCTACTGTGCAATTGTATCTGATTGGGAGCATCTCAGTTAAATAACTGCGCTGAAGAAGTACACTTGGGCGTACTTTTAACTAAGAAATATTGCATAAAAACAATCTTACCTGATGGAACGACGGTTGGCGGGACGAGAGACAATAGAAGGGGAAACAACTCAGTTCACTCTGCCCAGCCGAACGACGCTCGCTTCCGTGGTAACACACTGGCCCAGTGTGTTTAAAACACACAACATTAGGTAAACCTGCAAAAATGGGACATCCAATTTTTATATTTTTTATGACTTTTGAATGAAAGATAATGCAGAAACAACCCTCAGAAAAAATGGGTGCCTGACTTGGTCACCCAGAATTTTACACACACCCGTTTTCCAGAAGGATGGTAAAGAAAGTCGCCCATATTAGTGGTTCTGTGCACGCACACACACACACACACACACACACACACACACACACACACACACGCACGCACGCACGCACGCACGCACGCAAGTGTGCACACGCATGCATGGTTATTTTAACTGTTATAAAGTCCATTCTTAATTCGAACTTTCACGTCGCGAACTTAGTCTAGAGTGTTCGCCGAACCTTTCTTTGGAGAGAATCGGCAAACTGGGGTTTAAACGCGTTGAAGGTTTGCTCGACATACACTGGTAATTATTCCCAGTTTAGACTGGCTGAAACCGAAGCTCTCCTGTGAACGAGAAGAAAAAGAGGACAAATCCCGCTTTACAGGGTCGGATATCAATATTTTATATTTCGGGAGATATGTGGCTCAGGCTGACAATCTATCAATGTTGATTGCATACACGGTGTATAGGTATGTATCCTTATATGGCTTCAGACATGATACAAAAGGGTTGTGAACACACATTCCAGTCTAGTAATCTCTCTTTTTGTTCACTCTTTAACATTGTTTCAGCGTGTATAATCCGTTTGATCAAAGCTTGCCTCGTGTCTTTTCCAATTAACTTTTGAACAAGGCATATTTAAGAAAAACGAAAAGAACAAAAAGTGATCTTGAAACTTGGTCCTAATCTATCTTAAAATTCAGCTGGCTTTAAATCCAATGGTTTAGCCACTACCTTTGGGAGATCATGGCGATGACCTATATACAAGTTTAAATATATGTTCAGGCCTCAGTGATCACTGACCTGCATCACTGAAACTCTGACAAAATATGTACGGATCAGACGTTTCGCAAGCTGTCGAACATTCAACACGAGGAGCGTGACATTTACCGGAAGAAATGTGTCAGTGTTGCTGACTGGGGCTTGAACAGGGTATATTTTAGCAGGTTTAAATAGGTCATGTTCACAATTTCCCGAGGGCAGCGGCTAAACCACTGCCGTCAAGACTGAAAGAAATTTTAAATAGGTTAGGGCCAACGTTGGTGATCATTTATTCTTCGTAGAATTGTCTTGAAATATTTGCGTCCAAAATTTATTTGCAAAAAAAAACATGAGGCAGCTTTGCTGAAACGGACTAAATATGTGTCATTTATGAAGTAGATGTAGTCAAATTGAGACTGACCTGCTCTCGCGGGTTTTGATTATACACCGTCACACACAATGCATCCTCATGCCTTAACATTTGTTTTTCAAAATCTGTTACGGTCATTAGTACTGAGAACAAAAATCCCGTGCAGGGTCCCAAATGACATTTTCATTAGTATTGTCACGTTCTGGTAATGCTTTCTGCATCCATAGTTGAACAGCCACGCTCTGCGTTTTCAGCTAGCCTGTTCTAAATTACTGTATGATGCGAGTAAATGCACAATTAAACTCACCAAAAGAAAGAAACAAACAAAAAAACACGTTTAGAAAGGACAAGATATAATTGAAGAGATGACGTGAAAACGTTACACTCTCTCTCTCTCTCTCTCTCTCTCTCTCTCTCTCTCTCTCTCTCTCTCTCTCTCTCTCTCTCTCTCTCTCTCTCTCTCTCTCTCTCTTTTTTTTTTACTCCTTCCTAGGCATTCCTAGTTTTGTCGGCAGGCTCACAATATTCGATCACTACATGTACCTTCAAACTGTACTGAGATGATTTATTCCACTATAATTCGTTAATTTACATCGCCGTTTCATGAAATACTTGTAAAATCAGTTTGTCCATACACGCCCATGCTATTTTTTTAAAAAAATATATAAAGACTATAATTTAGCGAGCCAATTTAGCCAGCGTAGGCCATCAGAGACACCCAAATAATGGGAAGTAAATCTGCACTTCCTTTTCAAGAATACTCATTCAAAATCTACACAGGTACTCACAGAATGGACACGTCAGGATGCCACTGTGTTCCTCCAAACGAAGAGCCGTCTTTTGTGAAGCACAAGGTTGTACATGGTTGTACATTGCTTAACGTCCTGACAGCAACAAGACTTTCTCAGGACGTGCCTGCACTGCTTGTGAAAAAAAAACCAAAAAAAAAAAAACACAAACAAACAAACAAAAAACTGAACAGAATATTGAATGTATGTCGCCCGCCGGTCTAATACGCTAAATAAACCTAAGACCATTTAGCAGCACACAACCTACAACCAATATCAAGAGCTACAGGCAGCGCAGACAGTAGGGGGAGTTTAAAAAAGGCAAATACAGGTGAATGGACAAAGGGTAGACAGAAACACATGCCCCAGAATAGAGGGGAAAACCCACCCTGTGGGGCTGACCAGGGTGACCCTGGGACTGTGAAACACAAGGGACTGATTTTCCTTTCAGAATCGTTTTTGATATAATGCAACATAACATTGTTAGTCACGTTTTCGATTATTAAAAAAAATTATTATTGCGTCACCGCATAACGTCATGTATTTTTCCTTTCCATTATTTTGACCTTCCTGCTGGCTTAGGATGGCTAAATTGGATCGCTATTACATTCTTTATGAAAAGAAGCTGGCACGGACGTGTATCCATATACTGATTTTACAAGTATTTCATGAAACGGAGATGTAAATTAACGAATTATAGTGAACTAAATCATCCCAGTACAGTTTCAAGATACATATAGTGAATATTACGAGCCTGCCAACAAATTCAGGAATGCCTCCTAGAGTTATTTAGAACTGAGTAAGTAAAAACGCAGAGCTTGGCTCTTCAATTATGGATGCAGAAGCATTTCCAGAACTATGACAATACTAAAGAAAATGTCATTTGAGCCCCTGCATGGTTTTTGTTTATCTCAGTGCTAATGACCGTAAGAGATTTTAAAGAATAAAAGACATGAGGATGCATTGTTTGTGGTGGTGTACATTCGAAACCCACGAGCGCAGATCCGTCTCAGGTTGACTGTTCGGTGCAAAAATGACTGGCTTTTCCAAATCCGCGTCTGTTTGTAACCCTGTATACACGCACTTGGTTTTGAGGATGCAATAATAATAATAATAATAATAATAATAATAATAATAATAATACATAGTATTTATATTTACATAGGATGTAGACAAGAGAGAATGTCTTGTCAAAACACAAAAATACATATGTATACTCACGTACTTTAATCTATATTAACGAATGTTAGGACAGCTTGGGCAGAATTGGCATTGTGTCTAGTGAAGGGCTGGGATCCTAGGGAACGTATAGAAGTCATTCCTAAATCATTTTTGCGCATTTGAAATCACAGTGCATGTCAGTGCTTACACCTTAAAACTAGTATATCTTATGCTGGCGCATCCCTGTGAAATTCACCACTGACAAACATAAAACTTGCTTCATGTCTAAATGTATTCAAGAAGTCGCTGTAAGCTTTCTATTTGAATCTTGACACCTATTACCTTGTCAGTGCTTCACGTTATTGATACATTACTGTTTTAATTACACCCAAACAGTTCCTATTCATATTAATACAATGATACATGTATGATAATGCTTCCGTGCACACGCCTTTGCTAGTGTGTGTGTGTGTGTGTGTGTGTGTGTGTGTGTGTGTGTGCGCGCGCGTGTGTGTGTGTGTGTGCGTATCGGCCCCGCGCACGTGTGACTGAGTGAATGAGAAAGTACATGTAATAGTGTCTAGTGTCGTTGTGAACTGATTGCCCAGTATTTGCTTTATGTGTTATTCTTGCTTTATGCCTATAGTAGTTGTCTCAAGGACAGGTTCGTGAGAAAGGCCTGCGCGCCGATAACCTCTTTCCTCGGAAAATAAATTAAGTAAACTCTCTCTCTCTCTCTCTCTCTCTCTCTCTCTCTCTCTCTCTCTCTCTCTCTCTCTCTCTCTCTCTCTCTCTCTCTCTCTCTCTCTCTCTCTAAACCGATATTAATTGGGTTCTTATCTAGAAATCCCGCCTCAACTTTTGAGTGGTACGATCAGTTTAGTCTGAACCTTGACAGAGCTTTAAAAAAGAAGACCGACATTCTTTATTGGGCGATTTTAATACAGATTTACTTAAGCCGCACCCCGCCTGGGACACAACGTCATCTCTGTTTGGCTTAGTACAGTTAGTGAAATCACCCACCAGAATTACTCCAACTACTTCCACGCTTATAGACCACACATATATACTAATAAACCCAAAGCCGTCTCTGACGTTGATGTCTCAAATCTAAGTGTTGGTGATCATTATCCTGTGGCGTGCTCCTGGTCTTCTAGACTCCCTAAACCAAAAAAAGAACGAACATACAACTATAGCGTGTAGGACATTCAAACAATTCAGTAAAGACGAATTTCTGTTTGAACTGGAAAATACTTCTTTTATTGATGTGCTCCTGTCCTATGATCCTAATACCCTCAGTATTTGGTACTCTCTTTTCCTAATGTACTTAATAAACATGCTCCCTTACGCGAGAGGAGGGTAAAATCTCACACTCATCCACCCTGGCTTACTCCTGAAATCGTGCAGACGATTCCGCTTAAAACGATCTATGTAGCAATAAAATGTTTACTGAACATAAACAACAGCGTAACCGTGTTAAATACATGATCAGAGAGGCAAGAAAAAAGTTAGTTCGTGACACGGTTAAAAACAGCAAGGATACTTCTGCTATATGGCGCCTTCTAAACACACTTACTAGGGGGTCTTCAAGTACCGCAACTACCATTCCCACTAATCTTACTGCTGATACATTCAATGACCATTTTCTTTCTGTTGCCGAATCTCTAATTTCGTCAAGCCAGGACAACACTTATTAAGTTATTACCATTCTGATCTGCTGTCCGAGTTTTGTCAACAAAGAACAATGGGCACAGTCCCCTTCAACATCCCCATGCTAGCTGTTCATGAAGTGGATTTACTCATAAGTAACCTTCCAAATAAAAAGTCATCGGGGCCTGATGACATTAGCCAGAAAATACTTAAGCTGTCTCTCCCATACATTGTAGAATCCTTACCTTACATTTATAATTTCTGTATCCAATATAACACTTTTCCTAACGAACATAAATATGCAAAAGTAATTCCACTTCCAAAAACAAAAGATCGTTCTGACCCTAATAACTATCGGCCTATTTCTTTATTATCTGTTTTGTCCAAACCACTGGAAAGGCACGTTCATAAACACCTGCTTGCTTACCTAGAAAACGGTAAGCTCCTCCACCCTTTCCAATCCGGTTTGTTTGTTTGCACATTGCTTAACGTCCCGACAGCAACAAGGCTTTCTCAGGATGTACCTGGACTGTTTGTGAAAAAAACAACCTAAACAGAATATTGAATGTATGTCGCCAGCCGGTCTAATACGCTAAAAAAAAAACTAAGACCATTTAGCAGCACACATCCAATATCAAGAGCTACAGGCAGCGCAGACAGTAGGAAGAGTTTTAAAAAGGAAAATACAGGTGAATGGATTGATTGATTGTTAGGGGGTTAACACCGAGCAGGCGACTAAGGCCATCTCACGGCGACAGGTGAATGGTTGATTGATTGTATATTGCTTAACGTCCCGACAGCAACAAGGCTTTCTCAGGACGTGCCTGCACTGCTTGTGAAAAAAAACAACCAACTAAACAGAACATTGAATGTATGTCGCCAGCCGGTCAAACACATTAAATAAACCTAACACATGGGCCTAAATAAAGCTAAGACCATTTAGCAACACACATCCAATATCAAGAGCTACAGGCAGTGCAGACAGTAGGGAGAGTTTAAAAAAGGCAAATACAGGTGAATGGACCTCGGGTAGACAGAAACACATGCCCCAGAATAGAGAGAAAACCCCACCCTGTGGGGCTGACCAGGGTGACCCTGGGAACTAAAAAATACCTAACCCCACCCAAGTCCCCCAGGGCAGACCCGGGTGGGGTGACAGGTGAATGGACTAAGGGTAGACATAAACACATGCACCAGAATAGAGGAGAAAACCCACGCTGTGGGGCTGACCAGGTTGACCCTGGGAACTAAATAATAGTTAATCCCACCCAAGTCCCCCAGGGTAGACCCGGGTGTGGGTTTTCCAATCCGGATTTAGCCTGCAGCATTCATGCCACACAGCTCTTACACGCCTTGTTAACACATGGCTCGAGGGTATGAATAAGTCACATTTAACAGAAGTAGTCTATCTAGATTTTAAGAAGGCTTTTGATCTGATTGACCACACTATTCTGTCTGCTAAGCTTCACAAATACCTTAACAACGGAGACGCAGTTGCTTTTTTCACATCTTGCCTTACTAAAAGAAAACAAAAGGTTCTTGTTCATGGCTCATACTCCTCTCTCAAAGATGTAAGCTTCCGTGTGCCCCAAGGGTCTTTACTTGGCCCCCTGCTATTTTGTTTATTTATTAATAATTCGCCTCTACATATTACTTGCTAAGATATACAATGCGACCTTTTTGCTAACGACACCTCAGTTCATACTACTAGTAAAGATATACAGGTAATTTCCGACAACTTACAACAACGTCTTCATTACGTATCAGCTTGGTGTATAAACAATTCTATGGTTGTTCATACAGTCAAAACAAAATCGATGGTATGCGCTACGCGCCAAAACAGCAGATAACGCCTCTATTACATAACCTTTCACTTAAAGCTAGTCAGGTAGAACAGGTAAACGAACATTGCGTACTAGGGATTACAATCGATAGTCAGCAAAAATGTCAAGCTCATACAGACACCTTATGCAAAATAGTAGCAAAAAATCTCTTTACGTTATCAAAATTGAAATATTTACCGATTCAGATACCCGTAAATTATTTTATAATGCTCACATACGTTCTCACGTCGATGACGCGTAAACAGTATGAGATGGATGTAGTGAGGTCCATTTAAAGAGCCTCAATGCCCTACACAGACGGGCCAAAATAATCTGCCCTGATCCACACCTAACCACAGAAGAAAAGCTCACAAAAGCAGGTCTCCTGCATCTTCAAGATCATTTCAAATATAGCAAAGTGTGGAAGCGCAAAACACCTGAGTACATCAGTTCTCCACTTTGTTCCGCAAGTCTGAGTCCAAGCTTGGAAACACCAGACAGCTTTTCATGGTCCCAAAACCAAGGATCGATCTATATAAAACCAGCTTATCCTTCTCAGGGACATATCTGGAATGCCTTCCCGACCATGTAAAATCCGCCTCCTCGCTAGCCTGTTTTATAAAAGGTCTCTGCAAGTATTTCGTGGATCACTCGTAGGGCCTAGGGATGCCTTAACTACATGTATTATATGCAAAGAAGTACCCAACGGAGAAAGAAACACGCTTAGAAAAAACGGTACAACACAATTTATTAATATTTCGGGTAAATACCCTTTGTCAAAATAGACAAACAAACAGAGACATTATTTGCTACTTATCTTCAGATGCAGAAGGAATGTGGCAACTGAAGGTGACGTAAAAAGAAAAAGAAAAGAAAAGGAAAGGAAGAACAAAAGTAAAAATGACGTCAAAGAAAAAAATCGTAAGAGAAAGACTCCGAGAGAAACTAAACACGAGAGACAAGAGTGTGTGTAAGCGCGCGCAGGAGCGAGCAAAAGTAAATGCGCGTGTGTGAGGCCGGGGAGAGAGAGTTGCCACATTCCTTCTGCATCTGAAGATAAGTAGCAAATAATGTCTCTGTTTGTTTGTCTATTTTGACAAAGGGTATTTACCCGAAATATTAATAAATTGTGTTGTACCGTTTTTTCTAAGCGTGTTTCTTTCTCCGTTGGGTACTTCTTTGCATTTCACACGCTTGGCAGTCACCTTTTTGGTCTGGATTACATGTATTATATGTTTCTTTCTATGCTGGGTCCAATTTATTCCCAATTAAGCCTGTTATCTTTATCATTTATTATTTGAACTACTTAGTTTTGTGTGTGTGTGTGTGTGTGTGTGTGTGTGTGTGTGTGTGTGTGTGTGTGTGTGTGTGTGTGTGTGTGGAGGGGGGGGGGGGCGGGCGGGGGGTAGGTGGGGGAGGGGGGGGGGGCGGGGCGGGGGGTAGGTGGGAGGGGATCTCTGAGAGTTTATGAGTATGGCTGCCTATGTGAATAGTGTTGTTAATTGCAGACGTCGTGGGCAACTCCTATAAAATCTTCGTTCGCGAAGTCAAGCCAAGCCAAGAGAATTGTTTGTAAGTATTATGTTTTACTTATATGTATGTGCATATGTAGATAGTTTTGTAGTTGTTAGCAACGGCAGGTTTGTAAAGTGCCTGTGTCAATGACGATGTCAATGCCTTAACCGTTGTAAAATAAAATTTCATTGATTCATTGATTTCCTCCCTCCCTCCCCCCGAGGCATTCCTAAATTTGTCGGAAGGCTCACAATATTCACTACATGTACTGAAATGATTTATTCTACTATGATTCGTTAACTTACATCGTCGTTTGATGAAAAAAATGTACAATCAGTATGTGGATACACGCCCTCTATAGTTTGTGTTTCATAAAGAATGTAATAGAGAGCCAATTTAGCCATCCTAAGCCACCAGGGACGCCCAGATAATGGGAAGGAACTCTGCTTTTCCTTTGCAAGAATACTCACTCAAAATCTGCAAAGATACTCACAGACTGGACACGCTACTCCAAACGAAGGTCTTTTGTGAAGCACAAGGGTCAGATTTTGCCTTTTATGATTGTTTTTGATGTAATGCAACATAGCATTGTTAGTGACGTTTTCGATTACTTTTTTATTATTGCGCCACCGAATATCGCCATGTGATTTTGCAAAGAAAGTGTGGACTTTACATTACTTTAGCGTCCTGATGGCTTAACCCCCACCCGGGTCTGCCCTGGGGGACTTGGGTGGGGTTAACTACTTTTTAGTTCCCAGGGTCACCCTGGTCAGCCCTACAGGATGGGTTTTCCCCTTTATTCTGGGGCATGTGTTTCTGTCTACCCTAGGTCCATTCGCCTGCAATTTCCTTTTTTAAACTCTCCCTACTGTCTGCGCTGCCTGCAGCTCTTGATTGGATGTGTGTTGCTAATAGTCTTTGGTTTATTTAGCGTATTAGACCGGCTGGCGACATACATTCAATATTCTGTTTAAAAAAAACCTAGATTTAAATTTAAATTAGGGGGACCTAGATTTAAATTTCCATGCACTGAGTGGCTGGAACAGTGGGATATGTGATACGCCCCCCTTCGGGGGGGCTTCCATATGCATTGCTTTCAGTCACTTTTTTAGCGCCCCCTCTCTTTCCTATCTCTTTTTTTGTGTGCTTTGGCCACAGTAGATCTATGATCACTGGTCGATCATGCACATTTCTCTCCCCTGACAGTGCTATAATCTACTTTACTTTGTAACCTTCCTAAAATATTCTGTTTAGTTTTTTTTTCACAAGCAGTGCAGGCACGTCCTGAGAAAGTCTTGTTGCTGTCGGGACGTTAAGCAATGTACAACCATGTACAACTTGATGGCTTAAGATGGCTAAACTCTCTCGCTATTACATTCTTTATATAAAAAAGCTAGCACGGGCGTGTATCCACATACTGATCTTACAAGTATTTCATGAAACAGCAATGTAAATTAACGAATTATGTCGGAATAAATCATCCCAGTACATTTTCAAGATACTTATCATGAATATTGTGAGACTGCTCACAAAATTAAGGGAGCCTACTACACTCATTTAGAAAAGGCTAGCTGAAAACGCAGAGCCTGGCTGTTCAATTATGGGTGCAGAAAGCATTACCAGAACGATGACAATACAAAGAAAATGTCGTTTGGGCCTTTGCCAGTACTAGTGGCCGCAAACGATTTTGAAGAATAAATGTTACGGCATTAAGCAGCATTTTGTGTTATAATGTAAAATCAAAACCCGCAAGCGCAGATCAGTCTCAGTTTGACTGTTCGATGCACAAATGGCTGGCCTTTCCAAATCCGTGTCTGTCTGTAAATCTGCAAACAAGCATTTGGTTTTAAAGATGCAGACAACAGAGACTATCCTGTCAAAACACAAAAATAAAAATGCATGCTTACGTACTTTAAACGATAATAACAATTTAATATTAGTAGAGCTTGGGCAGGGTTGGCATTGTGACTAGTGAAGGGCTGGTACTTTAAGGAACATAAAGAAGTGATTCCTAAAACATTTTCATGGATTTGAAATCACGGTGCATTTCAGTGCTTCGACCTAAATACACTACAAGGATCTTGTAAAGGGCTCGTCTGTGATTTGTATGACTAGAGCAATACAATTTATATGAGGTTGTAAATCGTAAGAAGCACACCTGTCCTTATAAAAAATCCACATAATTTCAGACGGCTTAGGCCCGCATTAACAATAAGCTCAAGCACGTGCTAGGTCCAATGCAGGAATTACCCCCCACATGGCCATTGTCCTGCCACCCCGGAGACACAGTTGCGTGCAGCTTTAGAACGGTTTTTGTTGTCATGTCAATACATGTAACACGATTCTGTAGCGGAGAACACTGCCGGAGTGTTATTACAGTACTGCCGGTTATTTATTCTTTAAAAAAAAAAAACCAATTTAGTTTTCAGTGTTACTCGAGCGACCAGCAGATCTGAAACCCAAAGCCTTATGTATTTGGCCACAAGCCCAGCTGACGCAAACGCGTGCTCTTTAGTAAGCCTACGAAAAAGATTGTACTGTTAGCTCACTTACGTGAATTGTTGCTGTAAATGAACTGAACGAGAACTCAAAATATAATTTTTGAGACTAGAAATAGTCTTTACAACCAAGGGTTAAAATATGAGCTTTGTACATATCATACAAATTTGAAAAACCGGAAGATTCTCATCAGGATGAAAACGCTATAGTGATGCCACGCTAGGGTGAAAGACAACGATAACAAAATGCATCGGATATTTAATGCGAGTAAATGCACAATTAAACTCACCAAACACAAAGAAATTCCCAACAAACACACACGTTAGAAATGACAAAATGTAATTGAAGAGATGACGTGAAAATGTTACTTATTGCCCCATTTAAAAAGATCAGTACATCTAGTCCATTTATGTCTGTATGTGTATTGTACTTGTCCTTTCTAAGCGTGATTTCTTTTCAGCGGTATGTGTGTGTGTGTGTGTGTGTGTGTGTGTGTGTGTGTGTGTGTGTGTGTGTGTGTGTGTGTGTGTGTGTGTGTGTGTTGTTGTTGTTGTTGTTGTTTGCATTGTACACGCTTTGCGGTCTCCTATTTGGTCTGAATTTACCAAAAACAAACTAGCATTTTTAGGAAATATTAAAGTTTAAATTGTTACAGGAATATTAAATATACTGGCTTGCCGAAGAAAGAAACTAAGGATGTTAATTGAAAAAGAGGACCTCAAAAAGTCGAACCTGGGTCGTTTATAGGCAGAAGAGTGCTTACCACATACACTGTGAAGCATTTCGAGTGACTGTGCGTTTAGGTATGTTACTAACATATTCAAAAATGAGCATCTTACTACTTGACCTATTATATATGCCAGACTACATATATATTGCTTCTCTTGCTATTCCTAACGATCCGCAAAGATGTTCAAACTATTGATTTTTGCGTGGGACTACGTATTTTGAGCACAAACAATGCCTGGAATATCCGCTGAGACACACATTTATCAAGTAAACATACAGTGAATTTTTATTTATTTATTTATTTATTTACTTATTTATGTTATTTTATTACTATTTATTATTATTATTATTATTATTATTATTATTAATTTATTCTTCTTCTCTTTTTTTTTCTTTTTTTTTTGGGGGGGAGGGGCCTGGGGGGGCAGGCGGGAGGGTGTGTATGTGTGTGTGTGTGTTTGGTGGGGGGGGGGGTGGAGGGGGGGGGGGGGGGAGGGAGGATTGGGGTCCTGAAGGATAGATACATGGCTGTAACAAATGGCATTATTTATACCGATGCGCATGGGACCATGGTTGCCGAGAGCCTCTGGACTCGACAAAGGACTCATTGAACGCACGAAAGGCCGCTTTCATTTCAATTATTTTGTATGACGCTTTTTCCGCCGTAAATTTTTTTTATCTATCAGTTCATTTTTTTTTCAGACGCAGATATGGTTTTTCACAGAAAATAGCACTTTTGTGAAAACGCAACCTTCAAAAGCAAACATTGGTAAATTACCCTCTCAAACATTAGTAAATATATATGTTCCTGAGGTGTTGTTTTCTTTGTGTATGTACAAACACAAGACTACAATGTATGGGCTCACCAATGTAATCCGCCACTTGATACGTCAGTGATTATACCTGTATACTTTATAGTGGGCACCGAAGGTAGGGAAGGGCGTACGTTTTTTCGCACAGCCCTATCAGATTTTGCGCAGCGTGTTATTATGGCTTGGCAAAATAATATTATCTTGAGAGACCACCGCGGAGACCCATTTGCGTTCCGCCTTACGCTGTTGGGCCGATTTTTGACACAGTGGTCTCCAATGGTGAGTCTCTGCACAAAAAAGCTCTGGCATCTTATTAAGGTCGTATTTAATATGTTTGTTGTTGTTGTTGTTGTTTATATGGCTGTAAGAGATTTTTTAAGGTACGATGATCTGTATTCCTAAGCAAACCACTTCAGAGCATGCCGATAATGCAATTTTGTGGCATGGAATAAAGGCGGAATGGTGTATAGTGCTCTTGGCGGGGCAGCGGACCCGGTTTTTAGCCATTACTTTCGTTTAGAGTCATTTTCCTGTATCACAATAATAACAAATGGCATTCAGCACCAGTAGACCTACTAGGATCTCTAAACATAGTTTGTTGTTTTGTGGATTTTCTCCACATTTGTGAAATGATGAAATAATCAGGAAGTAATGCATTTTGCAACCTATTGCATTGTGTATCTTATGAATACTACGAAGCAGGGCGTAGTATCATGAAACCTGTTTAACAGCAATGGCACACGGAAAGGCGTGGGTATATGGAAACAACACCCGAAAAAAAGTGTTCAACCTGCAGAGTCGTCATACATGTTGTATACAATAATAATAATAATAATAATAATAATAATAATAATAATAATAATAATAATAATAATAATAATAATAATAATAATAATAAAATGTGCATTTATTTAGCGCTTGACCTCCAAATTAATGATGCTCTAAGATTTAACAAAAAAAAAGAAATGAAGGATTGAACAGAAACAGTACTAGAGATACCTGAAAATAAACAGTTCCAATAAAAGTACAACTGAAAAGTATAAACAGCTCACACTACTCACACACATCCCAAACACACCATTACGAGAAACATTGCTAAAGGACCAATAATAATACAGGTTATTATATAGGCGCTTTACTCAATTCTGCGAATCGGCTCAAAGAGCCGCGAACTGAACGCAACACGCACACTCACATGACACACACGCATTCACTTTGAAGACAAATACAGTACAAGACAAACACAGGGCAATCACGTGGTGCGAAGGGTCAGCTCAGCTACTGAGGTTTCTGAAATTTTGATCGCGTGTATTTGACATTTATTAAGTGGCCTGAAACCGGTACCAAAGTGGAGGGGGCGGAAGAGCTGGAGTACCCGGAGAAAGAACCCCTGACGGTCCGCCCGAATTAACGGTGACACTTCCGTACTAGAGGAGAAAGTTCCGACGCCGGAACCCGGTACAGAACCTCGAACCTCTAGCTTGGTGGTATGCGCCTTTACCACTGCGCCACGGACCGCCCCTACTGGTCCACTGAAAGATCACATCAAAACGACATAAATCTAAGTTCTAAGCATAGGCAACGGAGAAATAATGTGTTTTAAGCGCTGATTTGAAAGCAGAGTTGGACCATGTCTGACATGGGGTGGAAGGTTGTTACAAGTACTGGAGCAAAATAGGAAAAGGCATGCTGGCCATGGGTTGACTTCGTTTGTCTAAGAACCCTGAAAATATCTGTGTCAGATTCAGATCAAAGGAAACGTGTGTATCTGAACCAGGTCTGACATATTTTTAGGGATATTGGTCTGGTTTTCCTGGGACCCAGAAGGGTAGAGAGCCGACCACTTCAAATTTCACGAGAGCAGAGCCATACACGCAAATACACTATTGTTTACATTCGGTTAAAGTATATCATTAATGCTTAATTATATTTATTTTGTTCAAGATACAAAAAATGCCCCTGTAAGGAGAAAAAAAACCCAAACTGCTGCCCACCCAAAGCATATTAACTGAACTTATAGAAGAAAAAATGAAGAAAGGGGGATACGAACCTCGACCCTTCGATTATGCAGACCAAAACTTATCCACTACAATCCGCACAGCTGGTGTAATAGTTTGTTTTATAGATTGCACTGTATGTACAAAATTACTTAAATATCAAATTGTGTCACAGACTAGAAATATTGTAGACAACATAGCTAAGGTATACATTCATCAATTACTTTAAAGGCCCCA
>BTPG01000005.1:30636716-30686716 GCA_036245525.1 Semisulcospira habei
CACCATACATGTTACGTCTGAAGACGAAACGTCCAGTGTTCCACCGTCTGCAGAAAGACTGCAAGTTACACTGGAGTCAGATATATGTAATGGAAGGTCGTTTATAAAGACAGAGAACAATAATGGACCAAGAATCGATCCCTGTGGTACTCCGTGCTCTATCACCCTCTTAGGTGAGTTTTTACCATTCACGTAGACATACTGCGTACGCCCATGCAGATATGACGTAAGGAAGGCAAGTGTGTCTGCGCGTAGTTGATAGACATTAAGTTTTTGAACTAAAGTTTTATGATTGACGAGGCCAAATGCTTTTGAAAGGTCCCAAAATACTGCTCCAGTCATTTGACTGCTATTTATGGCAGTAAGCCATCTGTCAACTAGGTGTACCAATGCTGTGTGACCGGAGTGTTCCGCCGAAAGCCAGATTGTAATGGATGTATGAGTTTGTGTTTTTCTAGAAAATGTTGTAAGTGTGTGTGGATGTGTCTTTCTATCGGTTTCGACAGTGTTGACAGTAGCGAAATGGGCCTGAACTTGTTAGGGTCGGCAAGGTCTTTCGTTTTAGGTAGTGGGATTACTTTGGCTGTTTTTAGAGAAGATGGAAATATCCCCTGCTTTATGCAAAGGTGTATATATATGTCAAGGTATCTACAATATACGGTAGGGCCATTTTCAGAACATTATATCGTTAACGGGGGAATGCTGAATGACGTATCAGGGTCCAGCCGTTCTGCACAAAACGTCTTTAGCTTTTCTGACACAGCTGAAGACTGACCAGAATATGTATGTTTTAGCAACGTACTGGCAGCCGATAGGAAATGCTGATTCAAGGTATCAGCTGATAACTGTGTACATTGTGCGGTATTTTGGGACCTCGTAAAAGCATTGATACGACATCTTTCTTTCCGTTCATAAGACGGTGAAAAAAGTGACCTTTGAGCTTTCCTCACTAAATGTTTAGCATGGTTTCTTTGCCTTCGATAAGCTACAAAATCCTTCTTTCTTTTATAGTCATCTCGGAGCTGCATGGCATCCTTGATTTCCTTACTTAACCAGGCGGGAAGCTGGGGGTTCTTCACCCGTTTTTCTCTGAATGGAGCGTGTTTATCGAGAACACCAAGGAACAATCCGTACCACTCAGACAAAGCATCGTTGGGGTCATTATGGTAGTACACTGTATCAAAGGGTGCGCTACTTAGATCACAAAGAAATGTTTCCTTGTTGAAGTGTTTAAGTGATCTGTATCTAATAGTCGTGTGCTGATGTTTTCGGAATGAATTATCCGCTTTCAATGCCCAGCAACAGCACACCGGGTAGTGATCGCTAATCCCTACCTGAGGCACGTCTACTGCCATCACCCTATATGTGGTCTATAATGGTGGACTAAGTTGGACTAACACGAGTTGCTGTTTTAACTAGCTGCTTTAAACCAAACATAGACATGGTGCACTCTCAAGCAGGGTTAATCAAAAACATGTTAATATTGAAATCGCCTAGGATCAAAATTTCAGAGCTGGACTGTCTGACCTTATCCATCATGACGATAAAGTCGTCGAACCATTGAAATGTTGATGCTGGGTTCCTGTAAATTTACCCGACCAGCACGGGGCTTGATTTGTTTGCCCTTAACTCAACCCAAATGCATTCCACGGTTTTTGACTCCAGGTCCCCACGCCTGCGAGTAATACCGCTAATTGAATTATGAATGTATACTGCAATACCCGTTTGTTCCGGGCATTCAGCATCGCGGCGCAGTACAGTGAAGTCCAGGATAGAAACTGCCTCATCGCTGATGTTAGGATTGAGACGCGATTCCGTTACACCAAATAAGTAAAATGGATTGGGTTGACTCAAGAGGACACACAGATCGGGAACTTTGTTAGTTAAATGATAAACATTTAAATGGCCAATATGTAACTGGCGATCATACGCCATGATTGCTAATGTATGTCAGTACTAAAGAGTACTAATGAAAAAGCTTATAAATGATACAACGGCAAATAAGAACTGAAATCGTGAAACAAGTAAAAATTAAAAATAATAATAATATAAATATCAGTCCGCTCTAACACAGAATGTGGGAGGCAAGTGAAATAACTAACATAGATCTCACTACCTTGCGACCAGAAAATACGTCACAACACACTGAGAGGGACTAATCCCTTCAGCACACTTCAACAGTCAAAGCTAAACGACCCCGCTGCGCGATAGGGGAAATAAGTCCGTCAGCGCTGCGAAAGGACAGATATGATCGTAGTGTGAATATACGGCGTAGAACACTAGTAGAGAAAGTGTCACGGTGCACAAGTACTAGAGCTATAAGCGTCACAAATCGCACAGAATGAGTAGATCGGTAGTCACGAGTACTGTCGGCAGAAGTCAAAAGGATGACAATGTTAATATTGGACCACGTGCAGTGGTTGAATTTAAAAACAAATGAATACGTCTCTGCGCAAATACAAAATGAGCAATGGCACGCAAATAAATCAATTCGATGCTGTTCAGTGATAGCAAAGCACAAAGTTATGTAAGGAAGAGTAACTGAATGTTCTGGAAAGAGTCTAATACACACGCACGGGGTGGCTGTACTGTGCCCACAGTTCCTGCTGTGCGTATGGCGGGTATGTGAGCGGGGGGACGCTGAAAGGATACGCTGGTTGCGTCATGCTGAAGTGTCCCTATGGACCAGCCTCGCGATACTGTGGAAACGCGGCACTGTATGGTGGTAGCGGTGGTTGCTGCCACATAGGATACTGGCCCGGCATTTGTTGCTGATAGCTACATTGACTCTCTGCTGTACCACCAAACCTGGATTCGCTGTACTGTGATTCCAGACTTGGTGCTATAGCAGAGGACACTGACAGTCCACCTTGACTTTCCGTTGCAGCACCGAAGCTGGATGCACCACAGAGTGATTCCAGGTTGGGTGCTGCCGCGGACACTGACTGTCTGCCGGCTGCGACATCAGCGTAAGTGTTGGTGGTGCGAGCGTGTCCTTCACGTCGCTGACGGCGGTCACGGCCACCACTTGCAGTCTGGTTGTTGGGTGGGGTGACGTCAGTAGCTGGCCCGCCTCTCATTTTGTTGAGGGCCAGACTGATGGTGCCCTGACGACTAGGATGGATGGGCTCACCGCGCCTGTAGAATTTTCTACGCGGGAACCCATCAACAGCAGTGAAGGCCTGAGTGTTATCTATCAGTGTGACACCCAGCTTTCTGCACACATGGAACAGGTTACTGTTGGAGGCGGTGATGGCCCTGTAAGCTGGTGTCTACTGTCGGTCGGCAGGATGGAGGATGCCTGCAGACGAGCGTCGGGAAATACCCGCTTGCATTCCCGGACGAGCTGTTCCCACACAGCGCTGGACACTTCCTTTTGTTTGCAGTCGTTGACCCCCACATGGAAGGTCACCTGTGCCACCGCTGTGTGGGACGAGTGTTGTCGCTGGAGCCAGTTGAGCAGGTGGGCAGTCCGCAGTCCAGAGACAGATAATACCTCTACTTTCTTTCTAGGGTAGGTGGGCATCTTCTCGGCTTTGATGTTGCGAACAACAAAGTCCCCAATGACCAGCGTGATGGTGTCACTCTGCACTGTGTGTCGCAGTATTTGCTCCTCTGGAGACACTCTGTTGTTACGCTGCTGCTGGCTGCTGGCGTGGTCAGACCCGTTGTTGACCTCAGGCAGGCCGCCAGTAATCCTCTGGGCTCTTCTCGGCTGCCTTCACAGCCTGTACCGCGGCCAGTTCTTGCATAACGGGTGGAGGGGAGGGGTGACAGGGAGCAGCGATTGCATTGCCCGTTACCTGGCGCGGAGACGCACAGCTGTCAACATTGGGAAACATGTCAGTTTGAGTGTTACCACTCATGGCAGCGTCTGAGCTGTTGGACGCAGGGGCTGACTTCTTTTTCAACTGTTTTTGAATTTCCCTCAGGCGTTGCTTGTGGCTCTGTTTGGCGGAGGATAGCTGGTTGACAATGCCGTCTGTGACGTGTTGTCACGGCCACTGTCTGACTTTCTCCAGAAATAAAGTTTTTTTTCTGTTTCACCTTTTTTTGATTTTTTTGTTTTTTTATTGAAG
This sequence comes from Semisulcospira habei, assembly GCA_036245525.1. Taxonomy (NCBI): domain Eukaryota; kingdom Metazoa; phylum Mollusca; class Gastropoda; family Semisulcospiridae; genus Semisulcospira; species Semisulcospira habei. Next base: position 30,640,796 of record BTPG01000005.1, read on the forward strand.
AAGTTGAAAGGATACAAAGCTGGCTGAGAACTCATGACATCCAATGTCTTTCTCAAATGTAGCTATTCCAAAATTGCAAGTGAATATGACAAAAATTAAGGACTCCAATGCGGTACAACCGACTTTCTATAAACGGTCTTTTAACCCTTTAACGAGACACTCAATTTTAATATGCTCGGAGGCTGTCCTAGGCACCCCTTGAACAAATACTTCCTTAAGTTTCAAGCTTGTACGTACACAAACATCGGAGATTCTCGTTTTTACATACATGCGCGCACGCGCACACACGCGCACACACACACACACACACACACACACACACACACACACACACACACGGCATTTCTCGCCAAAAGTACATTCTGCAGCGAAGTTAGTGTAACTAGACATGACGTCATTTTTATCTGGTTACGTTAGTTGTCAGATTTTGAGACCTGCCCACCTTTGTCGTCATGGGTATTCTTTTGAATTTGCTCCGACGCGACCAACCTAAAAAGTCTCTTCTATAAATAGAAGATAATTTAAAAGACTTTGTGACGTTTCTTTCTTGGATGTTTGTAAACCTGCTATCAGAGTCGAAAAACTACACCTGGATATGTCTGGACCTCCCTCTCCCACCGCCACTACTACCATCTTTATGAAATACTAGACCCTCGCCCCTCCAACCCCTTCGCTCCCGGTTCCCTACTCCACCTGCTGTCGTGTGATGTATCGGCCAGTGGAAAGATGATCACACATCGAACCCCCAACCTCCACTCCCCTGACCCCCCATCCCCCCCCCCCCCCCCACACACACACACACACATACATCTCCCGGGTAGTTATTTTTAGCGTCCGGAAACCACGGTCTTCCCTCTGTACTGAGCGCCTGTCTCAGGTAAACTGTCTCATAAAAAAGTTGGGAGTCCACAACACCCCCCCCCCCCCACCCCACACACACATACACAGCCCAACAACTCCAGAGGCAACGAACCGCCCCTGATAAGTACACGGCAGGTACCGAGTACAGGTAGCGAATATACTCAAGTAGTGTAGGCAGTACCGCCATGAAAAGTATTATCCTGCAAATTCAACGTACGGGCACCAAATCTCGGACACCAACAAGACTGTTCTAAGGAAATAAGGGTATGCTATCATTGCGACACAAGACATAAAAATTCACGTTTCATTGTCAACTGATTTATTATTTGTCACTGTATTATCATGCTAGCAGATGTCTTATAAATATAAAAACCTAAACACTTCCTGTTTCTCGACCGTTACGTCTGACTTAACTTGCAGTCTGTTTTCAGTAGGCTAATATGATACTTAACATTTATCTTTTGAACACTACAAGATTGACAATTACAGCCACATATACACATGTTTTGTCGTAGTTTATCCTATTACATAACAAGGAACTGCCGTACGATTAATGTAGGTCAAGGTCACCGCTGTCTCTTTGTTACGATTGTGGTTGTGTTGTTCTGTGAGAGCATACATGTGTTAATCGTAGGAAACGATCCGATATTTATTTGAGCTTTCATCGTTACGTATCACGTACCTTTTCAGTGAGATTCTCTATCGTTCGTGCATGATAGCGGGGCATAATTGTCACTTTCCTAACCATGCCACCACGACGAAGCCTAACGCCAGTAGATCAAGGCCGTGCGCTAGCATGGCTGCAAGATGGAATTTCCGGACGAGAAGTTGGGAGACATCTTGGGGTGTCCGATTCAGTGATCCAGAGGCTGCTGGCACGATTCCAAGAAACTGGAAGGGCAGAACGACGACCCTGCTCAGGACACCCGCACTGCACCAGCAGCAGGGAGGACAGATACTTCTCTGTGGCGGCTCTGCGCGACCGAACTGTCACGTCAACCACTCTGCGACTTCAACTGATGCAAGCTGCAAACGTTAACGTCAGCAGAAGCACAGTCTGCCGCAGTCTGCGCGAAATTGGCCTGGCTTCAGGCAGAGCAGCAGTAAGAATACCCCTCACTCCAGCTCATCATAGAGCCCGGGTTGCCTGGTGTCGTCAACATGTGAGGTGGAACAGACTCCAGTGGACTCAGGTTCTGTTTACTGATGAGTCATGGTTCACAGTGTCATTCAACGACGGCAGGGTGAGGATCTGGAGACGCCAGGGCTAGAAATTCAGGGATGGATTCGTCCAAGAGGTGGATCGCTACGGAGGAGGCTCAGTCATGGTCTGGGCAGGCTTCAGCAGGGAAGGCATGACCCCCCCTCCACGTCATCCGAGGCCCCCTGACTGGACTGCGCTATCGGGAGGAGATTGTACAACCCCTCATCCAGCCAGCTCTCCAAGCCATAGGCGACAATGCTGTTCTGCAGGACGACAACGTTTGACCTCATCGCGCCCGTTTGGTGGATGAGTACCTTGTGCAGTGGGGCATCATGAGGATGGAGTGGCCAACTCGTTTACCTGATCTGGCTCCCGACGAGCACCTCTGTGACGTGCTGGGGCAACGTGTAGTCAGCAACCACCCCCCACCTCAAGGCGTCCCACAGCTGACTCAGTTCCTGCATCAAGAGTAGGAAGCGATCCCACAACATGTTCTCCGAACCCTGGTGAACTCCATGCGTCAACGCTGCATTGAATGCTTGGCTGCAAACGGTGGGTACTCTCGCTACTGACTGGACAAATCTTGTGTGACTTTTCAAATAAAGGGTGGGTGACCATTCTAACGTACTGCTGTTGTAACAATTGCTTGATTTACTCAAAACGTAAATGAAATTGTTACTGAATAAATTAGCAAAGTATTGACTCGAAGTACTTACTTTACTTACGCCTGTCACCCCTCCCCGGGTATAGGCCGTCGACGAGAGACCTCCAGTGACTCCTGTCCTGTGCTTCTCCTTCGATTTTACTCCAGGTGGTTCCCAGTCTCTTGATGTATGCTTGGAGGTCTCGACGCCAGGTGTTTCTCGGCCTGCCTCTTTTCCTCTTTCCCTGGGGGTTCCATGACAATGCCTGCCTAGTGATACTGGAAGCTGGCTTTCTCAGACTGTGACCAATCCATCCCCATCTTCTTCGCCCAATTTCATTCTCTGCTGTTATCTGCTCTGTTCTCTCCCACAGTCTGACGTTGCTGATCTTCTCTGGCCAGTGATTTTCAAAATTCTTCTAAGGCAACTGTTTATGAAGAACTGTACTCTGTTGACTGCGGTTTTTGTCAATCTCCATGTCTCTGCTCCATATAGGAGAACTGCTTTTACGTTGGAGTTGAAAATCCGGACTTTGGTGTGTTGTGACAGCTCTCTGGAACTCCACACTTTTTTCAACTGGAGAAAGGCTGCTCTGGCTTTACTGATTCGTGCTTTGACATCTTCATCAGTGCCGCCTATTTTGTCTATGATGCTCCCGAGATAGGTGAAAGACTCCACCTCCTCCAACGGGGTGCCATCAAGCAAGACTGGTTCTTCCCTGGTTGCGTTCAGCCTCATTGTCTTTGTTTTCTGTTTGTGGATGGTGAACACTTGGGACGAGATGTCAGCAAGCCTCGTGGTTTTGTCCTGCATTTGTTGATGAGTGTGGGACAGTAAAGCCAAGTCGTCTACAAAATCGAGGTCGTCAAGCTGTGTCCACAGAGTCCACTGTATTCCACTTCGTCTGTGCTCTGTGGTCCTCTTCGTGACCCAGTCTATGGCCAGTAGGAAGAGGAACGGAGACAGCAAACACCCCTGCCTGACACCGGTTCTGACCTGGAGCTCCCTGGTGAACTGCCCTTCGTGGATAACGCGATATGTCATGCCATCGTAGCTGCTCTTGATCAGGCGGAAGAGCTTTTTGGGTACACCGTATTGTCGTAGGAGTTTCCACAGAGTCTCTCGGTCCACGCTGTCAAATGCTTTCTCGTAATCCACAAAGTTGACGTACTGCGGGGAGCTCCACTCCTGAGACTGTTCCACGAAGATGCGGAGAGTGGCGATCTGGTCTGTACATGATCGGTTTTTCCTGAATCCTGCCTGCTGGTCTCTCAGATGGGGGTCAACGGAGCTCTTCATTCTCTCCAGGATGATCCTGTTGAAGACCTTTCCTGGTACTGACAGCAAGGTGATTCCTCTGTAGTTGGAACACTTGCTGAGGTCGCCTTTCTTGGGAAGCTTGATTAGGTACCCCTCCTTCCAGTCAGCCGGCATCACCTCCTCTTCCCAGATCTTTCCAAACAGTGGGTACAGCATCTCTACTGTTGTCTCTGGGTCTGCTTTCAGAGACTCCGCTGGGATGCCATCTGGCCCTGCTGCTTTGCCGTTCTTCAAAAATGCCACTGCTCTTCTGATCTCTTCCCGGCTGGGTCTGTACAGCTGATGGGTAGGTCGGTCTCTGCTGGCTGGATGTCTGGGGGGTCGGGTGGGCTGGGTCTGTTCAGTAACTCTTCAAAATACTCGGCCCATCTGTCGAGTTGGTCTGCTCTGTCTGCAATAGGCTTGCCTTCTTTGTCTTTTACTGGTCTTTCTGTATGGTCATATTTGCCCGACAATCTTCTGGTAATGTCGTAGAGCTGTTTCATGTTGCCGCTGCCTGCTGCCTTTTCTGCCTCTGCTACCAGGCTGTCCGTGTAGGCCCTCTTGTCTGCCCTGATACTTCTCTTAACCTCGCGGTTGGCTTCCGAGTATTCCTCCTGTGCCCTTGCTTTGGCTGCTCTCGTGCGACTGTTGTTGACAACTGCTTTCTTCTGCTTCCTCACTTCTATCTTCTTCAAGGTCTGTGCCGACAGCCAGTCCTTGTGATGGTGTTTCCTGAACCCTACAGTGTCTTTGCAGGTTGAGTTCAGCGCCTCTCTAACTGCCTTCCACTGCTGCTCTGTGGTGACCGCCTCCTGTTCATTTACTAGCTCCTGTAGCGCTTGAAACCGGTTGGACAACACCAGTTTGAACTCTTCTCTCACTCCAGTCTCTCTCAGGAGGCCTACATTACAGCGCTGTCTTCTTGTTGTCTCTGTGCGGCTTTTCTTTAACTTGAGCTTTATTTTTAAGGTAAGCAGATGGTGGTCTGAGGCGACATCTGCTCCCCTATTCACTCGAACATCTTGAAGGGATCTTCTAAATTTCTTGCTAATGCAGATATCGAGGGTTGACTGCTGAAACGTAGTATATCACTTTTTGGGAGATTTTGACTTTTTGGTATCATCGGACTCAGGAAACGATGCTCTTTTGTCTAATCTATTTCTTTCCTTTTTTTTAAATCATTAGTTTAAAAAATATTGATTAGAACCGAAAACATGTTCAGGAAAACATAGAGAATCAGTCACCGCCGAAACATAGTTGCTGAAGATACGGCTATAAGGTCTTATTATCTCACGAATCTTTGCAAAAAAAGTGACTGCCGAAACCAAGTATCTGGAGTTCAGCTGTGTTTGCTGTCTGCTTGTTTAGTTGATTAAGAGTGCAGGGAAAGCGTATCTCAAAATATGACCTGCAGTATATCTGTTAATTCCAACACCCGTCCCAGCTGAAATCTGGTATATATATGTTAGCTGCTGCCTTTCCGCTGTCAACACTGTTAATAACACCGACAGGAAACCGACGCCCGCATCTCATGGCACTGGTACCGTTATCATGATATCAGTTTATAAGGATACTAACAAGCTACAAATCCTTTTTGTTGCACATCCTACCAAGAGTGTGGGAAGTTTTATACGAAAGACCCCAGTTTTCATACTACTCCTCGCAAGTGCAGCATTACCGGGCAGTGGAGTATCTTGGATCGGACAGTCAGTGGCCTCACAGTGTTCTTGCAGGTAACAGAATTTGTGTCATCTATACTATTTTTAGAGTGCAGTATTCAGTACAAATAATATATCGTCACCATTGACTGTTAAATTAGAGTCGATTACTGGTAAAATACTCATTGCAGATTACTGATGATTATCATTAAATTATTTTAGAGGCAGGTTACTGTAAAATTATAATTAATGTAGTCTTTTTAAGTTCCCCCCCCCCCCCACCCTCAGCCCGGCACAATGCTATTACATGTAATTTACTACTGTATCTGCTCCATAGTCATGTACAAATTGCACACCTTTTCAGAATGGACAGCCAACCAAGCAATGATGCTGATGGCAATGTGTACCTAAATCTGGCCAGTTCCTGTACGGCAGATGACCAGGAGGATGGCCAGGAGGTCTCAAATGCCACTGTCAATTTTGAGCAGCTTCGAGTGAGTATGGTCAGTTTTGTGGCTCACAGTGTACTGAGTACTAAATTGATGTGCGCGTGTGTACCATTATGAGACCCCCCCCCCCCCACCCCTCAACCCCCACAACCCCAACCCGCACACACACACACACGCACGCACGCACGCACACACACACACACACACACACACACACACACACACACACACCGAACATAAAAACTGATGATAACTGATTTATTTTAAATTTGACTTGTCAACAGTCCAGAGTCATCTAAGAAGATTGAGCTGGTGCCTGTCTGACGATGAGCCCCTTCAAGCCTCCAAGCAACTCTTTAAGCAGCCAGGGCACGAGGATGCAAGTTGGTGTCATTCAGACCTAGAGCCTTTATCAGCGAAAATCAAGGGTGCACGGTGGTCTTGGTTTGATGACTATGATGAGCCCTTGATAAAGAGCAAACGCCTGGACATAACCGACTTGACCACTACAGAAAATGAGAGTGACACTGACAACATCATCAAGGATCCCACTTTCAGTCCATTCACGGAGTTACCTCAAGCTGATGTAGTACCGACATCTTCCAACGAGGATTAAATTGACGAAAATATGCCTTTATCTTCACTGACAAGACAAAAACGCAAACACACATTATCCAAAAGCAATATAGAGCAATGAGCAAGCAGGAGATGAAGCGACACCAGAGAGAACAAGAAGTGCACAGAAGTCGGCTTCTGAATCTGCTCCCAGCCAACGGATTGTGCTCAGTAGAAGTAGCTGCAGATGGAAACTGTTTCTTCGAGGCAGTTTCCATGCACCTCAATATCACGGTGCTTGATCTGAGGACACAGATATACAATTACCTGGAGGACAAATTTGCGACCTACATTATTTTGCTTTCTGACAACAAATGAAGATGATGAAAATCAAAGGTACCTAAAATACTTTTGGAACATGGAACAGCTGCGGTCCCCAGGAATCTGGAGCAATGACGCAGGTGATCTGCTTCCGAAGGAGCTTGCTGACTGCACAAAGAGGCCGGTTATAATATACTTGCTTCATTATGAAACGATTCTTTACCCAGACACACAAGTCGGTGACACTGGTGTTGATCAATTACTGATCATTCTGTCACTACTTGAGACTGAAGCCCAACACTATAATGCTGTATTTCCTTTCCCACCTGCGACACGTTCAAGCGGGACACCAGGAGACTCAGTACCAGTGACAAGCGAGGCAGCAGAAGACACAGTGCCAGTGCCAGGAACCAGCAAGACACAAGAAGACACAATGTATGAGACCAGTGGCAGAAACGACACTCCAAATAGTCCAGTCATTGAACAGATGTCTCCACCAAACACACCACAAACTCCTAGATCACGACATACTTCTTCATTATCGCCTTTGCACAGCACCCCCAAACCACAAACACCAAGGAAACGAGGCACGTTTAAGACACTGCCCCCTCCCCCCAAAAAAAAACAAACAAACAAAAAAGCCCAGTTGTTTATGAAGAAATTAGCCATGTTAGACACTTGGAAGAAAAATTCAAGAAAGGATTTGCAGGTGCAGGGAAAGGATGTTTTTTTTAACCTAGACACAAAAAGTTTTTTTCTTGAAACACTGTCAGTCTCAGAAAGTTTTCTGGACGACGCCATGCGAAACAGCCAACATCATGTACTACTGTGTGACACACAGCTTGCGCTGTGAAAATCGTCCTATAAACAAAACATTTGTCAGTGCATCAAAGACTTTACTACAATTAAATATACGCTAATCGTCTTTGTGGAAATCGTGAGGTTCATACTCGTGAACAATTTGACAGCATTACCAGTGTGTGCCGAAAGCTGTCTTTATTGTGATGGTGCGAAAATGGCCGACAACTTGTTGAAGTGTTAGTTTCTCCATTGGAATAATATTTTTGTAAATGGAGCAGTCAGTCGTTAACACCGGATTTAAAGGTACAGCTGTAAAATAGTTTGCTATCCTCTCTGTCTGTCTCTCCGGAATATCTATGCAAACATTTTACTAAATATGACCTAAATATTCCACATCCAGAAGAAATTTTATGATGCCACGTCCCAGAATTGACATATTTAAAACTAGCCATGCATTTTCCGGTGGCTCATTATGGAACACATTGCCATAGAGCATAACGCACTGCAGGTCACTCTCTTTGTGTATAGAAATCCTCTTTAAGCACCAATCATTAAGTCCCGCATAAACTCTTCAGAGTTGTTTTTTTCCCCTCATGATCCCCTAATCCTGAACATTTTATCTATCCACCATGCTTATACTGTAAACTATTCTATTGCCGTGCATTTTAATATATATATGCAAGCCAGTCAACATGATTGTACGAGTGTGTGTGTGTGAAACTACATTTTATATCTTAATGTACTGTTTGACCAACTTGTATAGAGTAAAAACGTCAAGTCTGAAAAGTGGCCCATGTGCTAAGTACTTTATCCGTTGGCGAACAAAGTTTCATTTCATTTCTCTCTCTCTCTCTCTCTCATTATGTGGAACTCACTCCCACATCACGTTAAAGCCACTCCGACATTATCTCGTTTCAAGGCAAGTCTTTATAGGTATATGACATTACTCAAATAATAATATCTAGTTATTCGTAGACACACGAATGTACGTGTATATTCTAACAATCATGTGTATGTGTATGTGTGTGTGTGTGTGTGCGTGTGTGTGTGTGTGTGTGTGTGTGTGTGGACGCGTGAGTGCGTTTATGCGCGGCGTATGCGCGTGTTTGTGTTTAGTGGACTATATGTTTTGTATTACTGTGTTTTGATGCCTCTTTTTATGTATATTTTGTACTTAGTTAGTCGTAGTTGTAGCAACGGCAGGTACGAAAAATGGCATAGTCACTGACTGTGTTAATATCTTCACCGTTGTAAAATAAAGATTCATTGATTCTCTCTCTCTCTCTCTCTCTCTCTCTCTCTCTCTCTCTCTCTCTCTCTCTCTCTCTCTCTCTCTCTCTCTCTCTCTCTCTCTCTCTCTCTCTCTCTCTCTCTCTCTCTCTCTCTCTCTCTCTCTCTCTCTCTCTCTCTCTCTCTCTCTCTCTCTCTCTCTCTCTCTCTGTGTGCATGCATGTGTACGTGACAAGGCATGATTAAAACATACATTTGATTATGTTTTGTTAATATATTGTGAGAGCTGCATGGTTGCCATATAACGTGATTTTCGACAATAATTGTCTTCAATGTACTGGTAGTATAGTGACTCTACCAATTAAAATAAGTCAAATCAGTGTGAAATGAGTATGTATAATGTGTCCAAATAAATGCTTCCCTAATGCATTATCACCAAATACATCAAAGAGTAAAACAGAATTCGTGAACGACAGACTGGAGAATTACCTGCGGAAAAGTGTTTGTTTAATATAAATCATTTCTAGAGACGCTTTTTGTCTACTTTGTTCACGGCGGATGCCAAGTAGAACAAGCTACATGAATCTGGCTGCCCGCTTCCTCTCTGAAACCGCTGGTTTTCTAAAACAGTGAGGGAGCCATGTGAAGATACGTGGTTTCAGCAGTCAATACTTTGCAGGATCTGACAGTAAATGGTTGTCGTATGTTGAGATACGGTGTTTCGGCAATCAACACTTCTCATGATCTGTCATCAAAAGGTTGTCATATGTTGAGATACGGTGTTTCGGCTGCCATTATTTACTGCCTTTCCGATTGCCAGACATATAGTATCTTCAGTCGTGTTACGTTTACTTTAACAATCCAGACCAGAATTTAGATATAGAAATAATACCATGGATATACATAATAAAATAGGCTGCCCAATAACATTGAAAATTTTTGAGGGGCATCTTAAATTTTTGCATTGTACATAAAGGTTCAAAGTGGGTCCAAAATTTCAAAAGCGTCTCCTGCAAAACTAGGAAAAAGCAAGATACTGCTTTTCGGCAGTCAACCCTCGATATGGTCTATTTGGTTCTCTGTAGTATGGTCAGGTAAGACCCAAGTTGCTTTGTGTATTCTTCTGTGTGGGAAGATGCTGCCTACAATGACAAGTCTGTTTAGAGCACAAAAGTCTACAAACCTCTCTTCGTATCCTCCGGTGTTGTCCTCCCCTATTTTGGCATTAAAATCGCCAATGACGATGGTGATGTCTTGCTCCGCACATTTGTTCACAGCACTCTGGAGTCGGTCGTAGAACTCTTGTTTCTCTTCCTCGTCACTGTCATTAGTGGGTGCATAACACTGGATGACGTTCAGCTTGATCTTTTTCTTGGTTCTAAAGGCTGCTGTGATAATTCTTGGCCCAAGAGGTTCCCAGCCCATCAGCTCTCTCTGTGCCACTGGTGACAGCATGAATGCTACTCCTTCTGTATGGGGGGCATTCTCCTCTTCATGACCTGAATACAGAATCATTTTCCCACTTAACAGCCTTTTCTGGCCAGACTGCGTCCATCTGGCTTCACTGATACCTAGCAGGGAAAGGTTGTACAGCATTTCCGCTGCTATCTGGGCGGCCTTGCCGCTCTGGTTTTGACATTCCATGTGCCCATGGTTGTGTCCCTGGATAGAGAGAGGCGGCTCGGTCCTGTGGCTTCCAAAGACTTCCGGCTTTCACCACAGGATGTCATAAATCTTCTGGTAGAAGAACCTTCCTCCTCCAGGAAAGGAATTACTGTTTGTCTTTTCGTCGGCGTTTTTGTAGCTATTTCCTTTTTTGCAGGGTGGGGAAGCTACCCCCACGCCCAACGCCCTTACTAGGAGGACATAGGGTTTTCTGTCGGGTTCACCTTCTCTTAGACCATGTTGGTTCACGGCACCTTATTTCATTCGGTGCACCCCTCTCGCGAGGGACCCCCTATCCACCACCCAGGAGACGCGCCTCAACGCCATATGGTCCCAGCGCGAGGACTGACTCGAAGTATTGTTACATTATTGTGTGGTGTTGTCGGTGCCTCTGCGCTAAAAAGTGGCCCTTAAGTTTTGACCATTATGTATGTATGTATGTATGTATGTATGTATGTATGTATGTATGTATGTATGTATGTATGTATGTATGTATGTATGCATGTATGTATGTATGTATGTATGTGTGTGCACATACATACATACATACTATGGCGGGGAAGTGGCGCAGTGGTTAAGGCGTCTGCCTCCAATGCCAAAGGTGCGAGGTTCGATACCGGGTTCCGGCATTGGATTTTTCTCCTCTGGTGTCACCGTCTGGGCAGTGGGCAGATGTTCACATCTGCACGGGACATAGACGACCCCGGCCCCCACGAGTCCCCTGCTGCCTTGCAGGCCTGGCCGCTTGGCTGCGGAAAGGCTAAGGGAGGAAACCCCTGACATCAAAGCCCCCGTGTCTCCGGGGAAGGCTTTTGAGCCAGAGACTAAGACAAGGACAGTCTGATATAAAACCTACGACCCGAGGACCTCGATGCCACCGTCCCAGCTTGCTAGGCCATGGCAAACGAACCAAGGGTTTAAAGGGTGGGGCCAGTACTGCGCACACTGCACTCCACCAAAAAGCTCCACCGCGCAGGCTTTAGGAAACGCCCACGGACTATGACACTGAACTTTCCAAGTCCTGTAGCGATGGGCAAGGGGCAAAACGGCAGGTGAAAGATGTCACTGGAAGCCGCAGTCTCAAACCTGCATGCAGGCGGTTCAGGATATTGGTCGCCTGATGTTGACCTGGGGATGACAACGTCACTCGGCACACCCTGAACGACCAAGCAGCCTTCTCTAGGGACAGCACTGCTTGCTCCACACGGAGAGGGGCCTAGAAAAGGTGGCCTAACCAAAGCTCATCCCCTCGTAACCCCAGTTGGCTAGCCGCGGTCAACGGGCATCTTCTCATGCGGTCAGAAAACAAGAAAAAACAATGGATCCACTCTCATGACGACCACGACCGGACTCAACGTAGCATGCTGGAACATCCGAACCATGCTCGACACAGCAGACAGCGGACGCCCTGAACGTCGCTCCGCCCTCATTGCCCATGAATTGCGGAGGTTAAATATCGACATCGCCGCGCTCAGCGAAGTACGCCTTCCGGAGGAAGGCAGCCTCCAAGAACTTGGCGCTGGCTACACCCTCTACTGGTCAGGCAGGCCTGCATCAGAAAGACGGCTCTCAGGCGTGGGCTTCATGGTAAAGACCCCCATTGCAACTAAGTTGGAAAACCTACCAACGGGTCACTCCGACCGCATCATGTCCATGCGCCTCCCACTGAGACACCAGCAATACGCCACCCTTCTCAGTGTGTACTCCCCAACCCTCCTGGCAGAGCCTGCAGAAAAAGACAAGTTCTACTCTGACCTTCGCAGCCTCCTGCAGAGCACCCCTGCAGACGACAAAGTCATCATCCTTGGCGACTTCAACGCCAGAGTGGGCCAAGACTCTGAAGCCTGGAAAGGAGTCCTCGGCAAGCATGGCGTTGGGAACTGCAATGACAATGGTCGCCTACTGTTGGAGCTCTGTGCAGAGCAGCAACTTGTCATCACCAACACTACTTTCCAGCAAAAGGACAGTCGAAAGACCACATGGATGCATCCTCGCTCCAAGCACTGGCACCTTATCGACTATGTCCTAGTGCGTCAGAGGGACCGCAGTGACGTCCTCCTCACCAGAGTGATGCCCAGCGCAGAGTGTCACACTGACCACCGCCTTGTTCGCTGCAAACTCAGGCTCCGCCTCAAGCTGAAACCCAAGAAAGGGGGCCCTCCCAAGAAAAAGCTTGATGTTGCCAGCCTTCAGCGTGACGACAAGAAAGCTGCCCTTCAGGCCGATTTACAGCGCATGCTCAAAGACACAGTTGATCCAGCAGACTCCTCTCCTGAAACACTCTGGGAACAACTGAAAACTGCTATTGTAAAATCCTCTGTGGAAGTCTTGGGCTTTGCTAGAAAGAAGAACAAAGACTGGTTTGACGAAAACGACGTAGAGAGCCAGGAACTTCTAGCAAAAAAAAAGAGCCACCCACCAGGCCCACCTAGCCCAGCCTTCCTGCCCTGTGAAGAAGTCTGCCTTCCGCCTCATCTGCAGCAGTCTCCAGCTCAAGCTTAGAGAGCTCCAGAACGAGTGGTGGTCCAGACTCGCACAGAGGACCCAGCTCTGCGCTGACAACGGTGACTACAGGGGCTTCTACGAAGCACTGAAAGCAGTGTATGGCCCTAGGCACCTGGTACAAAGTCCCCTGCGAAGCGCTGATGGACAGGCACTCCTCACAGATAATACCTCCATCTTGAACCGCTGGTCGGAATACTTTCAGGACCTCTTCGGCGCTGAACGCACTGTTCAAGAAACAGTCATCCTCCAAATCCCACACCTTCCACTAAAGGTTGAATTGGACGAACCGCCCACCGCCGAAGAGACCCTCACAGCCATCCACCAGCTCAAGAGTGGCAAAGCAGCAGGCATTGACGGAATCCCGCCAGAGATATGGAAACATGGAGGCCCAGCACTGCACAACAAGCTCCACGACCTCTTTCTCTGCTGCTGGGAAAAAGGAACACTACCAAAGGATCTCCGTGATGCAGTCATCATCACCCTGTACAAGAACAAAGGAGAGAAGTCTGCCTGCTCTAATTATCGTGGAATTACCCTGCTGTCCATTGCCGGGAAAATTCTCGCAAGGTTGCTCCTGAATCGGCTGGTACCTGCCATCGCTGAAGACCACCTCCCAGAGGGCCAGTGTGGCTTCAGAGCCAACAGGAGTACCACCGACATGGTCTTTGTGCTGAGACAGCTTCAGGAGAAGTGCCGCGAGCAGAACAAAGGGCTGTACATAACGTTTGTCGACCTAACAAAAGCGTTTGACACTGTGAGCAGGCAAGGTATGTGGCAGATCCTGGAGCGACTAGGCTGTCCCCCAAAGTTCCTCAACATGATCGTCCAGCTCCACGAGGACCAGCAAGGCCAGGTCAGACTAAACAGTGACCTCTCAGAACCATTCCCCATTCGCAACGGCGTGAAGCAAGGCTGCGTGCTGGCACCGACCCTCTTCACCATCTTCTTCAGCATGATGTTGAAGCAGGCCACAGTGGACCTCGACGATGACGACGCAGTGTACATCAGGTATCGTCTTGATGGCAGCCTGTTCAACCTCAGACGACTGCAGGCCCACACGAAAACCCTAGACCAACTGATTCGTGAGCTGCTCTTCGCTGATGACGCTGCCCTCGTTGCACACACAGAGAGAGCCTTGCAGCGCATTACGTCCTGCTTCGCAGATGCTGCCCAGCTCTTTGGACTTGAGGTCAGTCTGAAAAAGACAGAGGTCCTTCATTAGCCGGCACCCAAGGAAGAGCATCGCCCTCCCCACATCACCATCGGCGAGTCCGAACTGAAGTCTGTACACCAGTTTACCTACCTTGGCTGCATCATCACGTCAGACGCCAAGCTGGACAAGGAGCTGGACAACAGGCTGGCAAAAGAGAACAGTGCTTTCGGGCGACTATTCAAGCGGGTGTGGCACAATCAACAGCTGAAAAAAGGCACCAAGATCAGCGTGTACAGAGCTGTCGTCCTCACCACCCTGCTGTACGGTTCCGAGTCCTGGGCCCTCTACCGCAGCCAACTACGACTCCTCGAACGCTTTCACCAGCGCTGCCTGCGTACCATCCTCAGCATTCACTGGAGTGACTATGTCACCAACGTCGAGGTCATTGAACAGGCGGAAACTGTGAGCATCGAGGCTTTGCTGCTGCGGACACAGCTTCGCTGGGCGGGGCACGTCTCCAGGATGGAGGATCATCGCCTACCCAAGATCACTCTGTTCGGCGAGCTCGCCACTGGACACCGAGACAGAGGGGCACCAAAGAAGAGATACAAAGACGGTCTCAAGAAGTCGCTTAGTGCCTGCCAAATCGACCACCGCCAGTGGTCTTCGCTTGCTGCGGACCGTGACACCTGGCGCTCCACCATTCACAAGGCAGCCGTCTCCTTTGAGGACTCTCGCAGAGTTAACCTTAAGGACAAGCGGCTTAGAAGAAAAAACAGAGTTGTCGTAACTCAGAACCCTGACCAGACCTTCCCCTGCAGCCACTGCGGTCGAACCTGCCTGTCCCGGATTGGCCTCCGCAGCCACGAAAATGCCTGCAGACGACGTGGGCAAGCCCTATAGAATCTTCGTTCGCGAAGTCAAGCCAAGAAAAAAAAAAAAAAAAGAAGATGTGTGTGCGTATGTATGTAAACAAGAGAATCTCCGATATTTGTGTACACACAAGCTTGAAACTTGGCGAAATACTTTCTTAAAGGGGTGGCTGAGAGAGTTCCGAGCATATTGTAACTGAATGTCTCATTTAAGACATAAACAACCGTTTATAGGAAGTCGGTTGACCCAGATAACCTCGCTGCTGAACGTAGATTTGGCGAGAAGCGCCGTATGTGCGTATGTATGTATGTGCGCATGAATGTATGTATACTAATGGTCAAAACTTAAGGGCCACTTTTTATCGCAGACGCACCGACAACACCACACAAATAATGTAACAATACTTGGAGTCAGTACTTTGCTAATTTATTCAGTACCAATTTCATTTAAGTTTTAAATAAATCAAGCAATTGTAACAACAGTAATCCAGACCAAAAAGGTGACTGCCAAGCGTGTGAAATGCAAAGAAGTACCCAACGGAGAAAGAAACACGCTTAGAAAAAACGGTACAACACAATTTATTAATATTTCGGGTAAATACCCTTTGTCAAAATAGACAAACAAACAGAGACATTATTTGCTACTTATCTCCAGATGCAGAAGGAATGTGGCAACTGAAGGTGACGTAAAAAGAAAAAGAAAAGAAAAGGAAAGGAAGAACAAAAGTAAAAATGACGTCAAAGAAAAAAATCGTAAGAGAAAGACTCCGAGAGAAACTAAACACGAGAGACAAGAGTGTGTGTAAGCGCGCGCAGGAGCGAGCAAAAGTAAATGCGCGTGTGTGAGGCCGGGGAGAGAGAGAGAGAGAAGAGAGACAGCGAGAGAGAGAGAGAGAGGGGGAGAGAGAGAGAGAGAGAGAGAGAGAGAGAGAGAGAACGAACGGGGAGTACCCTTGGGCACGAAGTAGGCTGAGTGTCTAATACACAAAGCCAGCTAAACACCAACCCGAAGGCAAACCTTATATCACCATCGAGTTGAGAACTACCTCGGGGAAAAACGGGAGGACCCCGGGAAAAAAAACCCAGCATTTAGCATGGTACACAACAAGGAATATCGATGAAACAAAGCAAATAATCAAATTCAGTAAGAGAATAATGGTATAAGAGGAGAGTAGGTAGTTGTGAAACCAACTTCAAGGGTAACTCCAAACAAAAAAAACAAAAAAAAAAAAACAAAACCCGGGTGTGGGGGGAGAGAAAGACAAAAGGGGCGGGTGAAGGGGAGGGGGAAAGGGAAGAGAGAGAGAAAGGGGGAAGAGAGAAAGAGAGAGAGAGAGAGAGAGAGAGAGAGAGAGAGAGAGAGAAAACAAAAAGGGAGGGGGGGGAGGCAAACAAACAGAGCCACCAGCCCCACCCAACAGGCACCCTCCAGCCCACGGACGAACGCTCAGGCATGCGAACAAGACGACCACATACATCCCCAAGGGAATGCACATGATCGCCCCCCACACCCGCGCATAAATCCAAGGACCGGCGACCAGGCGCCCGACAGGGAAGGGCAAGGGATCCAATTTAACGTATGGCCAGCGCTGAAAAAGTCCCCATGGGAGGCACAAAGTACATATCAATCAGCGCCAGCCGCAACTATCTGGTTAGTGAGTAGTCAGACAGAAGCGACTCGGTAAGGTAAATGACAGTTAGCAGAAGACACAGGTAAGGTCCAAAAAGTTAATCTTTCATATTCATCCCGAGTGGCGCCACAGTGCCCAGTTTATTAATCAAAAATTTTTCTCGGTCTTTCCTGGCCCAGACATTACTGGCTTGCATAAGCCAGAGGCCTTTAACACGAATGTCCGAGACGGAGTGATCGGCCTGGTTGAAATGTCGCCCGACCGGTCTATTGTAATGGTACTTGACCGACTGAAGATGTTCTTTAAAACGGTCGTTGATGGTTCTTTCCGTCTCTCCAACATAGAGTTGGCCGCATTTCACACAGGAGATGACATAAATCACGTTGGTAGTTTGACATGTGAAGTATCTGTCTATGTTGAATTTGTAGCGTGGACCATTCACCACTGCCCTTCGTGGTGAATGGTCCACGCTACAAATTCAACATAGACAGATACTTCACATGTCAAACTACCAACGTGATTTATGTCATCTCCTGTGTGAAATGCGGCCAACTCTATGTTGGAGAGACGGAAAGAACCATCAACGACCGTTTTAAAGAACATCTTCAGTCGGTCAAGTACCATTACAATAGACCGGTCGGGCGACATTTCAACCAGGCCGATCACTCCGTCTCGGACATTCGTGTTAAAGGCCTCTGGCTTATGCAAGCCAGTAATGTCTGGGCCAGGAAAGACCGAGAAAAATTTTTGATTAATAAACTGGGCACTGTGGCGCCACTCGGGATGAATATGAAAGATTAACTTTTGGACCTTACCTGAGAGAAATAAGAAAGTACAATACAAGAGATTTTTTGACGACGTCATCTTTTTACGTTTTTTGATAACAAAACACTCGTGTGACGTCACCTTTCATTTTTCCCGGATTCTAACTATTGTCTCTGACAAAACCTAATCACACATTGTTTTTAAAAAAAAAAAATGATGACCATTTCCAGTCGAGAATAGTTCATTTCTGAGACCCATTGTCTTAATTAACCCCAATAATTAACTAATTACGGTCGTTAACGTCCACACTGTCGTTTCTCTCAAATCAAACCAAAATCCTGACAGTGCAATCTATAATAGACTAATGACTTTTACACACCCCCCTGTCAGAGTCGATTTCTGAGAAACACGATTTTCAAAGTAAAACTTTATACGTTACTAGCAAGTTACAACTAACTTTTAAGAACCTGCAGAGGTAACCTTTAAGTTACTTATCATAAAAACTTATTAATTACTTATCATAAGAACTTATTAATTACTTACTGTAAGTTCTTATAAGTTCTTACAACAACTTGACTTAAGTCACAACTTACTCGGTCAGATTTGCCAAGATACAAGGACAATAAAAAAACTTTTTTTTCTCAGTAATACTCTGGCAGTGGTGCTGATGGGGTTAAATAATCAGGCACAAGTGGTGTAAGTGGCATGTCATTTTTCTGTGAAGTGTATGTCATTAATAAACGATTACCAAATCTGATTTTTATTTGTTTAAAAGATTGTGTAGTTTTTCTGTGGTTTCCTGAACACCGATCTGTTTCCCCATCTCTAAAAAACTAGCCTTCAGTTCTTCAACATTCACAGGAGATTGACTACGCATTTTATTTTGTATTTCAGACTTCTGTTTCTTGTAGTTATTTAAATCATCCTGGACTCTCTTAAATTCCTCGTCATCAATAAAATTATCGTTCAATGCCTTACTGATAATAAGTTTAAGACTGCTCAGCTTTGCACCAGCGAGCGTACTCAATGCTTCATGTTTCTGTAATTTTGTGTGAAACCTCTTGTTCAAGGCCTCCAAACCAAAACAAGCCAGGCATGTAGCAACGCTAACAGCCTCAACTGCTATTCCAGCCAAACTCCCAATTCCTGTGGCGAACAGAACAATACCCCCTACAGAACATGAAGCTGAAA
The DNA here is from genome assembly GCA_036245525.1 of Semisulcospira habei. Taxonomy (NCBI): domain Eukaryota; kingdom Metazoa; phylum Mollusca; class Gastropoda; family Semisulcospiridae; genus Semisulcospira; species Semisulcospira habei. The sequence goes on from BTPG01000005.1 coordinate 30,659,603, forward strand.
CTGCACCAATAGCCATAGAAGTGTTTTGAACAGAATTGAAAACGGTCTTATACCGTCTTTTGCACCGTGAGTATTTCGCCTCCTCACTCTCCAAATATTTCAAAGATTCTGTAATATTATTTAATCTGAATGCATCTGCCTGTAATGTTTTATCTGAAGCAATTGTCACCTGTGGATCAGGCGCAAGTGTTGTTTTAGTCGTCACATTTGTTTCAGTCGGATCAAGCGTTGGTAGTTGCGGATAGAAGTTTACCATTTTTTTTATTCACAAATATTTTTTTTTTATTTAATCAGCAATTACATTTTGCAACTCTTCAAAAGTATACAATTTGCTGGCATAATAAAATGCAACAAGATCAATGTGTTCAAGGTTTATGTAACTCAGACGAACAAAAGTTGTTTTGTCGACCACCACCTTGACAGCTGGAACACTGCTCGAAACATTAATAACATCAACATTTTTTGTAATAGCAATAAAGACCTTTGATGATTCTGTTACTGTTTCGTCCCATGTAAGTTTAATTCCTTGTGCAATTTGAGCCTCTTTAGCAGTAGCAACAGATTTCATGATAATTTCAAATACTATTGTCACTTCTCTAGCCATGACTAAGCTTGCTGGCATAAACACAACAGAAGTATCTGATCTACCCTTTCTAGTTGTAAGAAGATACCGCCGTTTCTCATAATTTTCAACTTTCAGTTTTTCTCTGCTATTGTTGTCTGGGGCAAAGCTTGGAACAAGGCTTACAATAAGCGGCCCAGAATTAACAACTTTCCTAAACACTAAGGCGCCTTCATCATCAGTGTATACATAAGGACTAATAAATTCCAACTTTATGTCCCAGTCAATTGTGGGCGGTGGAACAGGTACAGGTGAAACCACCCACTTATTTCCCACATGTATTAAGTTGTAAGGCGCATTATTTACGGGTGGAGTAGGTACAGTAACATCACGTAGCTGACCAAGTTTAGGAATCTGTTTTTCACCGTCTTTCATGTCAACAATTACTTTCCTCTTGTACATGCCAAAGGAATCAAGTTCAAAACCATATATTTCTCCAATTTCTCCTTCCTTCTCAAAATCCTGTACGTCTGCCAAATCTTTCAACTCTGTAACCGGACACGCAACTGGTATGATTGTTCGCTTTGGACCAAGACCACTCATTTTTATAAACAAAAATAAAATTATTTAATTTCCAACACAACACTAAAATCATGCATAAGAACTGGTTTGTCATCCTGATTAGTTACAGATATACTCAGTGACTCAAAGAAACTAGAACCTAATTTCTTAAACTGCAAATTAGGAAATCTAACAACCACACTTTCACAATACGGAGCAGTTCCAGTTGGTAAGCATCTCAACAAAGTTGAAGGCTTTCCATTGTGAACATTCTCAGATGTGTTTAGTTCTTTCAAATAAACATTTAGCACTGTGTGTACTGACAAATTAACAGGGCGTTTTCCAGTTATTTTAAGTCTTTTTGTCTTCATTGTTATAATACCAGACATAGCTTCACCTAAATCATCTGATCTATACCAATCTTCGTCAATATAAAATCCAAGTAAATATGCAAATCTATCTGAGATCCTTAACCAATTTTGTGTGGGAAATTCTAATGTAACAAGTAGGTTAGCTGGATTTAAAGTTGCTTTAATTTTAAAATTACTTTGAAACCATTCAGCTATAGTACAAAAGTCATAATACCCGGGTGGTAAAGCTTCAGTCTTACCATCAAAAATTACTTTATTATATATATCATCTTCTACATTAAACCATTTTACTGTGTAGAACAATTCATGGATAGCTGCAGCCTTGCTACCATCCCGATTATCAATCCCATTAGTTAACCACACTGGTTTGCTTGTGTCAAGATTTGTTAAGGTAATAAACATTTTTATTATCTCATATAAAAAAGGATGGAATTTAAATCACCAACCATTACCACAACAAACGCATTTCAATTTAATATAGATGCCAAATATAATGTCGCACCTACTTATGAACAGAAAATAATTCAACTAAATCAGCTTGACATAGCTGTGTCTGACGCAAGCGTACAAGACCTATTTCAAGTCAAAGTACCGAATCCGTTTGACCATTACCTAAACCCTCCAATAACAGATGACTCTACTGCAAGAAAGTGGTCTTTAAGACCACTACAGATGTTTCAAAACCAACTCAACTTTGCAATACTATGTTCAACTACAGGCTGTGGTGTTTCATTCACAGATCATTTGAATCACTCAAACAAACTGATTAGGTCTGTGTATCATTTCCATGTTTATTACCAGCTTAGACGTATACTGTCAGAACTTCATACACCACTACCAACTGAATCCAGTTTCAACAGGTATAACAACCCTATGGATATGAAAGCGTTTGAACGCATCTGTAATGAATTTAACATCAGTCCCCGGTATGACTTCACACAAAAACTTGATGATCACAAAGGCATGGGTACATTGTATTATGCTATGAGTCACAGACAATACCCTCAAGATTACTACCCTGGGTACACTTCATTCTCATCTAAATCTGAAGTCTGGATAGGATCAATAGAGCAGAAGCAGTCAAACGCATGGACCACATTTATTTTAGATAAATCTGACGGGTTTACTCAAGCAGGAGTCGAGCGCGTCAATGAATCTATCAGAACATATGTCTGGTGTTTACTAGGAGCACAATCACTAACAAAATCAAACATTTTGAATGGAAGTGGCAAATTTGAAGCACAAAAACAGTTTCTCGCAAACTTAGAAGACTCAATCAATTCAACAGTAGATCTCCCATCAAGCATACAACGTTACCAAGACGTACTCAGATATGCCAGATCAAAAGTTGACTTTGTAGTTGGCATCGGGTTATACATGTTACCATCTGACCTTCAACTCCAAATGGGAACAATAACAAATTATAATAATGAAATCATTGTTGCAGGTGTTGGTCAAAAACTAGGTTTCAATCAATCTGTAAACTTAGGGGCCACAACCACACATGTTCAGTCATTAAAATCATTAAAGACGGTAACACCCCCGGCCCCGGCCCCGGCCCCGGCCCCGGCCCCAACACCGGCACTCATACAACCAGTACAGTCAACACCAACCCCTGACACACATGAGTCAGAGAGAACTGCATTGGTAATAGGTCTAACAGGATTAGGGGTTTTACTTCTTTATCTGTTTCATTAAATAACCCACCATCAACCCTCCTACTGTAACCAAAAAGACCCACACATGTTCTGCCATAAACCCTACTGCCTTTGCTGCTGTAGTAATCAGCCAACTGACAACAGTGCCAATTATGCCAGGCAAAGCGTCTATTGCTTTCAGAGCCAATTTCTTAAGCAGGTCTGAAATGTGAGACAACTGTTTCTTTACCCATGACTGTAAATCTTTTGGATCTGTGGGAGCCGGGGGGCCCGGGGTTGGTGGGCCCGGGGTTGGTGGTGCACCCCCACTAACCCCAGCACCGGAGACAGCTAACACAACAGTACTGATAATAAATCCAAGAGCTGTAATTAAACTAGCAATTGTGATACCCTGTTCTCTGAAAAGTGTTTTTAGTCTCTCAGCCAGAGTAGTGTCTTCGTGAAGTATTTTCTGAATAGTTTCTCTAATTCTGTTGACCTGTGATTTTAGTTTTTGTCTTCCAATACTAATTGTTTCTAACCGTCCTGATCTTTCTATCTGCAAATCATTTAATCTATGTTGAATTCTTTCTTTCATTTCTGTGTCAAGATTCCCATTGTCTGCTGTAGCCAGTTTCTCTTTTTCACGTTCAATGTGTTTATCAAGCTCACCTAGTTTGGCAACATTGTTTACCATCTCACCTCTTATCGTCTGCAGTGATTTATCCAATCCCATAATCTCCCTCATTGACAAAGGCGGGTCATCTATTGTTTTCATAGCATCATTTATTTGTCCTTCAGTAAATGAGGTTTCTTGTATCACAGTGTTTGCTATTTCTGGTAGGCTTGTTACTGGTGCCATTTCAATCTCTTGCCCTGTTGGCAACTTTGTTTGCGTGTTGTGAAGAACACTAGCCAGTCTTGGCGTGACAGGAGACCCACCAATACCAAGTTGACGCAAGGCACCAACACCACCTTCATTTTTTATTGTACTTAAAGCCCTAAACCTACTAGGGTCTTTTTTGTTAGTCAATAGTACTTTTCCTTTGTCAACAGTATTTAAATATAAATGACCCTTGCCATCAAGTTCAAACTGATTAGGATCTACGTTGTCTGGGCGGCCACCAACATGATCATAAAATGAGTTCACTTTGGTTTCTAAAAGTTCGTGACGTAAACTGTAAATATTTCTTGTACCAGTCATATCTGACATATCTGTTGTATTACCAAAATCATACGTGTCATCCATTTCAAAATCTTCATGATTAAATCCTCCTGCTGCCATTGTTTTATTAATTTATTATTTTTTATTGTGCATAATAAAAATGACACAGTCTTACGGATCAAAGTTAGACCCATACAGAAAACTACGTGAGCCCCTGGGTGTTAAAGGCATTCGTCAATCAATAGTCATCACGAACAATCCTAGTACCATAGACCAGAACCAAACGCTTACAGTAAAGTTTCCAAACCTAGGTCCCAGTGACGTTATTGTTCCTGGCACTGCTCGTCTTGCTTTTAATATTGAACTATCATCAGACGCAGACGTAAACAGAACACTGGTTGACAATCTTGGCAGAGCAATTGTTAGAACTATTAAAGTAAAACTTGAAGGACAGGAAGTGTTTAGTCTTGATGACTCAGATGTGTTTTACTGTTACAAAGATCTTTGGCTCACAAGAGAAGAACGAGAAGACCGTATTTACCAAGGCATACAGTCTGATAATGTTGGTAAACTTCGAATCAATGCTGGAGATAAATCAACGTCAGCAGCCAATGACGTTATTATAGCAGAAACATATGGAACCAGATTTTACATTCCACTTGAGTTTGAAATCCTAACAGCACATTTGCCTTATTATCAAGGGGCACTGAATGACCGTCTGAGCTTTGAACTAACTTTCAATGACTACTCCAAAGTCATTAAATCATCTGCCGCAGATGCAACATACAAGATCTCTAACATTTCCTTGGAATATGAAATTGTTACACATACTGAACTAGCCAGACTCATTCAAAATCAGTATCAGTCAAGACTTCCAATTTATTATGACAGGGTGATTAGGCATAGTTTAATACCCAAAGACAAAAGCGACCCAATGTGGAACATAAACTTGAACACGCCTGCCAGGTCACTGAAAGGTATTCTTATGTTGTTTGTTGAACCGGTGAGTCCATACAAAAGAGATTCAGAAAAATTCTACAATCCTAAGATTACACATTTGTCCTGCACAATCGAAGGCCGCCCTAATCAAGTGTATGCTTCAGGAATGTTACCTTATCAACACTATGACGAAACCACAAAGTATTTTGCAGGAGGAAGGATTAGAGATAAACCTGCAAACATTGCGTGCAAAGATCTACATCTGTATGATGTTAGGATTGGACAATACCTTACAAACAAATATGCACTGTGGCTAGACCTTCGTAGTACAGATGATGATTACCTTCATGGGTCAGGACGAACTGTCGAGAATGGTAGTGATGGGATTACAATTCAGATACAAAAGAAGGTTGAAACTGCTGCAGCCATTAACATATATTTGTACCTGATATATGACGCACAACTCAATATACAAGAGTGTAGACTAAGTGGACACATATATTAAAATTATATTGTGTATTAAAATGAACCGGAGCTTAATGACCCTTGACCCACACTGTGGATTGTTTTGTGGCGCCACAGGGTGTGGTAAAACTGAATTTGTACTTAACCTATTACAAACAAGATACATCCACCATTTTGAAAACATTGTAATATTTTGTCCTACAATCAAACACAACAAAGCTTATCACAATCGTTTATTCATTTGGACTGACAGCAACATATACTTAGTCGACCCTGAGAAAAAACTGAATGACTACCTACAATATTTTTACAAGCAATTTGAAGGACAGCCAACGTTGTTCATAGTTGATGACTGTTCTGCAGAGAAAGACATTGTCAAGAAGAGAAACACTCTAGCAGAACTTGCCTTCAGTGGCAGACACGCTAATGTAAGTGTATGGATTCTCACTCAAAAATATAATGCTGTACTGAAAGATTTTCGAGAACAGTTAAAGTTTATCTGTTTGTTTTACTGCAAGGATCGTGACAGCTTTGAAGACTGTCTCAGAGAAAATGATGTCATCCCAAATAAGCATGAACGAGATGATGTAAAAAATAAACTGAAATCAACTAAGCATCTAAAGCTCATTTTAAAGACAGATCAGCCCACAGGGTATGGGTTAGTAAATTGATGTAAATTAATTTATTCTTTTGTTTGTCCAATAAAAATGACAGACGGACAAATCATACAAGTGCTTGATCTCACACACCTTTTCAAAGATGTTATGCACTTTACTGACTTAATAACACCCAAACAGACTTACATAAGCCTTTCAGCACCATCAGAAATATATGTTACATATAGTGTGACTTTGGATTATGTCGATGAGCATCCAAATGTGGAGTGCATGACAGTTGATTTAAAGACACCTACTTTTAAAGTTAATGATACCGACTATGGTTGGTTAGGGGAAATTTGTTATAGCATATTTAAACAACTACGTAAACTAAATGTTTATATTGACAGTGTTACAGTTAATAAAGTGGTATTACACAAGGTGAGCCAGCAGAGTTAACGTTAATATTTTTTATTTATTATTTTGTCGGTCAAATAAAAATGACGGACAATTCACAAAGCCCTGGCCCATCAAACCCTGGCTCATCTGGTTTAAGAAACGTGTTTCACACAACAAACTTACCCATATCCAATACTAATAATGTTTACGAATCAATAGAAAACTCTTTTTCTGTCATACAACAAAATCTTCTTACAGGCAGTGTAAAGATTCAGATTGTTGCAAAAATCGAATTCACTAGGGTCGACGGTGAGGTGATTGTTTCGTACATATCAACAAGACAACACACTGTTAACACAAGAAGAGAATTGGAGAACGTGTTTAGAGACAGACTATTACCAGACTTCCTCCAGGCAATTGACAGTGCAAGAATGAAGGGGTCTGGTTGGCACGAAGGACATGTACATGAACTGCAACTAAAGCAGTCTAGGTATCATCCTATATTAGGTAAAGCATGGTTGCCACTGCCAACAGAAGTAGTAAACAAAAAGGCTGTCGTCAACATACAGAACAATGACAACTATTGTTTCATGTGGTGTGTGCTTGCTAAACTACACTTTGTAAAGTCAAAACCTGAACGTGTATCTAACTACACCAAATTTGTAAATGAACTCGATTTTAGTGGCATTGAGTTTCCTGTTAAAATAGAGGACATAGACTTGTTTGAGAAACTAAATCCTGGTATATCTGTAAATGTGTATGTGTGGGATAATGAGTCTGTTGATAAGTTACAACCCATTAGAGTATCACCACTTGCTCCAACATATGGGCAGTCAGAAGATAAACATGTTGACATGTTGCTAATCGGAGATGACAATAACTTTCACTACACAATTATCAGGAGTATGTCACGTCTAATTCATAATCATGTATCAAAATATGGTAGGAAACAGGAAGTGTGTAAAAGATGTTTACAAAGATTCTCTTCTATTGCTGTGGCACACAAACATGTTTTACACTGCAGGTCAGCTGATGACATACAAACTGTACTTAAGTATCCAGATCCTGGTAGTCAAGTATATTTTAAAAACTATGGGAATCAACAAAAGTTGCCGTTTGTAGTGTATGCAGATTTTGAATCATTAGTAGTGCCATATGAAGGTCCTGTTCCAGAATCATTACCAAAGACTATAAAGTTGAGTGACCAAGTGGTGTGTTCTTTTGGATACATTATTGTTAGGTCAGACGGTTTGCATTCAGAGCCTGTTATCTACAGGGGTGAAAATGCAGCATGTCTGTTTTTAACAGAAATGAGACATCTGTACAGTCAGGTAGTACAATATCTCACAACATGTCAGATGCCTTTGGTGATGACAGAAGAAGACAAATTAAAATTTGATACAGCTGAGACGTGTTGGATTTGCGAACAACCTCTGGGGGATGATAAAGTTCGTGACCATGATCACATAACTGGACGTTACAGAGGAGCTGCTCATAACAATTGTAACTTATTATTAAAAACAGATCCCAAGACATATAAGTTACCAATCTTTTTCCACAATCTCAAAGGATATGATTCACACATTATCATGCAGGCTGTAGATGAGTCGTACAAAAACATAAGTTGTATTGCCCAGACAACTGAGAAATACTTAACTTTTAGGTTAGACAAATTAGCATTTTATGACTCCATGCAACATTTGTCTTTAGGGTTGGCTAGTCTGGCAGAAGGACTGACTGAGTATCCAATAACGAGTAAATATTTTGAGCCAGACTTGATTAAGAAAGGTGTGTATCCATATGAGTACATTGATCACTGGGTTGTGTTTGAAGAAACAAGACTGCCACCAAAAGAGAAATTTTATTCTACACTAACTGGAAAAGGAATTTCTGACTCTGAATATCAACATGCACTTGATGCGTGGGGGAAGTTAGGATGTCAGACAATTGGTGATTACCATGACCAGTACTTGAAAGCAGACGTTTGTTTGCTAGCAGACGTATTTGAAAGTTACCGTGAAAAGGGTTTGTTACACTACAGACTTGACCCTGCTTGTTACATAACTAGTCCTGGCATGACATGGGATGCATTTTTGAAATCCAGTAAGATATTTATAGACCTGTTGTCTGATCGTACGATGGGTGAAATGGTGGAACGTGGATTGAGGGGAGGCATTAGTATTGCAGCAAATAACTACGCCAGAGCAAATAATAAATATCTGGACGGCCTGGGGTTTGACCCCTTGAGGTCAAGGTCATTCATTACGTACTTGGACGCTAACAATTTGTATGGCTGGGCGATGTGTGAGTTATTGCCCTTGAAAAACTTTTGTCTGTATGATTTGACACAGTATGATGTAACAGAGTCAGGGTTAACTAACAATATTATAAATCTTGATCGAAACGACGCGAAGGGTTGGATCTTTGAAGTCGACCTAGAGTACCCACACCATCTACATGATTATCATAATGATTATCCATTAGCTGTTGAGAAAATGAGTATGACAGGAAAAAAAGAAGACACCAAACTTGTGCCAAATCTAAATGACAAATTCAATTACGTTTGTCACTACCGCTTGTTGCAGTTTTACATCAGACACGGGTTAGTACTAAAGAAAGTTCACAGAGGAATTCAATTTGATCAGAGTGCTTTCATGAAAGATTATATAATGAAGAACACAACCCTTCGTGCCAGAGACGGCAACACTGCATTTGACAAAGACTTCTTTAAGCTTATGAACAATGCCTGTTTTGGCAAGACTATGGAAAATCCTCATCACAGAAAAGATGTGAGACTTGTTACAACTGAATCGGGTGCAATTAAACTTACAGGTAAGCCGCAGTACACAGGGTATAAAGAATTTCATTCATCATTGTATGCAGTGTCACTCAAAAAAAAGATAGTTAAACTGGACAAGCCAGTATTCATTGGTATGGCAATTCTTGAGTTGTCAAAACTGTTGATGCTTGAATTTTATTATGATTACTTCAAACCAAAGTATCCTGACTGCCGTCTGTTGTACACTGACACTGACTCTATGATCATTGATGTGTGTACTGAAGACTTTTATGAAGACATGAAAACGGAGTTACACATGTATGACACGTCTGATTACCCTAAAGACCACCCGCTGTTCAGCACACAAAACAAGAAAGTGCCTGGTAAGTTTAAGGATGAACTAAATGGTGTGCCTATAGTTGAGTATGTTGGACTGAGATCCAAAATGTATTCTATACTGCACCAGAAAGGTAGTCAGTCAAAAGCCAAAGGTATCAAGAAAACAGCGATAAAAAATAAAGACATACGTCATGAACATTACAAGCAAGTGTTAGATGGTGCATTGATGCCTGATTATCCAAACAAGTCACTGAGATCAAATAAACATAATCTTGAAATGATCCAAACACATAAGAAATCACTGGCAGTTGGGGACACAAAACGAGTGTTTCATAGTAAAGAGAAAGCTTATGCACCAGGTCATTACAGGCTCAAGTTATCTGAAGACATTTGTGATGAACTGGTTGATGAATTAATTGACGACTTAGTTACTGAAATGAGTAACGGTGTCTGGGGGAATAATCTGTAATTCTTCTCTGACAAATGCCCTCTGGGGTGCAGGGTCATACAGGTAATATATTGTTGCGTCTGCGCCGGGAATTATTTTTTTTATATTGTGTACAGACGTTGACCAGATGGGGTCTGTTGCCCTGCGTCTGTCGTCGTTCTCAGCTTCACCTGGTTGATATAAATATCTTACCTGTTTAGTAAATAAACTTGTGTCTGGAGGTGGGGTTGGTCCTGTTTTTGGCTCTGTAATTGTTTTCAATTTAATAGCATCAGCAGGCTTAGGATGTACTTCATTGTTCATTGCTTTTATCACATGTGGTAATCTCTTAACCCACTCAGTGTTCCGGGTGTCATGCATGAGTTCCTTAGAATACTGGTAACTGAAAAGTCTTTCCGATAACTGTTTGTTAAAGTTTTCAACAATTGCCTGCGATCTGTGCACGCCTGGAATACCACGTCTGACCAGTACACCATGCTTTGCAAATAACTGATTAACTGCACCTTTGAATTCTGATCCATCATCAACTTGTACAAGTCTGGGGTATCTTAAAGGGCCTCGACCATATATTTTTGTTAATGCTGTAGCAACAGTGTTAGCAGTTTTGTCAGATATGGGTTCAGCGTCTTTGTACCTTGAAGCTATGTCTACGACAGTTAATGCGTACTTGTATCGTTTCTTTCTTATTGTGTCATGCGGTAAGAACAAAAGGTCCATTTGGTGTGTGTCATTTGGGGTAGTGTTTTCAAAATGGGGTCTTGTTATTTTTCTTGGAGCAGGAAGATATATCTGCCAAATTGCCTGTCTCTGTAACCATTGCTTGACTTGATTGAGTGTTATATCTCCGCCCACAGCGGCATGTAATTTCTGAATAGCTGTTGCTCCTTTCCAATAGCCTGATGGAGAGTAATATATTTTTGATAGTTTATTTTCGGCTGCCATTTTTTCTAGCAATGAAAACTCCTGTAAAATAAACAAATGTCATTCCCACTAGAACAAAGATTATCTCCCCGTTTCTTTGTTGTGTACTCGGTTTGTAATAGTCACTTAGTTTTGGTTTTGGGATAGACATGTCTTCACCTGTGACAAGAAAATATTCCCTGATTGCTTCGTCTGTATTTGAAAACGTATGTTGTGCGTGGTTTTCTAGCCTGAGTTTTTCATTGATAAAATCAAGTTTTTCAATTCTTTGTTTTTCATACGCCTGTTCTGCCTGTGCTAATTTTTCTGACGCTTCATTATGACGTTTCATTTCTTCTGCAGATTCTTCTCTACCCATTTTAGAAAAGAGATAATTAGAGCCACTAAACGCCAGAGCGTTGACCATCGCTCCTCCCACCATAATAGCTATCGTCGCCATATTATTTTTATTTACATAGATATATTTTCGGGAATAATTCCTTGTTTAACAAGAAGGTCTTTCGTGGCGATTGACGCTGTTACAACTACAATTAGCTTAGCGCTGTCTTCGAAATCGAGTCTACTGAGGTCTGGTGATTTCATTTTGAGTAGATTTTTTCCCAGCATAGAAAACGTTACTGCTAATCCACTGATTACGGCAGAGTGATACACAAGGTTCATTAAATTCTTTGAGTCATTCATTTTCTTAGGCAAGAAAAATTAAAATAATATTTTTATTTACTGCATATAAAATGGGTCAACGGCTTTGGATGTTACTGGTAATGTGGCGACTTCTGGTTTTGTTTTTGGAGTGTCTGATTTTTTGGTCACTGTACGAGTCTGTGGTTTGTATTTTTTGTATAATTGATAACCTACGTAACCAAATCCGACAACAAATCCGGCAATTATATATTTTGTTGATTGAGGTTCGGGGTCAGGGTCAGGGCGAGGGTCAGACTTAGTTGTTTGTCTCTCACTTTGATGAGGGTGTGACGGACCTGGCTGTCCTGACGGTAGTGTCACCAATGATGTTATTGACTGTGGGTCAGTTACATGTACCTTTTGCAGTAGTTCTAACTTTCTTTGTTTGTTCAATGCAGCTACTCTCTTTCCAGCCTCAACCCTCCCTGGACTTTTAACCTTAGTCACAGTTTGAACCTGTGTCAAAACAGGGTCGGGGTTCGGTTGTGGAGTCATCTGGGTTTCGTCCATTTTCTTCTGCAGTAAAATTTATTTTTGAAAAATCAATATGGCCCCCGGTAACAAGCAATGTCACGACAGGTGCAAGGTAATTTCCAAACTTGTAAAACATGAGACATGCTAATTTGCCAATTGAACTTGAAACAATAGGATTACTTTCAAGGTCGTGTGATAGACTGTCACTATCCACAGGTAGAAAGTGACTCACTGCTTTTGTGTATAGGCATACAAGAGATCGACTCAAATCACGTGTCATTAGTGAGGCAATGTGGTTTTCATATTTAGAATGAAGCTTGATTAGTTCATCAGAGCTTAGAGATTCAATATCCTCTGTCATGTATTGTCTACCCAGATAAGCCTTTGATTTGCCTGAGACAATCACAGACAAAAGCCGCTGTTTTTTGGAGTCTAAGTCTTTGTTCTCTACAGCATTGATATCATTTAATAGAAGGAGTTCGTCTTGGTTCATTTATAATGTAATTAAAAAAATTAAAAACAAAAAACAAAAATTGTTATCAAGCAAAATCATGTTTCCTAGGAAGTACATTAATAGTAACTTTATACGTTTGTACCATTCAGCAAAATGTAGCCAATAGTTTTTGAGTTTACCCCAGACCAATATTGTGTCTTTCTCAGTGGGCTTATAAATGACATGTTTCACAGATTTCAATTGTAATGTCATGTACAATAACCCTGTCCTTTTAAGCAAACAAACCTGACACAGTATTGGCGATTATTGGCTTTGCATTAAATTATAAATCACACCCTGGCCAAGTGTGAGCCAAATGAAACACCTAGACAGTAACATAGACAGTAACTTGATAATTTTACCCATAACTTGAGCACCAGAAAAAGGAAGGAATCACCCATGTTCAATAAGAAAAATTTCTGAGTACAAGTTAATACAAGGGAAGTAATTGTGTAAAAATTTCAGCAAGACAAAAAAAGTTACTTCCCTTGCTCTATTAAATTATGCTTTAATTCTTGACTAAAGTACATTTTTTGTCAAAATTAAATAACAAATTGTGCAAATAATTACAATAGATAATAGAATAAAAATGTTGTTATTTGATTTTGTTAAAACAATGAGTGATTTGTTTTTTTATAAAACCAAATTAAACATTATTTTGTAATTACTTTTTGTCACTTTAACACCTGCTTAAATGTTTTTTTTCAAGTACATGAACACACTCGCTAACAATGTTTCTTATACTCCCCGATCACATTCGTGCCAGCGGGACGTAAAAAAGGAAGAAGTTTCTTATAGCCATGTTTTTAGGGTATTGACTCAGAAATAATGGTATAAATGGCTTTTTTCTTAAAGCCTGAGGCTAACTAGCGTGGATTGTGTACTTGAGTGATTTGTATGAGGGCTTTCAAGTCTCAGCCACAGGTGGTTTTACCCGCATGCGTCACTCCACAAATGCATGACTTGTTGACGACGGGATGTATTAAGCTGACACCTCTCAGCTATAAGCGTGCTGCATTTAAAAAGATATGTCCCTTACCTCAACTGTGACATGTGGTGTGTGGCGTTAAGGGCAGAGATTTACTAGTGTTTGTCAGTTGACATAAGCACAGACCTAAACCAGCAAGGGTAAAAGGTATTATGATTACTGTCTTTATGACGGGCCTCTCTCTGTGTGAGGTGGAAAGAGAGAGAGCTATTGTGTGTGTCCGAGGTATTTCCGTGTGTCTGTACATGCGTGTGTGTACATATGTGTGTGTGCGCGCGTGTGTGTGTGTGTGTGCGCGCGTGTGTGCGCGTGCGTGTGTGTGCGTGTGTGCGCGCCGTACCGGCACTGCAGTACGCAGAAAACCGAGACACCTCACAGAACCTGTTCTACGAGTCTACGTGTCTACGTGTTGGAGCGCTAGAAATTTCACGTTCTGAAAAGTCAGAAACCTTTTTCATGCTCACATAAAACCGGATCGATTCTTTTAATCCATACATAGTGCTCTAATCCATTCATGGAATTTCAAAAATATCCGGCTGAGCAATGGCGGCTGCTCTGTCATACCGGTTAGTAGTTGGCTGTATGTGTGCCTATTTTGTTTGTGTCTGTGTTAGTGTATATATATGTGTTTGTGTATATGTATATGTGTGTATATGTATGTGTGTGTGTGAGTGTGTGTGTGTGTGTTTATGTGTTTGTGTGTGTGTACGTGTATGTTTATTTATGTGTTTGTGTGTGTGTGCGTATGTGTGCGTGCTCTCGTTACCATGTTTATTTAATACCACCCGGTCGATTCCCTCGGCAGAAGTGTCAAAGTTCGTGATTACTTTAAGATATTGAATAAAGTGGTTTCCAAAAACGGACAATTTATCGCTTTCGGCATTCACACTTAACAGTCACTCGTAGCACAGTCTAGCAATTCTAACTATACAAATACATCAAAAACTTGTTTTAACCCATATCATACTGAGGCTAAAAGCTTCAAATTTGTACACTGCCATATGCAAGATACTTTATAGTACTTACAGATAGAGATATAGACCAATGGCTTTAGTTCAAGGGTGGTGCCAGAATAGCTTGGCACCTAGAACTATTTTAGTCAGTGCATTCAGATTGTGCGTCCTTTTATGCGCAGATAAGTCAATAGCAACAGCAACAGCAACGCGCGCGTACATAGAAACGCCGAGGCTTTTGTCCACTCATGGGCTGATTCAAAAAGCACTAGTGTACCTGTTTGCACTTAGATGTCTGCATAGACTTCTAAAGATATGTTATAAACAGAAATTATACATACGAGTACTGTGTGTACACAGTGAGAGTTATGCGTCTGTTAGTTTCCAATCGAAAATGTTGTGAAACGGAGCTCATGTGAATCTATGAATCTAGACCTCAATGAACAGTGGTAGACAAGATTTAAAAGGCCTGTGATAAAAAGTGTTATCTGTGTCGTTTTACATCAGTGTCACAGTCAATAAAATAGCTTTTGTCATAACAAGCCATTATGTTCGGGCTGTGCCCGACGCTTTGTGTACACAGTGAGAGGGTAGGCTAACTGGTATAGAAAATCGTGTTCCTCGGAAATCGACTCTGACAGTGTATATCACATGAAATGTTATTTTATGTAGATAGTGTGTGATTGTGTATGTGTGTGTGTATGTATGTGTTACCTACCTCTACAAAATCAGATGAGAATTTCTGGTCCCACTATTTAACATGGTCCCTAATCGATTTTCTGAAAAGTCAGACGAACAACTCTTTTCCAGCACATGTGCAGGAATTGACAAGTTTTGAACACGATCTGAGCAGAGCTGTTTTCAAAGAGGTTTTCAATAAAGCTGCACTGAGCCACCTTTTGTTAATAAGTCACGGCGACCTGTCCCCACTCTGACTGCACTGAAAAGAGTCAGTTTGTTTTGTCAAGCGTGAACTGGAATATTATGTGCTTGCGAGCTTGCGAGTTTTTCGGAAATCGACTCTGACAGTATTGAGAGACAATGAGGAGTAATTTTTTAATTATTTGGGGTGTGTAAAAAGTCATTAGTCTATTATAGATTGCACTGTCAGGATTTTGGTTTGATTTGAGAGAAACGACAGTGTGGACGTTAACGACCGTAATTAGTTAATTATTGGGGTTAATTAAGACAATGGGTCTCAGAAATGAACTATTCTCGACTGGAAATGGTCATCATTTTTTTTTTTAAAAAACAATGTGTGATTAGGTTTTGTCAGAGACAATAGTTAGAATCCGGGAAAAATGAAAGGTGACGTCACACGAGTGTTTTGTTATCAAAAAACGTAAAAAGATGACGTCGTCAAAAAATCTCTTGTATTGTACTTTCTTATTTCTCTTACCTGTGTCTTCTGCTAACTGTCATTTACCTTACCGAGTCGCTTCTGTCTGACTACTCACTAACCAGATAGTTGCGGCTGGCGCTGATTGATATGTACTTTGTGCCTCCCATGGGGACTTTTTCAGCGCTGGCCATACGTTAAATTGGATCCCTTGCCCTTCCCTGTCGGGCGCCTGGTCGCCGGTCCTTGGATTTATGCGCGGGTGTGGGGGGCGATCATGTGCATTCCCTTGGGGATGTATGTGGTCGTCTTGTTCGCATGCCTGAGCGTTCGTCCGTGGGCTGGAGGGTGCCTGTTGGGTGGGGCTGGTGGCTCTGTTTGTTTGCCTTCCCCCCCCCCTCCCTTTTTGTTTTTTCTCTCTCTCTCTCTCTCTCTCTCTCTCTTTCTCTCTTCCCCCTTTCTCTCTCTCTTCCCTTTCCCCCTCCCCTTCACCCGCCCCTTTTGTCTTTCTCTCCCCCCACACCCGGGTTTTGTTTTTTTTTTGTTTTTTTTTTTGTTTGGAGTTACCCTTGAAGATGGTTTCACAACTACCTACTCTCCTCTTATACCATTATTCTCTTACTGAATTTGATTATTTGCTTTGTTTCATCGATATTCCTTGTTGTGTACCATGCTAAATGCTGGGGTTTTTTTTCCGGGGTCCTCCCGTTTTTCCCCGAGGTAGTCCTCAACTCGATGGTGATATAAGGTTTGCCTTCGGGTTGGTGTTTAGCTGGCTTTGTGTATTAGACACTCAGCCTACTTCGTGCCCAAGGGTACTCCCCGTTCGTTCTCTCTCTCTCTCTCTCTCTCTCTCCCCCTCTCTCTCTCTCTCTCTCGCTGTCTCTCTTCTCTCTCTCTCTCCCCGGCCTCACACACGCGCATTTACTTTTGCTCGCTCCTGCGCGCGCTTACACACACTCTTGTCTCTCGTGTTTAGTTTCTCTCGGAGTCTTTCTCTTACGATTTTTTTCTTTGACGTCATTTTTACTTTTGTTCTTCCTTTCCTTTTCTTTTCTTTTTCTTTTTACGTCACCTTCAGTTGCCACATTCCTTCTGCATCTGGAGATAAGTAGCAAATAATGTCTCTGTTTGTTTGTCTATTTTGACAAAGGGTATTTACCCGAAATATTAATAAATTGTGTTGTACCGTTTTTTCTAAGCGTGTTTCTTTCTCCGTTGGGTACTTCGTAACAACAGTAGTACGTTAGAATGTTCACCCACCCCTCATTTGAAAGTCACACAAGACTGGTCCAGTCAGTAGCGAGTGTACACACCGTTTGCAGCCAAGCATTCAATGCAGCGTTGACGCATGGAGTTCACCCGGGTTCGGAGAACATGTTGTGGGATCACTTCCCACACTTGATGCAGGAACTGAGTCAGCTGTGGGACGCCTTGAGGTGGGGGGTGGTTGCTGACTACACGTTGCCCCAGCACATCACAGAGGTGCTCGTCGGGATCCAGATCAGATAAACGAGTTGGCCACTCCATCCTCATGATGCCCCGTTGCTCAAGGTACTCATCCACCAAACGGGTGCGATGAGGTCGAGCGTTGTCGTCCTGCAGAACAGCATTGTCGCCTATGGCTTGGAGAAATGGCTGGATGAGGGGCTGCACAATCTCCTCCCGATAGCGCAGTCCAGTCAGGGGGCCTCGGATGACGTGGAGGGGAGTCCTGCCTTCCCTGCTGAAGCCTGCCCACACCATGACTGAGCCTCCTCCATAGCGATCCACCTCTTGGACGCATCCATCCGTGAATCGCTCGCCCTGGCGTCTCCAGACCCTCCCTCTGCCGTCGTTGAAGGACACAGTGAACCATGATTCATCCGTAAACAGAACCTGAGTCCACTGGAGTCTGTTCCACCTCACATGTTGACGACGCCAGGAAACCCGGGCTCTGCGATGAGCTGGAGTGAAGGGTATTCTCACTGCTGCTCTGCCTGAAGCCAGGCCAATTTCGCGCAGACGTCGGCAGACTATGCTTCTGCTGACGTTAACGTTTGCAGCAAAGTGGTTGACATGTCAGAGCCGCCAACCAGAGGTATCTGTCCTCTCTTCTGCTGGTGCAGTGCGGGCGTCCTGAGCAGGGTCGTCGTTCTGCCCTTCCAGTTTCTTGGAATCGTGCCAGCAGCCTCTGGACCACTGAATTGGACACCCCAAGACGTCTCCCAACTTCTCGTCCGGAAATTCCATCTTGCAGCCATGCTAGCGCCCGGCCTTGATCTACTGGCGTTAGGCTTCGTCGTGGTGGCATGGTTAAGAAAGTGACAATTATGCCCTTACTGTGCCGGTATTTATAGCAAAACAGAAGTGCTCAGTGTTCACGACTGACCCCTTTAGCACGTGCATCACGACTTTACCGAGTTTTTCCACCTGCCTGCATTTGGTACGCTTGCCAATATCGCACAGCTTTTCACAAAAACTGACGATGTTTAACGTGCATTTGACACGTATTTGACACGTTCGTGGAAATTGACGAATTGTTGTTTATTGTTCCCTGTACAGTGGACTGCCTAAGGTCACCTTTTAACCCATTTGCATCGAAAGAACATTGTATTTTATTAGCGTCTATCTATCTATCTATCTATCTATCTATCTATCTATCTATCTATCTATCTATCTATCTATCTATCTATCTATCTATCTATCTATCTATCTATCTATCTATCTATCTATCTATCTATCTATCTATCTATCTATCTATCTATCTATCTATCTATCTATCTATCTATCTATCTATCTATCTATCTATCTATCTATCTATCTATCTATCTATCTATCTATCTATCTATCTATCTATCTATCTATCTATCTATCTATATCCCGTAGTCTTGCCGACCGTTGGGGCACCACTGATGACTTGGCAACCATCTCCCTCCATTCCTCTCTGTTCTCTGCCATTCTTAGCGTATCACCCGGCCTCAGTCCTGTCCACTCTGAGATAATGTCCTCCCATCTTTTCCTCTGTCTTTTTCTCCTTTGTCGTCCTTGCACAGTGATTTGCAGGATTGTTTTGGCAAGCCCTGCTGAACGTGTGACATGCCCATACCACTTCAGTTTGCGTTTTTTTTTTCACAATGGCTAATAGGTCTTCATAGGGCCCGATGGCTTGCCTGATTCTGCTTCCCACTTCCTCGTTCGTGATGTGATCTCTGTATGAAATGCCAAGCAGCCTTCGAAAACATCTCATTTCAGTGGCTTGTATCCTCCTTTCAAGGTCTGTCGTGAGGGTCCATGACTCGCAGGTATACAAGAACACTGCGATGACTAAGGAGCGCATCAGTCTGATCTTGGAGCAGAGTGTGATGTTTCTGTCCTTCCATATGGTCTTCAATCTTGTTAGTGCTGTTGTTGTCTGCGCAATCCTGGACAGTATTTCTGGTTTTGATCCCTCATCTGTCACAATGGCTCCTAAGTATTTGAATTTATTAACTGTTTCTAGTTTTTGGCTTCCAATCATGACGTCAGTGCCAATGCCACTGGTGTTATTTGTCATCAGTTTGGTCTTCTCTGCACTGATTTCCATCCCATACGCAATGGCTGTGCTGTCCAGCTTTTCCACCAGCTGAGCTAGCTCCTCTGTTCCTGCAAGGCCAACAATGTAGCGTACTTGAGACTATTAACAATGACACAAAAAGGTGGGGTAGCCCTTAAGTTTTGACCATTAGTATATGTGTGTGCGTATGTATGTAAACAAGTGAATTTCCGATATTTCTGTACACACAAGCTTAAAACTTGGCGAAATACTTTCTTAAGTAGGTGGCTAAGAGAGCAGCCGCGCATATTGTAATTGAATGTGTCATTGAAGACATAAACAACCGGATTATACGAAGTCGGTTGACCCAGATTAGAATCCGTAATTTTTGTCATATTTACTTGAACTTTTGCATATATCTAGTTGGCAGAAAGACATTGGGTGAGAAAAGAAATTCAGAAAAGAATTAAAACACTATAAAACCTTTACTTCTAGAGAAAGTCAGACAGTGGCTGTGACGTAAAAGAGGCAACTCCGTCACCACGCAGACACTGACATAATACTCTAAATATGACGTCATTCTCAGTCTCTCTCTCTCTCTCTCTCTCTCTCTCTCTCTCTCTCACACACACACACACACACACACACACACACACACACACACACACACACACACACACACACACAAACATGCGCGCATCTGCAGGAGGAATATATCCTCCAGGTACATGGGGATCTATGAATCTTGGAGATGTTTGGAGCGCGCGCACACGCACGCACTAACACGCACACACACTTCGACGCGCTTTCAGAAGAGCATGCAGGTGACCCGTGTACTTAGTATATCATGTAGCTAGGTAAAGTCAACCTGCTTTAACACAAATAATAGCAAGACTGAAATTGTACCGTGAAGTTATAGTTTTGTCACCATTTTCTCAAGCCTTAAACGAAAGTGAAACTCATATCACGTAAAATATAAAATTACGTAAAAACTAAAACTTACATCATGACAAATGACGTTTGACAAATCAATGACGTGTATGTCCTGCGTTCATTGGTAGATCTGCGAGACTTTTTCAATAGGAGATAATTCAACATCAGAATCAGGTCAAAGGCATAAGGTAGAGATCACTGACAGCGAGGACAGCTGTCATATAGAAGAGACTTTGTGGGTTATGGTTCATCTCATCTTGTTACGTCTTATTAAAGGTTTGTCACGTTTTTTTCTATTCACTTTACAATTGCTTTGCCCATTTCATTTCGACACCACAGCACCAACACAAAACGCAACCCACAAAAACATGATTGATTGATTGTACATTGCTTAACGTCCCGACAGCAACAAGGCTTTCTCAGGACGTGCCTGCACTGCTTGTGAAAAAAAACTAAACAGAACATTGAATGTATGTCGCCAGCCGGTCAAATACATTAAATAAACCTAACACATGGGGCCTAAATAAAGCTAAGACCATTTAGCAACACACATCCAATATCAAGAGCTACAGGCAGTGCAGACAGTAGGGAGAGTTTTAAAAAGGCAAATACAGGTGAATGGACAAAGGGTAGACAGAAACACATGCCCCAGAATAGAGAGAAAAACCCACCCTGTGGGGCTGACCAGGGTGACCCTGGGAACTAAAAAATACCTAACCCCACCCAAGTCCCCCAGGGCAGACCCGGGTGGGGCCCCCAAAAACAAACGCTATCTTCGAAACTAATGTCCAACGTGCAACATGTTGCATGCTGTAAAATAGAAAGAGTACCACACTACTTGGTTTTAACTGTCATGGCTGAACAAAGTTTCGGAGCTTGATTAGTTATGTATTACTGTAATATTTAATTCAATCAGTTGCACTGGTAAGCAACGTTATGATGTGTGGTCGCTGCCATGCATTCTCAGTGATCACTGATGGTACAGTCTGATGGTACAGTACACTACACATTGAAAGCATACACAGCACAATGTGAACACGCCTGAAAGTTAATGCAATGCATTGTTTAAAATTAAACCCTATCTCTCTAGCAGTAGCCTAGCTGTATTTTGCTGCTGCGTAATTTGCAGTTTGTCTGCAAATTGACATTTGACGTTTTGGGATGAAATGTCAGTCAGACTTAGCCTCTCGACCAATCAAAACGCTGTAGATCATGTGCTTCTGACTACCAAGCCCCCGGTCTAATACGCTAAATAAACCTAAGATCATTTAGCAACACACATCCAATATCAAGAGCTACAGACAGCGCAGACAGTAGGAAGAGTTTAAAAAAGGAAAATACAGGTGAATGTACCAAGGGTAGACAGAAACACAAGCCCCAGAATATAGGGGAAAACCCACCCTGTGGGGCTGACCAGGGTGACCCTGGGAACTAAAAAGTAGTTAACCCACCCACGTCCCCCAGGGCAGACCCGGGTGGGGGGCATGCTGGAAGAAACAATCCTGAACATCATTACTTGATGAAAGTTAACAGTGACATTAAAAAGGTGGTATCTTGTCAGGAGGAATGAGACTTAGGTGTTGTCTTTAACAAAGTTCTATATTTTAACCCTCATATTCAGAACTGTATCAATAAGGCCAACACAATGGTTGGAGTAGTTAAGAGAGCCTTTAGTTATTTGGCGTCACGACCCCGCTACCGGGGTGCGAGCTATGAGCGCTACCGCTCGAGACACACCCGACCCACACTAACACAAACCTAACACAAACACCAGAGGAACAATAACGACAACATTTATTACATAAAACCCTAACAATAACCAACTATACCCTTATTCAATCCTAACCACACGCTCACACGTCACATTCACACACACATACGTCCAAACTCCCCAAACCGATTAACCACTATACACAATACAAAATATATATTAAACTAAATATTCCTAATAAAATACAACTGAACAATATATAAATAAAACTACTATCCTTAATACAACGAAACTGAAAAGCTTAAACCCAAAAGCCCTGACGGAAGCACAAGCATCAGGATCTAACACCAGTAGACCAATGCCTTTGCTTCCGCGCAGAGTCCATCAACAGCACGTGGCTCCTTAAGTAATATAGTATGGCAAATAGCATGATATCAGATATACGATCAACCAAATATGTTTACTAACACACAAATGAAGATCGAGAAAAATGAATATTGTTCATAAGCTACTACATCTCCTCAGCGGGAGCACGAACGACAAGTTCGAATTAAGTTAATGCTCTAGCAAACTAGACATTCTCAGCACAAAGCTTTTTTAACTAGCACGTCTCAAAATAAATAATATCAAGTATACAAATGGAGCAAATATCATTAATTTAACCTGACTGAAAAAAGTTGAATAAACAATATATTTCACGTCACGGGACCTCTCGCCAGAAGCACAACCGTTAAGCGCAGTATCTCCAAAACTTTCCGTCACTGTGACAAAGCTCCTCTCACAATACAGTCACTACGAGGAGACGAAATAAATATCACAATGTTCATTACAAGATTATACACAAACAAATCTTTGCTTAAACCAGTTAGAAATATTTAAATGGGACGACCTGACCTGACTAAACGAGACGCGCAGCGACAATCGCGAAGGCACCCAGGTTTAGCGTCGTAGCCCCACAAGGCCGAGTAACACAGTCAGCCTCCACTCAGTACACCATTAGATTAGGAACCAGATTTGGATGCATGTCATCCGTGAAGACGCCCCGGCTAGAACGAAGACAAACAAGACAAGACAAGCCAGGGGTAAAGTCGTCGCAGCTATTCTTCTCTCTTCTCTCCTTCCTCGGACACCGGCTCTGGGGACGATCCAAAACCGTATCGCATGGCTGATACAACCGACCGACACAGCTGTTTGTGGCCTCCAGCAAATGGCGAACCACGCCTGGAAAACCACCCTCAGAGACTGTTGGCAAAAGACTACTGCCTCGTTCGCTGTTGGAAATGCGACTCTCTTAACAATTTGGAAACCGTTAGGTTAGCGAAAAAACGCTCACTAAATCTTGTGATGTAAAAACACGTGAAACAACCACCCGATCGCGTGTAAACTGAACGATCACGTGTAGTACGCCAACATCCAAACTGTCGCACGGCAGCAAATACTCGTGTACAGGCCAAATACTAGACACCTATGCTATCGCTACCCGGTGACTAACTAAATCCTGTCACCCCTCTAAACTTACTCCACTACATAAAATAGACGAAAAAACCCCGTGTCGTGACATTTGGATAAGGACATTTTTTTTGTAACTGTATAAATCACTAGTCAAGCCTCTCGTTTTGGGGACATTAATGCCATAACATTCTGATCTGCTGATTGATTGCAGTTTCACTTGACAGCAGCGGCACACTTGTACTGAAATGGGTCCCTGTTTATCCAGGTAACACGAATCTTTCACGTGAAGAAAAACATAGTGTTGTTTACGTTCGGTTGTTGTTGTTTTTGTGTTTTTTTATGTCTTCATTGTTCTTTTTTATGTACATGTGTATTGTTTTACAGTCGTGCACAATCGGTTTACGTGGATGTGCAGGTTCCCTCAGTGTGTGTGTGTGCGTGTGCGTGTGCGTGTGCGTGTGTGTGCGTGTGTGTGTGTGTGTGTGTGTGTGTGTGTTTACGAATGTGCGTGCGATCGTTTCACATAGTGAGCTTTTCAATTAAACTGAATGATACAACAAAGACGTTCGTTTGATTGCAGCAGCAGACGTGTAGATGTGGAGGTCAGTATTCCAGTGCAGATCTTTATTAGGGGGCGCGGCATTCTGATAATATGAAATTATGTGCGTTCAAGTCAGTTTTAACTTGAACCTGCACTGTATGTAGTTGGTAAATGCGCACCAAAACAATTTTAACTTGAACCTTCTTCATATGTCGTGTGTGCATACACACCCCTGGTCGTCTTTTTGTGTGCATGTTACACTTTTGATCATACACCACATATGTGTTTAATATTATATGTGTATATACCACGCCTATGTTTACGGATACGGAAAAATAGGGATTTTGTTTACATCACAATGTACAATGAAGGCCAAGGAAGGTTCAATTTTACTCACTGTACTGCTTATTTACGTATACTGCTCACAATTTGATAAGAACTTCGGACACAAATAAAGGCCTACGTAATGGTGAAGTTCCCGGATGCACGCCCGTTTGTATCGTTGTCCCGGTTGTTCCACATCTTGCACTAGCTGTCCACTACGACCAAACAAAACATGTGGTTGTTTTTTTTAAAAAATGGAGCTCCGGACTGCAATGGCTCACTTGATGTGATTGTTAACCCACTGCACAGTCGGTGTTGTCTATTTCTTTAAAGCTGAAGTTCAGTCTTTGTTTGAGCCGTCCCGCTCCTGTTTTTGGGCCCAGACAAAGCCGCCAAGTCGGTCAAACCGCTCACTAACTGACTGTTGGTGGAGATTGAACTGCGTCAGATCTGGGCCTATATAAGGCACGCAGTCACATCCAGTCCATTGTGAGTCCGAAATAGCTCAGGCAGTTAAACGTCGGAGCAAGAGAGCGAAGGGAATCGCCGGGTTGTGGGTTCGAGTCCCCGTCCCGGCCCCGGTAGCTGGACTCGCAATCCAGGGGAAAAAAGACGGGCTTGTTCCATAGCATGTCCGTTGAAAGGTCCTGGTAAACCAAAGTGGAACAGTTGCAATGCGCCTGAATTGATCAGTTTTCAGGTCGTACTCCACAGGCAATAGATTTCCCTGTCCCCCATAACCCGCCCGTCAGGGCCGTCCATTATCACTTCGGTGCCGTGGACGTTAAACCCGAACTAACCAACCAATCCAGTTCATACAGAACGTGAGACACACTGCAGCAATAAGTGAACCCCTATCAGCTTTACGTAGGCCTACACACGACTATTCTGTTGCAGATGATACTGACAAATAACTGGACGACACATATGACAGTAACACTCCATGTGCACCTGTGGAATAGGGCTGTGAGAGCTGCTGTTAGGGAATACAGATGCAGGGAGTGTGCCTCTCAAATGTTTCAGCTGGTTATTTGTTGGTATCGTCTGCTGCAGGATTAGTTTCTGTGTACGCCTCGGTAAAGCTGATAGGCGTTTCCTTGTGACTTCAGTGTATCTCATGCTCCATCAATGGTGTGCGGCACTGACTGTGCAGATGCTGCGTGCCTTATAAAGGTCCTTGGCTGACGGAGTTCAAACAGAGTCCGAAATAGCTCAGGCGGTTAAACGTCGGAGCAGGAGAGCGAAGGGAGTCGCCGGGTCGTGGGTTCGAATCCCGTCCCGGCCCCGGTAGCTGGACTCACAATCCAGGGGGAAAAAACGGATTTGTTCAATAGCATGTCCGTTGAAAGGTCCTGGTAAATCAAAGTGGCACAGTTGGAGTGCGCCTGAGTTGATCAGTGTTCGGGTCGCACTCCATAGGCAATAGATTTCCCTGTCCCCCATAACCCGCCCGTCAGGGCCGTCCATGATCACCTCGGTGCTGTGGACGTTAAACCCGAACTAACCAACCAACCGGAGTTCAAACTCCGCAAACTCAGTTTGTGAGCTCAGGGCCCTAGCTAGGTATTTTAAAAACACGTGCAGGACAGAACAAAAAATAAAAAATAAACCGCAGCTTTAAGTGGGAGGTGAACAGATGCGTGGCCTTCGGCAGCGAAAATCAACTGCATGGAGTCTGTTGCAAATAGAGTTGCACGGTATTACCCGTATACCGGAGAAAAACGATACGACACTGCACCGGTACAGGTATCGTGTTTCTCTCTCTCTCTCTCTCTCTCTCTCTCTCTCTCTCTCTCTCTCTCTCTCTCTCTCTCTCTCTCTCTCTCTCTCTCTCTCTCTCTCTCGTTTTCGTCCTCCTCCTCCTTGCACAGTACCTTGCAGGATTGTTTTGGCAAGCCCTGCTGAACGCGTGACATGCCCATACCACTTCAGTTTGCAGTTTTTCACAATGGCTAATAGATCTTCATAGGGCCCGATGGCTTGCCTGATTCTGCTTCCCACTTCCTCGTTCGTGATGTGATCTCTGTATGAAATACCAAGCAGCCTTCGAAAACATCTCATTTCAGTGGCTCGTATCCTCCTTTCAAGGTCTGCTGTGAGGATCCATGACTCACAGGCATATAAGAGCACCGAGATGACTACAGAGCGCATCAGTCTGATCTTGGAGCAGAGTGTGATATTTCTGTCCTTCCATATGGTCTTCAATCTTGTCAGTGCTGTTGTTTGTCTTCGCAATCCTGGACAGTATTGCTGGTTTTGATCCCTCATCTGTCACAATGACTCCTAAGTATTTGAATTTATTAACTGTTTACAGTTTTTTTTTAACCTCCAATCATGATGTCAGTGCCAATGCCACTGGTGTTATTAGTCATAACTTTGGTCTTCTCTGCACTGATTTACATCCCAAACGCAATGACTGTACTGTCCAGCTTTTCCAACAGCTGAGCTAGCTCCTTCTCTGTTCCTACAAGGCCATCAATGTCGGCCGCAAAGCGCAAGTTCGTGATTGTTCTGCCTCCAATACTGACA
>BTPG01000005.1:30691716-30819216 GCA_036245525.1 Semisulcospira habei
GACTAATTTTGAAAAGGCAACACCTAGGAAATTTTGTGGTGCAATTATTCTTTACTTTTAACAAAGGCGTCGCCCAAAGCCAAAAATGCACTCAATCAGATGAGCTCCAAGGGACGTAATTTTTCATTTATATATACATACACATATATATATATATATATATATATATATATATATATATATATATATATATATATATATATATATATATATATATATATATATATATATATGTATATATATATATATATGTGTGTGTGTATGTATATATATATATATATGTATATATATATATATATATGTGTGTGTGTATGTATATATATATAATATATATATATATATATATATATATATATATATATATATATATATATATATATGTATATATATGTATGTATATATATATATATATATATATATATATATATATATATATATATATATAAAATGTGTGTGCGTCTGTGTGTGTGTGTTTATTCTGTGCCCTCTATTTATTTCTGTACTGATGTTTACACACAGACCCAGAGCGAATCAAGTGCACACAGGGTCCCCAAGTACTGGAAAGTAAGTATACATGAATGTAGCTCCTTCTGCACTGACACGTTTTGTACAGTAGGATATTGACTGTCTGTACCAGTACAAAAAATTAGTGCCAGAATAGTGTGGCGCCAAAAGGCGCAAATCAATCTGTTCGAACATGCATAAAGGTCTACAAGTTAGATTTAACATGTTAAATAACCAGATAAATTGAGACACGTTTTATTCTGAATGTCCTTAGAAATTAACAATGTAATGGTCATTACAACAGTTTAGACCAGGGTGGACCTGGAACGCCCCACATATTGTATATTCTTGCTTTTTTAGCAGCAGCTATAGGATACACGAATGTGTTGACTATTGGGAGACGCATTTAGTATTGTCACTAAAGGACAGTCAACGATGACAGTGAGGATGTACAGTCGGTGTTCCCAGACACAGTTACATCGGCCTATGAAAACATCGACGAATCTCATTAGTGCTTGTCATGTCCCCTATCACACAAGGTATCACTTTCTTCTTTTGGAACGGCTGTGGACGATGTCTAGACAACTTTCGGATTGATCTGAAAAAGGAACAAAGCTCCAGACAAGGAGGTGAATATAATGTGATTCTGAGCGAACAAAGTCAGCGTTGTCAATGATACTTTTGGATAGATACTCGAACACAAACCCTTCTTTGGTGAAGAGCAGCTACACGAAGTCTATTGCGAGGTGTCTGTTCATAATGTAAAGACTTCTAGAGCCGTTGATCAAGTCAGCACGCAGCTGAGTAACTGTCTGGAATTGATTTTCGTAGTTCTTTTAATACAGAAATCGGCATTCTTTGCTTCGTCTGCCCACATCATATTTTCATATTTCTACATATTGAGCAACATTTTGCTTGATATAGTGCCGATAACAGGCAGATGTGATTACGAGACCCGAATCAACATGTCCGAGTCGTGAGACGAGGACATTTTGATTCAGGTCAAGTAATCACATCTGTCTGTTTATCGTCACTGCATCAAGCAAAATGTTGCTCAATATAATTTATGTGCCCAGTCCAAAAACAAAATTTTGCCAGCGTCCTTCTGATTACCCCCATTGGTGCTAAAGTTGTCAATTTCGCTATATCTGGACATACAACTTCCCAGCTTGACACTACCCACCGAAATGTACTCAGCGCAAATCTACCCAGGCGTACATCTATCCAGCGCATATGTGTTCCCCTAATTTTCCATTTATTTTATAAACTAAATAAACTCAGCGTGGATCTTCACAGCATGATTCCGCCCAGCATAAATCGACAAAGGTTTGAAATTACTCAAATAAAAGTATCTCAATGGAATAGCGACAGCACAAATTTACACCGGGTAGATTTACGCCCAGGTTGACTCAAGCTGTGTAGGTTTTCGCTGGGTATTTTCACGTTTTTTTGAGATTTTCAATGAAACATAGTAAACTTACCCCGATCATTAGTCGATAGTGCACAATTCTCGCCCTTGACAGTGATTTTTCCTACTTACTTGGTAGTTTCTTCTAAATTGCAAGTACTGGCAGTCAACTCATTTGGTCTTGTTTATTACTACAATTTCAACTGCAACCCCTTCCCCCTTTTTAGTAAGTTCTCTCTTATGATGCATGGAAATTTAACTCGATGTGGAGGCATGGAATGTATGCCCCTGCAAAAACCACAGTAAAATGTGGTCTTCTTTGCAGGTAGGCAGAAGTTCCTTCTCTTCCTCCTCTTTTGCCGATGGTGTGCTGAAGAGATCGCCTAGACCAAAACAGCTGTCCACACCAGCTAAATATCTGGACCCCCTCTGGGGGACCTAGATCTAAATTTCCATGCACCAAGGGGGTGGAAATCTAGTGGATATGTGACACGCCCCCCTTCGGGGGAGGGGGAGGGGCTTCCATATGCATTGCTTCCAATCACTTACTTAGTGCACCCCTCTTTCCTATCTTTTTTGTGCTTTGACTAAAGTAGATATAGTGGTTGTACATTGCTTAACGTCCCGACAGCAACAAGACTTTTTCAGGACGTGCCTGCACTGCTTGTAAAAAGAAACAACTAAACAGAATATTGAATGCATGTCACCAGCCGGTCTAATACGCTAAATAAACCTAAGACCATTTAGCAACACACATCCAATATCAAGACCTACAGGCAGCGCAGACAGTAGGGAGAGTTTAAAAAATGAAAATACAGGTGAATGGACCAAGGGTAGACAGAAACACAAGCCCCAGAATAGAGGCGAAAACCCACCCTGTGGGGCTGACCAGGGTGACCCTGGGAACTAAAAAGTAGTTAACCCCACCCAAGTCCCCCAGGGCAGACCTGGGTGGGGGCAAAGTAGATATATGATCATTGGTCGATAATGCACAATTCTCTCCCCTGACAGTGTTTTTTCCTACTTACTTGGTAGTTTCTTTTCTAAGGTTGTCACTATCACTAGTGGACATCAGTGTCGTCAGTCTCAATAGTATGGAGATTCGATTCGCGCGTTTGCTGCTGTCTGTACTCCGCTTATGTGTGTGTATCGGAAAAAAATTTCGAGCGTACTAAGAAGTGTTTCATTACTAGTGCAGATAAGGAGCTTGCTAATGTGACAGTATGCGCATATTTATCGTTTTTGTTTTGACAAAGGCAAGCATCAAGATTGAATCTCTCTGGTCTGCAAGGGATTATGGGAAGGAAAGCATATCAAGCAAGTTCATGAATATTAATTTGTTTGTTATACAATATATGTCAGTGCATGTGTCAAAGAATGGGAAATTTATGGAGTGGGTACATAATATAATAAAACTCAGAGCATTCCTCAGACTCTCAGAAAACGACTTTTGGGCACACCCAAACACTAAAAATGAGTTTGGGCAGCTCACTGAATTTAACGGAACACGGCAAGCAAAATATCACAGCAGAATATGCGTCGACAATTTACACCGAATATGCTCGGGGATTACTCACTTTGCTTTGCACATTTGCAAACTAAAATAAGATCCTTTGTTGAACAAAATATCATGGTCAATTCATGTCTTTTTTGTGCCAGCGCTCAGTGGGTTAAATCGGAACTTTGCAATTTTAGTACAGCTTTTCATAATCATTTTACTTTGCATAAGCATATCATGAAGGCGCTCTGAAGGAAACAAGATCTCCGTTTAATAAAAACATCAAAAATTAAATTACACATTTGTGTTTACATTTCCTTACGACGTTGACAAAGAAGACGACGGTGATGACGAGACAGTGATGATAACAACAACAATAATGATGAAAATAATAATAGACCAGCCTGTAAAAATAAAACTACTCCTACTACTACTACTACTACCATCACTACTAGTAGTAATACTACTGCTTCTGCTGTTCCCCCACCCGGGTCTGCCCTCGGGGACTTGGGTGGGGTTAACTACTTTTTAGTTCCCAGGGTCACCCTGGTCAGCCCCACAGGGTGGGTTTTTTCCTCTATTCTGGGGCGTGTGTTTCTGTCTACCCTTGGTCTATTCTCTTGTATTTTCCTTTTTTAAACTCTCCCTACTGTCTGCGCTGCCTGTAGCTTTTGATATTGGATGTGTGTTGCTAAATGGTCTTAGCTTTATTTAGGCCCCATGTCGTAGGTTTATTTAACATATTGGACCGGCTGGCGACATACATTCAATATTCTGTTGTTTTTGTTGTTGTTGTTTCACAGGCAGTGCAGGCACTTCCTGAGAAAGCCTTGTTGCTGTCGGGACGTTAAGCAACGTACAATCAATCAATCAATCAATGCTTCTGCTGTTGCTGCTGCTCCTACTACCACTAATTTGCTATCACGCCTAACCTCCCAAAAAATGTGTCTCAACGACGAGGCAACAACGAAAAGGGCCTGACTAACCTCCGAACACCCCAGCGCGAAGGCTTTACAATAAGTACACAGTAATAATAATAATACATAGTATTTATATGGCGCATTTCACATATTTATAATTTAACTCAATGCGCAGGACATAGCCGCGAACTGAACCCAACAAGCACGCTCACGTGAATCACGCGCATTCCCTCACACGCTGTACATTAACACAGAACATTCACGTGGTGCTAAGGGCAAGCTCAAGCAAGCTACTGAAATTTGTGGAAATTTTAATCGTTTTTTATAATTTTGAAATTTGATTAAGTGGACTGAAATTAATACCAAATTTGTGGGGGAGGAAAGAGCCGGAGTACCCGGAGAAAGAACCCCCGACGGTCCGCCCGAATTAATGGTGACACGTACTAGAGGAGAAAAGTCCGACGCCGGAACCGGTATCGAACCTTGCACCTCTTGCATTGGTGGCAGGCGCTTTTACCGCTGCGCCACGGACCGCCCCAAGTATACATGAATACCTGTATAACATTCTCTGACGACGATGATTTTGTTCACAGCTCCACAAAAAATGCATCACCACCGTAAATCAAGGAGAGGCACACACTTTCTTGCATACAACGAGTGAAAAAGAACAAAAGGCCATCAAGAAACTGATCGCCGCTACATGGGAGAGCGATAAAGTTGGACACGGTGTTGACGCTCGCAACCTCAGACACAAACACATACAGGTACATGTTATACAATTGTTTTGTAAGAGATCCTCAACAAACATGCAGCGCGCACCTTTGTGCATACATCTACCAGTACTGTTGTAGTTAGACTTTTTGTAAAGCATTACTTTTAAGATATGACTGCTAGCGCTTATAATATTCTTTAATCGTTCTTCGTCATCACTTACTGTTAGCATTACGCTGATCCTGGCGTCTCGTTTTTTGTGTCTCTATGTTTTAAAGGCTTAGAAACAACGTGACTAATGCTGGGTTACAGCGCTATATAAATGGTATTATTATTATTATTTTATTATTATTATTATTATTATTATTATTATTATTATTATTATTATTATTATTATTATTAATATTATTATTATTATTATTATCTAAGTGGGTGGGAAAACATCGATAATGGAGATAACTGAACATTACTAATGATCAAAACTGAAGTAATTCCTGTTGGTGCTCCCTCCCGGCTCCGACTTGTAAACAGTGCTTCTGTCAACATTGCTGGCAGCACCATTCCCTTCAAAACATCTTGGTGTCAAGATAGATCAGACACTGGCCATGCACGATCAAATCAGCAGTGTTTATCGAGCCTCATTCCTGGAGCTCAGACGCATTGCATCTATCCGGCCTTATCTCTCTGAACGCGCTTCGGCTCGACTAGTCACTGTGCTGGTAACTTCCCGCCTTGACTATTGTAATTCCATCTATTCAGGTCTCCCCATGGAACAGGTATGTCGGTTGCAAAGGGTTCAGAACAGCGCTGCACGGCTTGTTCTAAAGAAGCGTAAACGCGACCACGTGACACCCATGCTTAAAGAACTCCACTGGCTGCCGGTAAAGTTTCGATGCCAGTACAAGATGGCAACTCTGGCATACCGTCACTTCAACGGGACTCTACCGGCTTACCTTTCTGCTTCACTCTGCACATACCAGCCTTCACGTTCTCTGCGGTCCTCCAGTGAGAAACGTTTGAAGGCTCCGAAGCGTAACTTGAAAACTGTTGGTGAACGCTCATTTAGCTTCATTGCACCTTCAGTTTGGAACTCGCTGCCTGTCAGTCTTCGAAATCTCTCTACTCTCCCTCAGTTTAAGGCTCAGTTGAAAACTCACTTCTTCCAGCTTGCTTTTCCTCTGTCGTAGATCCGTGGTCCTGTTGTATTTATTTGTAATGTTTCATATCGTCTATGTCATGTTTGACTGCGTGTGTTAGCGCAATGAGTTTTTGCCACAAAAAGATTTTGCGCTATACAAGAACCATTCATTATTATTATTATCATAGGTCTAGTTAGTCGAAGCAAACCAAAAACGAAAAGACCCGCCCACACACACACACACACACACACACACACACACACACACACACATACAAACCTTTCCTTCCCCCCCCCTCCCCCCCAACAAAGAAAGAAAGAAAGAAAGAAAGAAAGAAAGAAAGAAAGAAAGAAAGAAAGAAAGAAAGAAAGAAAGAAAGAACAACAACAACAAAATGAATGGAAAGGGGGGAGGTGGTTTACTGATTAAGTGACTGGAAGCAATGAATATCAAAGCCCCAGTGAAGGGGGGGGGGGCAGGGGTGGAGGGGGGGGGGGGCAGGAGGGAGGGCGGTATATATTGCACATTCACTGGATTCCCAGCCGATTGATGCATAAAAATTAGAACTAGTTGACCCCATTGGGGGTCCATATTGTATTGGCCGGTGTGGACAGCTGTTTCATCAAGGCGACCTCATCAGCACACCATCGGCCGTACTGGAAGAAGGCAAGGAACTTCTGCCTACCTGCAAAGAAAACCCAATAAATTATTTTACTGTGGTTCTGCAGGAGACACACATTCCATGGCACCACATAGAGCTAGATTTCCATGCATCGCGACTGAAAACCTAACATGAAAAGGGCATTTGCATGCATCAATGGACCGGGGATGAGGGGGCGGGTGTGTCCAGGGGTTCCGCACTCCCCCTTCCTCCCCCCCCCCCCCCAATAAATAATAATAAATAAATAAATAACTTTTTAATTTAATTAGTAGAAGTGACGCAGACACCCACCCCGCTATCACCTCCTTCCCAGCACCCGGTTGGCATACAGAGGTGCGACAGATCGTCACACACGCTTGCCGCGCGCCTATAAAACCTACCCCTCCCCGACCCCCACTCCCCCCCCCCCCCCACCCACCCACCCTCCGCCTCCTTGTAGAACCGCAAATGTTGCACATGTTGCAGCAACATTTTGTGGTTGTGTATAAAACTGCAAAATGTTGCAGCTGCTATAAAAGTGCAACAATTTGCAACGTTTTGCGGTCGATTGTTAGACCGAACACAGAGTTAGCACCGCAAAATATTGGTCAAAATCGTGGCCATCTCTCTCTCTCTCTCTCTCTCTCTCTCTCTCTCTCTCTCTCTCTCTCTCATCTCTCTCTCTCTCTCTCTCTCTCTCTCTCTCTCTCTCTCTCTCTCTCTCTCTCTCCCTCTCTCTCTGTCGATGGATCCCAATGTCGAAGGGTCCCCCCTATCGATGGACCTCCTAGTTGATGAATCGCCTACGCAATACCTGTAATACTCAAATCAATAGAACTCATTGATAATACCCCATCCTCCCCCCCCCCCCCCCACTACACACACACTGTAACTAAAGTTCACGGCATACCCTTTACTGCGGCAGGCTCTTCGCCGCGGCAGGCCCTTTACTGCCTTTCACTACGGCATTACCTTGAGGCAGGCCGTTCAGTTAAATATCATCCCAAACCAGCACCACCCCCACCCACCCCTCTACTTACACACACTGACTGTTTTGCGGCAGGCCCTTTATTGAGAGATTGAGGGGCGGGGGTAGGGGGTGTTAAATGGACTTGCCGCGGTAAAGGGCCTGCCGTATTTGTTTGAATTTAATTAGTTATTTATATTCCCAATTATTTTTATACATACTGTAACATGCAGAGCGTACGGGATCCACCCACCCACACAGACAGAGAGTGATGGCCACGATTTTCTGTTTTCGTATTTTCCTTCACTGTCTCTACAACTGTACCGCAAAATGTTTCGTTGCAACAAAAGTACAACATTGCAACATTTTGCGGTTTTATCGCCGATGCTCAAACAGCAAAATGTTGCTGCAACATGTACAAGAGTTTGTAGTTCTACAACCCCCCCCCCCCCTCCGCCAGGTCTGTCCTCCATGGGGCATCCATCTCAGGTTAGAGGTCCCAACCTACCTATACGGACCCTTGTAGGCCTTTGGGAGGTCAAAGAAACCATTGTACCCCGAAGGCCGAAGGCCTGAGGGGTACAATGGTTTCTTTGACCTCCCGAAGGCCTACAAGGGCCCATGCAGCAAGCCCCTGCTACCAATAACGTATTTGTTTTCATTCCTCCACTATTTTCGTAAAAGAAATCAAGAAGAAATCTTCCTACCTGGATCATGCCAGACGTAAAAGGTTTATACATTTATACAATAATAGACTTAAGACGAAATTTAAAATCTTTCATGACGTTGCCGTCTCCAGTAATGTGCCTGTTGTTTCGAACAACACAAAGTAACCTAGTACTTTAGAACGTTTTGGCGATCTTTTATTGAACAACACTGGCATCCAAGACGCGTCAGAAATATTGCTTAAAAAAGTCCGCCATTAGTCGCTACAAGGGTTTTTGTAGCTCGGTCATGTGGTACCGTTTGGGGTAAAGGGATTGGTCGTGTGACGTTGGGATGAAAACAATATAAGTAATTGGTCGGAAGGGTTCGCTACACGGACCCTTGTAGGCCTGAGGGAGGTCAAATGAACCATTGCACCTCGAAGGCCGAAGGCCTGAGGGGTACAATGGTTAG
The DNA here is from genome assembly GCA_036245525.1 of Semisulcospira habei. Classification (NCBI taxonomy): domain Eukaryota; kingdom Metazoa; phylum Mollusca; class Gastropoda; family Semisulcospiridae; genus Semisulcospira; species Semisulcospira habei. Next base: position 30,700,623 of record BTPG01000005.1, read on the forward strand.
TTTGACCTCCCGAAGGCCTACAAGGGTCCGTGCAGCGAACCCCTCGGACCAATAATGTATTTGATTTCATTCCTCCACTATTTTCGTAAAAGAAATCAAGAAGACATCTTGCGACCTGGATCACGCCAGACATGACTGACGTCAAAGGAATATACATTTATACATAATAGACTTATGACGTAATTTAAAATATGTTATGACGTTGCCGTCTCCAGTACTGAGTGTGCTTGTTGTTTCGAACAACACTAAGTAACTTTGTACTTTAGAACGTTTGGCGATATTTTATAGAACAAAACTGGCATCCAAGATGCGTCATCGAGAGGGCTACAAAACGTCCGCCATTTTTCGCTACAGGGGTTTTTATATCACGGTCACATGGTACGGTTTGCGCTAAAGTAACTGGTCGTGTGACGTGGGGAGGAAAACAATATAAGTTATTGGTCGGAGGGGTATGCTACACGGACCCTTGTAGGCCTGAGGGAGGTCAGTGGATACATTGTACCCCAAAGGCCGAAGGCCTGAGGGGTACAATGGTTCCTTTGACCTCCCGAAGGCCTACAAGGGTCCGTGCAGCGAACCCCTCCGACCAATAATGTATTTGTTTTCATTCCTCCACTATTTTCGTAAAAGAAATAAAGAAGACATCTTGCGACCTGGATCACGCCAGACATGACTGACGTCAAAGGAATATACATTTATACATAATAGACTTATGACGTAATTTAAAATATGTCATGACGTTGCCGTCTCCAGTACTGAGTGGGCTTGTTGTTTCGAACAACACTAAGTAACTTTGTACTTTAGAACGTTTGGCGATATTTTATAGAACAAAAACTGGCATTCAAGATGCGTCATCGAGAAGGCTACAAAACGTCCGCCATTTTTCGCTAGAGGGGTTTTTATATCACGGTCACATAGTACGGTTTGCGCTAAAGTGACTGGTCGTGTGACGTAGGGAGGAAAACAATGCGAGTTATGGCTCGTGTCCTCTCGCAGTATGTAAATGTCTGTGTCGTACATTGTGTTTTTTCTTCTTCTTCCCTTCCGTTTCTTTTTGTTTTTCTTCAATTACTTATTCACTTATTTAACTGTTTCCCCCAACAGTCGTGTAATAATTTCTGGGAAGCCCTGTTACATCTGCTTTTCTTCATACACTTAGACATCTTTCCCCTACCCCCCCCCCCTTCTCCATTCCCAGCACCCCCCCCCCACCCCCTCCCATCCCCCGCTTGCACCCTTCTCCACCCGCATTCATTTTTAAATAGGCTGCATTGCTCATTGTATTGTAATTAAATTCAGGATATTAAGTCAGCACTGTCTAGCCGAATTTTGAATAATTCGTGTCTCGTGAAGTATGTGTTACTGTACTACACTTTGACATCTTTCCCCTCCCCCACCCTCCCCCATTTCCTGCACCCCCCTCCCCTGCTCCCACCCTTCTCCACCCGCATTCATTTTTAATTAGGCTGCATTGTTCATTGTATTGTAATTAAATTCAGGATATTAGGTCAGCACGGCCTAGCCGAATTTTGACTACTTCTCGTCTCGTGAAGTATGTGTTGCTGTACATTCTGTTATATATTTGTTCTGTGTTTGAAACCCATGTCCCTCTTTTCAATGTGACTCTTTCTTTTTCCTTTCTATCGTCTATCCCTCCTCTTCTATGTAAGCCTGCTATGCACGATGTGTTTGGATACAAGACAGACATGCAACCTAACAGACACGAAGAAAATACTGTACTCGGAGAGCCTTTTAGGTATGCACCTATTTGTCTGGTCGGGATGCAAATTCACATTTAATGTTTTTCCTATGCTGCCTTATTCTATTGTAGTATATGGCGCGTATCCGCCTGCAGATCTTTTGTGTTCCGCGTGGCTACCTTTTCACTGAATTACGAGATGCGATGATAATTGTGAGATTGACTATTATTATGAGTCATATTTACCATGTAAATGACTTGAATGGCTAAGTCAGGCTCGCTGAAAATATGTTCATTCAATTGTAACGGGCTATCCGATTTTAGCAAACGGTGTGATATTTTTTCTCACCTTCGAAAGAACAAGATGGGATGAACCATAACCAGCAAAGTCCCTTCTATATAAGAGCATTAACTTACACAGTCCCTTTTATATGCGAGTTGTACTCTGTAACGCACGCAGACTTGCCCCAGTCGCACGTACAGACTCTCGCACAACAAACGCATACACCGCTGTCTCAGTCGGGCGCATTCACGCGGTAAAACTCAACACACTAGCTCTCTTTATACTATGGACCTTTATAAAAGTGAGCAATAAAAGAACACTACCCCTTCTCACTACAAGCACATCAACACCGCATACACATACACAATGTAAACGCCAGGCTAGGTAATTGTCTCTCACAATCCAACCTGTTTTACTGGTGTTCTCGCTTGGTAACGTTCTGTCCTCTCACGTCTAGGCGTGTAGGTCTTTCGTCGCACGTTTCCGAGTCGTCCCGTTTCTCGTACCGTGGACGCCCTTGACTCGCTCCGTAGCGCAGTCCCTGTTGACCCGGGTATTTCGACACCGGTCGCTCACTCCCTGAGTAAAAACATGACCTCGTAGTAGGTCCCTAGGCGGTAGCCTCTGTTGACTGACGTCTCGGCGTCACGTCGCTACGCTCCACACAAGCACTCTGTACAATAAAGTCTTAATATCATAACACTTGCTAAACACACACATATTGGATGATATGAGATACATTACCTAACCTGGCTGATACACATAACTCTCACACGTTCATTCACACACACACGTGCTTCATAACCCGAACTACTTTCGTAACACCCCATAACTCTGTCACTACATTGAAACAAACTATAAAATAACACTCGCCATACATTCTTTCATGCATTAGAAAATACTATACTTAACCACGTACTACCTTCATAACGACTTAGGCATACACACCTCACATTCCTTAGTTATCCATCTCGGTAAATAACTACAGAGGAAAGTCACCCGTTATCTCAACCAAATCCAAACCGACATAACTGAACCAAATCAACACTACCCAACCGAATTAACTCTTACTAACGCATACTATCTTTAACTCAGTAGCTGTTAATATTACATATAAAACCATACCTGAATTCTAGGTTTCAGAGTCTTGGAATACGGGCTAGAGTATCTCACACACGTCTGTCCGCACTGACAGTATAGCCCCGTACTAACTATTTAGACCTCTGACAGACTGAGCTCACGCCTAAAACTCCCCGTGTAAATCGCTAAATATGCTTGCACGTGGCCTCGTGCCTCACGGAATATTTGTCACAAGACAAACCGCTGACAAAACCGTACCATACAAAAACCTTTGTGTGAACCCTTTGCATGAGCATAGAGTTTCATCACATACTCGCTGTCAAGGGTCTCTACCTGTTGTCTTTGACCTGATTCTGCTTTTGAAATATATTTGCAAAGCCTCAGTGTCAGTGCATCAGTGAGCTCATAATTATGTCTATTACTATAAGTGTACAACGCCTATCGAAAAAGTCGACGCCTAGTGTCGTGGCCGACGCGCGTTTGAACAGGTATTTTCCAAGTGTCTAATTTAAGACAGGATGTCGGGAGCACACTGGTTCAAAGTACCGCAGGAGCCAGATACCCAAAAATCTTTTACGTAATAAAATTTAGTTTTTGACATATTATTGGCATGTAAACGTCATGTAATGTTCTAAACATGCAATGTTGAAAGAATATTTTTGGTGTACAGTGCAGGATTTTGCGTGGTGTGTGTGTGTGTGTGTGTGTGTGTGTGTGTGTGTGTGTGTGTGTGTGTGTGTGTGTGTGTGTGTGTGTGTGTGTGTGTAGAGTAGAAAGGAGGGGGGGGGCGGTGGGGGGGGGGGGGGGGCGGGGTAGGAGGGAGAAGAGAGGACATGGCTGCACAAAGAAAAGGGTACAATTTTGTCCTTTTTTTCTGCATCTGCACAGATGTAACAAAGCAAACAAAAAATCCTGCTCAACACCGGTCGCATAATTATCAGACAGACGAACCGTTACCGTCCATGTATCTTTAACACGTCATTCCTCTTCGTCTTCGATTTTTTTTTCGGATAAAATTAAGCAGCATAGAATCACCGCATGTTTGTCGCCATGTCAGTTTCATATTTTCTGATTACATCACCTTGCCTAAGACAATTACCTAGTGTCGCGAATTTCTACGCACATTTCCCATGATGCCGGCCTGATTTGTGTTCTTTGAAGTTTGCGTACTTGTTTGTTATTTTTTTTACGTCACTACGGAACCTCCAAGCTAGGTCGATCGAACAGCGTCGACTAAAGTTTTAGCATGTTACTACATGTGCGGCCGACGTGTTGCACACTTATAGTAATAGACTTATGGTGAACTCTATAAGGGTCACAGTGCATACGCGTCATTGTTTTGAGAGAGAGAGAGAGAGAGAGAGAGAGAGAGAGAGAGAGAGAGAGAGAGAGAGAGAGAGAGAGAGAGAGAGAGAGAGAGAGAGAGAGAGAGAGAAATGAAATGAAATGAAATGAAACTTTATTTCTCAACGGAAGAAGTAATTAGCACGTGTGCCATTTTTCATACTTGCCGTTGCTACTCTACAAACACAGGATAATAATTGTAATACTAATAGTACCAAATTACACAAAGAAAAATTAAGAGACATTAAACATGAAGAAACATTAATCAAAATTCATTCATTCATTCGGTCATACAAAAACAAACGAAAAACAGAAAGTACACGCAACGCACGCACACACATACACGCTCGCGCGCACACACAGACACGCGCTAATGATAACTTGACCTATATACGAAGCAAATCATTTGGATCATAGTGAAAATTCACTTCAGACAGCAAAAATTATTTCGATTATAATAGAAACTTGAATTATGTAATTAGACGATTATTATTAGTATGGACAAACCATACGGCAGCATGCACTGACTATACGATAAGCACATGTTTGATACGGATACTTGTGGTAGATTATGTATCAGCAGACAAGTACTTGAGGCATTCCTTGAAAGAGGAGAGGGAGCTAGCGTGTGTTATACATGTAGGCAGTTTGTTCCAGAAAGATGCGCCTGAGAAAGATACACTGGTTTTAAATAGATCTATCCTAGGGCGAGGTGTAATAAAGTTTCGTCTTGAAGTAGAATAACCTGAACTTGCCTTGGTAAAGAGCTTACAAAGATATTCTGGGTGAATCTCATTCCAGATTCTATACATAAACACACCCTTGTTTAAGAGGTGATGCTTGCTAAGAGGTAAAATTTTCAGTTTTTCAAGTCTTTCGTCAGTTGTCAGGGCTGAATCAGGCAGGATATGTTTCGCTGCTCTCCGATGCAGGGAGTTAAGCCTCTTCAAGTGTATGTCACTGCTGCCATCCCATATCGTGGACGCATAATCGATGTGGGAGTTGACATGTGCATTGTAAAATAACTTGCGGGCATCAGCATCGATAAAGTACTTCAACTTTGAAAGCATAAAAACATTTCTGGCAACATTTTTACATACAGCATTTATGTGCGATTGCCACTTCATCTGGTCATCAACAATTACACCAAGTAATCGGTGTTCTGTGACCTGAGTAACGATGTCGTTATGGATAGTCAGGCTAAGTGTAAGTGGCTTGAGCTGGTGCTTCTGACGGGTTGCAAACGTCATGCATTCCGTTTTGGAAGGATTTAAAATAATTTCATTGTTTGCGCACCAAGTGGAAATTTCCCTCAAACCCTGCTGCAAACGGCCATTTAAAGAATCAATACTCTTGTCCGGGGTGTGAATTGTTGCGTCATCAGCGAATAAATCACATGAAATTTTGTCGCTAGTCAAATGTAACGGGTCATTTATAAAGAGGCAAAACAGAAGAGGCCCTAGGGCTGAACCCTGGGGAACTCCCCGTGTTACTAATCCGCTTGAGGAGTATGATCCATTGACCATGACGCGCTGCTGTCTGTCGCTAAGATATGAGGCGAAAAGTGGAGTTGTGCCATGGTGGTAAAGAGATTTCTGGCTGTAGTTATTTGAGGAAGAAATGCATTTATTGCCAAACGAACTACCGAAGTACACATTTAGCTTGGAAAGTAGAAGTTTATGGTCCACAAGATCAAAGGCTTTTGGTAAGTCAATAAATACAGCGACAGTAAATTCGCCCTGATTTATTGAGCGTAGCCACACATCAGTTAGACGTGCTAGGGCCGTGTGACAGCTGTGCTTTGGTCTGAATCCCGACTGAAGGGGATGGATTAATGTATGATTTTCTAAATATTCCAAGAGATGTTTATGGATATGCCGTTCAAGTGGTTTACTAAGGATGGACAATACTGAGATGGGGCGATAGTTATTAACATCAGTCATATCTCTTGTTTTCGGGAGGGGTATAACCTTGGCTTTTTTAAGTTCCTTTGGGAAAAATATTCGTTTGAATGCACAAGTTATAAATATAACATAAGGAATAGCTAATTTAAGTATTTTGGGGCTGATTTCATCTGGCCCGGACGATTTCTTATTCTTCATTGAACTAATTGCCCTACCGACTTCGTGCACTGCCAGTGGTGGAATCACGAAAGGATCAGATCCTGCAGTTCGCGTTTTACAAAAGTCAACTAATCTGTCTGAGCAAGAGTAGGGCTGAGAACTTGCTTCTGAAGGGACAAGAGACTCGGCAACTGAGAGGAAATGGTCGTTAAACATGTCTGCAGTCAGATCAGAAGGGATTAAAGTAGATTTGTTACACTTGCCTAGAGAGAGAGAGAAATGAAATGAAATGAAATGAAATGAAACTTTATTTTTCAAGGATAAATGATTAGGTACCTTCAATGACCTTTTTTCAATCATGTCCTTGCTAAGCTATAGCATGCACGTAAACAAGCATACACATAATGTTTTATATAAAAGTATACATAATAGTAAAAATACTGACAGGCAACAATGCTTCCATTTCAAATAATCAATGCTCACATTACACGCCATACACACACACACACACACACACACACACACACACACACACACATTCACACTGATATATAGCAATCCGCACACACACACACACACACACACACACACACACACACACACACACACACAAACACACACAGACACACACACACACACAGACACACACTGACATCAAGCAAAACATCGAACATTAAACATTAAAAAAAGATTATGATGTTATGCTGCAAAAGAAATGAAAAAGAACACCTCAGCAAGTCTAAAGTATTATGTATGATACATGAATATGATAAGGAAATGTTTCTGCACTCAATGACGGTATGAAAAAAAAAATGTTTTCACATGTTCTTAATAAATTTAAGCAGTTGGTACTTGAACATTCGTAAAGAAGGTGTTGCTTTAATGTCTGCAGGAACTGTGTTCCATAATTTTGCACCAGAGTAGGAGAGGGACGTCTTGTAAATATCTAAGCGGGGCCTTGGTACTACCAGATTGTTCCCTGATGTTCGACTAGCTCTGTGGGCAAGTGCGAACAAATTAGAGAGATAGGCTGGTGAGTCTGAGAGGGTGATTTTGCGCATAAGAACCAACTTATTATAAATGAACTGCTTGTCAAGTGGTAGGATATCCAGCAGCTTGAACTTGTAATCCGTGCTAATGACTTGCATGGGTCTGTCAATGATTAATTTGATTGCCCGCCTGTGAAGCGAATTCATCCTTTTGAGATTAGCATCACTGCTTCCATCCCAAACTGAGGAGGCATAATCCAAATGTGGCTGAATATGGGCAGAGTAAAAAGGTTTCCTTGTTGGTTCGTTAGTAAAAAATCTTAATTTTGACAGTAAGAATAAGTTTTTGATATTGTTTTACACACTTTGGTAATATGGCTTTGCCAACACATTTTGTCATCAATGATGATTCCAAGCACCCGCTGTTCCTTGACTTGCTCAACAGACTGCCCATTCAAATAGAGCTGTAGGGGAGACGGGTTCAGCTGCTGCTTTTGCCTAGTAGTAATTAACATACATTTGGTCTTAGTAGGATTGGGAATCATATAATTGTTTTGACACCATGTGGAAACATCATTCAAGCCGCTTTGTAGGGACTGGGTTATACACGATGCATCCGACGATGACACGTCAAGAGTTCCATCATCAGCAAAGAGACCACAGATTAAACGAGGGTCGGATATATGTAAGGGAAGATCGTTTATAAAAACTGAAAATAATAATGGACCGAGGAGAGAGAGAGAGAGAGAGAGAGAGAGAGAGAGAGAGAGAGAGAGAGAGAGAGAGAGAGAGAGAGAGAGAGAGAGAGAGAGAGAGAGAGAGAGAGAATGACAATGACAATGATCCTTTATTTGACAACGGTAACAGTTTTGGAAGTAACAACCATTTTTCGAACTTGCCGTTGCTAATCTACTGATTACAGAGTTACTATCGTACTAATTGTTTTCTACTACTAGGAAGGAAAAAAAATTACATGACACAGCACAAGCCAAAAATAAATTTAAAAAAATAAAACAATAAAAAAAAAATAATGTAGGGGGGAAGTGAATTACCAACTTTACTGGTCGGGCATAATGACATGTTGTGAGGTATAATTAAAATAATATAATAAGAATACACACAACCTAATACGCATACATAACGCATGCACATTTGAGCACGCCACTCTCCATCTCTAATATACGCGTACGCACACGCACAACGCACACGCACACACGTGCACACACACGCTTACGCGGCTTAAGCTAGTCAGTCATATGAGTAGCTGGCTACATACAAGCTGTACCGAATAAATATGAGTCATCAGTCGAAACCTGTGATAACGCAATTAATGATCTAATGAGAAATAGTATTTTTCAATATGTGCACAGTCACGGGGATGCTGCTGACAAAAAATAAGTACTTGCTGAGACTGACTTTAAACGAGGAGAAAGTAGCTGATGTCGTGACGTTTCTAGGCAAGGCATTCCAAAGACTAGAGCCAGAGAACGTCAAACTCGTTTTATAGAGATCAATTCTAGGTCGCGGCACAATAAGGGATTTTCTTGATCTGGAGTATGTTGATGACTGGACGGTAAATAGCGATGTGATATATCGGGGTAGCTTATCGTTTAATGCCTTGAACATAACCATTCCCTTATTGTAAATTAGATGATCTTTCAGGGGCAGAATTTTTAAGGCTGCCAATTTTTGGTCAGTAGTTAAGCTGGGATCAGGGAGTATTAGTTTGACAGCTCTCCGATGTAGAGAGTTCAATCTTTTCAAATTGACATCTCTCAAACCATCTCACACAGTAGAAGCATAGTCTATATGCGATCTAATATGGGCATTGAAGAACAGTTGACGTGTCTCCATATCAGTAATGTGTTTAAGTTTTGCTAAGATGTACAGATTTCTGGAGACAATTTTACAAACGTTACTGATGTGTAGCTGCCACCTAAGCTGGTTGTCCACCGTGACTCCTAGCAGGCGATGGTTAGTAACTTGGCTGATGGTTTTGCCTTGGAGGGACAGACTGAGTGAGAGAGAGCCAAGCTGGTGTTTTTGGCGGGTGCTAATTACCATGCTCTCCGTTTTTACCGGGTTTAAAATCATAATATTATGACTGCACCATTCATCAATATCTTGCAGTGTGTTTTGCAGTCGTGAATTGATCTTTGATATTTTCTTATCTGGCGTGTGTACAGCAGCATCATCTGCAAACATATCACATGTAACGCTTTCATTTTGTTATCGCAAGAGGAAGATCATTTATGAACAAGCAGAATAAAAGGGGACCAAGAATAGAGCCCTGTGGTACGCCATGCTTCACTAAACCTTGATTCGAGTATGAGCCATTTAGTAATACCTTTTGTTTTCTACCTTCGAGGTAGGATTTGAGAAACGACGCCGAGTTGCTGGTGTACATGGACACTTTCTTGATCAGTATTTCGTGGTTTACTAGATCAAAGGCTTTACGAAAATCTAGAAACATGACTCCTGTAAGTTATGAGTCGTTGATGGAAGATAACCAGGTGTCTATCATCCGTATCAGCGCAGTGTGACATGAGTGTTCTGATCTGAAGCCCGACTGCAATGAATAGATTAATTTTCGGCTTTCCAGGTATATAGATAGATGCTTGTGAATATGCCGTTCTAAGGGCTTGGACAGAACAGGTAGAAGTGATATGGGCCTAAAAATATTAATTTCACTAAGATCTTTAGATTTAGGTAGAGGTATTACTTTCGCGTCTTTAAATGCGTCTGGAAAACAATTAAAATTAATACAGAGATTGTAGATATAAGTGATACTCTCTACAATGTAAGGGAGGGATATCTTGAGTATTTTCGCACTAATCTCATCCAGTCCTGATGATTTTTTTTTTTTTTCCAAGGATGTAATTAATTTACCAACTTCATGGACCGCTATAGTGGGTATGATGAAAGGTTTTGTGCCGGCAGTTCTCTGCTTGCAGAAATCGACTAAGTTGTCCGGGCATACATAGTCATGCGACTCAGTTCCCGGCGGGATTAATGATTCTGATACGGAGACGAAGTGGCTGTTGAAATTGTTTGCTGTGAGATGCGGCGGTAAAGGAGCTGTGCTTTTATTCGTGCCTCTAGTAACTAAATTTATCGCACGCCATATTGTGGCACAGTCTTTACTTTCGTGAATAAATTTATCGAAAAGTAATTTCTTTGCCTTCAGAACCATGGATTTTATTCGATTACGTTCTTTCTTGTAATCGGTGAAGCGCTTCTCTCTTCTCAGCTCGTCCCTGTGCTCCATGGCCTCGATAAGATCCGCAGTCAGCCAGGGTGGTAAAGTGGCGTATTTAACTCTTTGTTGTCTCAAGGGCGCGTGTTTATCTAGCACTCTGAGAAAGATGTGATACCACGTATCTAGTGCTTTATTTGGGTCGGTTTCATTGTACACTTCGGTAAATTCTGCAGAAGCTAGATCAGACAGAAAGGCATTTTCATTGAACTTTTTAAATGATCTGTATGTTATGCACGTATGTCCTTGCTTTTTTAGTTTTGGGAGCTTGGACAGCCACGTGCAGCTTACCGGATAGTGGTCACTTACGCTAAGACTACCAACGTGAACGTTGCTAATTGCCAGCGGTTTATTTGTATAAATATGGTCTATAACAGTGGCTGATGATGGCGTAACTCTAGTGGGCGATGTTACCATTTGTTGAAGGCCGACTAAGGTACACTCCCATGATGGGTGAGGTTTAAGAGTGTCAATGTTAAAATCCCCTAGAAGGAGAAGTTCGCTTTTATGAATATCTGTTTTATCAATCAAGTGTACAAAGTTGTCATACCACTCAAAAGTGGCCGCAGGATTTCTGTAAAGAAACCCAACAAGTAAAGGAGGGGATTTAGATTGCCTAATCTCTATCCAAATACATTCCACATCGCTAGTTTCTAAGTCTCGGCGCCTGCGAGTTATGTGTTTAACAGAGTTGTGGATGTAGACCGCTACACCTGTCTCACCCTGGACTGACGGATCTCTCCTAAGAATGGAGTAATTTGGAATGGCGATGGCCTCATCACTGATGTGGGAGGCAAGGCGTGTCTCGGTTATACCAAAGAGATGAAAGTAACCAGGTGAATTAACATAAACGCAAACGTCCGGCACTTTGTTCGCCAGGTGATATACATTTAAATGTCCTATTCGAAATTTTTGGCCTTTTTTGCACATTATCTTGTATGGTAATTTTGGCGTTAAAAATAAGTAATGGAACTAAGGTAAAGTAGAGTACAGGAACTAAAAGTAGTATGCGAGTAATAAAAGTAACAAATGTAAGGCAAACAAACAGCAAACTTCACGGATAAAGCGAAATTTAAACAGAAAAGAGAGGGGAAAAGGGGCGGAAGGGGGTGGGGGGGTGGGGGAGTACGTTATTTAGACAAAGCGTTTACGTTATCTAAGACAAATAAGAGAATATTTGTGAGGCTGGAAAAATGTAACGAGCACTCGCCAATATTCACTGATCTGACTTGCTCAGATACGCTTTAACGGGAAGAAAGAAAAATATTAAAATAATAATAATAATAATAATAATAATAATAATAATAATAATAATAATAATAATAATAATAATAATAAAAAAAAGTAAGTTGACTTTTCCCGTAAAATCTATAGTCTATATAGACAGTCACATGAGCAATAGAAAGTAAGTCGACACAAGACAAAAGTGCGCTGTATGTAGTAAGGAGTTCGAGTCGATTATAAGATACGAGGTCCCGTAAACACACGTCTCACACGTGCACTGCTATGATGGTATTTGACCAAACATGCAGAGAGAGAGAGAGAGAGAGAGAGAGAGAGAGAGAGAGAGAGAGAGAGAGAGAGAGAGAGAGAGAGAGAGAGAGAGATGAAATGAAATGAAATGAAATGAAACTTTATTTTCCAAAGATAAAAGAATAGGTGCGCAGACCTGTTTTTATTCTTGTCCTTGCTACACACTACAAAACAAAATAACGTACACAAAATGAAGTCACTCTCTTAACCACACACACGCGCGCGCCCGTGTGCAATTTCCGCGTGCACAGGTTTGTGCCAGATTAGCTTGTAGCCTACAGAGAGAGAGAGAATCAGACTCAGACTCAGACAGTTTATTGTTCAGACAAATGTCCATACAATGGAGTGAGACTTTACATAATTTATAATTCAGGTGTATATAAAAGCCATATGGCGATGTTTATATCAACACACACACACACACACACACACACACACACACACACACACACACACACACACACACACATTTCCATTCGATCTACGCCAGCACATAATAGCCACTTTTTACCTACATGTAAAATGCGGTATCCAAATACAGGCCACAGCCATGTACTACAGAGACCAGGTCGGAGTAAGAACCACAGTTTGCACGTTGAATCATACAAGCATGCTGCTACGGAGTTTAAACGCATAGAATACAAATCTTGCTAAATCGGCAATAGACTGCGGGTTAGTAGTGTCTAGGATACACAATTCTTTCTTTTTGAGTTCCATAAGGTCAAACTTACAAAGGTATTTGACACGCAGTTCATCATAAAATGGACAATAAAACATAAAGTGAATTTCATCTTCCACAGCCTTGGCACACAATGGACACACTTTCGTTACAGCATTGGGAGTACTATATCTTTGTTTGTTACTTAGCAATTCGGTTATGCCAAGTCTAAATTTGATATATAGATTTTCGACATAAGTTGGCTTAACCAGTTCAAAATAATTTTCTTGGACAAGTGTATGTTTAAAACTACGATACACAGTAAAACGTTCACTCTCAGAAAGCTTCGATGACCAGTTTTGTTTGGAACAATCAACCATCCTTTGTTTAAACTTGTTTATGAAAGCATTCCTGTTTCAAACACCTTGTGAAATCCACACATGACCAAACCCATTTCGAAAAAGCAAATTCTTTATCTTTGACACCCATGTTTCTTTCCCTTTATCGTCTAAATCTTTAAGCATATGATAAGCCATACTTGCAAATCTAGTAGCAGGTAAAGCACAGAGTCGAAGCCAGTAGGAAACACATCGTACTGACGTTAATACTGACAGGGGATATCGACCAAGTTCACCATAAACCATCAGGTTCGGTGTGCGGACGTTGACATTAGGAAAACGTTTACATGCAAATGTATGGACTCTTTCAATTTCGGCACACTCGTTTATACCCCAAATTTCCGAGGCATACAACAAAATTGGTACAACCTGCGCATCAAACAGCTTGAAAAAAACATCAGGACTTGCGCAGTTGATTTTCTTCAACATACAGAAAATATCGATTACACATTTTTTTTTTTTTGGCTTAGTGACTAAGTCATCGACGGATGTGTTTAAACTCAAACGTGTGGTACTTATATATATTGACAACTTCTACCCTCGTTCCACCGTAAATCTATTTTTCATATTTTGACAAATACAAACCATTTCGAAACACAATTATTTTTTTGTCTTGTCTAGGTTAACAGACAAACCAAGTTTAGATGCTTCTTTGTATAAATTGTTCAGCTGAGTCTGAAGGCCACTGGGGGTTGATGAAAACAAAGCAATGTCATCTGCAAACATCAACAAAAACAGTTCTGCTGCATCGGTTTTTAGTTGGAAGCCATGTATACCATTTTCAATAATGTACACAGCAAGCTCGTTAATCAAAAAGGAGAACAATGTCGGCGATGCTAAACATCCTTGTTTTAAACCTTGGAAACACTCAAAATACGCTGTACAATTCAGGCTGTCTCTAACACAAAATTTCACTGAGTCATACATTGCCTTCATAGCTGAAAGCATTTTGCCGAGCACTCCAGCCTTCAGTAAAATATTCCAAAGCACACCTCTTTTAACAGTATCGAAGGCTTTACGGAAGTCAACAAAACCCACATAAACTTTCTTATTTTGTAAAAGTTGTTTTTGAACAATAGCATAAAGTGTAAATAAATCGTCCACAGTAGAATAGGATTTCCTAAACCTGGCTTGTGTTTCAGACAGAATATTGTGTTCCTCAGCCCAGTCTGTTAACCTTCTGTTCAAAATGTAGGTATACAGTTACTAACACAGCTAATCAGAGCAATACCACGATAATTATCTGGATTATTTACATCTCCTTTCTTGTGAAGTGGGAAAATAATAGCTTTAGACCATTCGCTGGGGAACAACCCTGTGTTGAATAAAGCATTAAAATACTTAGTGAGAAAGGAGATGATAGCTGGGTTGGAGACTTTAAGAACTTCATTTATAATTCCATTAAGCCCAGGGGCCTTTCCTGCTTTGGCATGTTTTAAAGAAGCAATAACTTCTGCTTTTTCTATGTTAATATCTAGGTCATGAAATAAGGCTTCATCAGACTCAGAGTCTTTTGATAAAAATGCATCATCATTATTCTCTTGCTGTGCTATGTTTTCATTTAAAATGCTAGAGAACTGCTTCTTTGTTATATTGTTTCTTAAAAGACGTTTTCTTTTCCATTTCTTTATTTTCTTCCAAAATGCCTGAGAGTTATGTCTATACTCAAGAATTTTGTCAACAATTTCCATCTTAAAATTGACTTCTTTACCTCTAAGTAGGTTCTTGTATTGTTTTCTCTCATTAACAAACATTGCTTTATTTCCCATGGTTTTGTTTTTTGTGTATGTACGTAAGGCTTAGGCTTACGGGGCGGTCCGTGGCGCAGTGGTTAAGGCGCCTGCCACCAATGCTAAAGGTGCGAGGTTCGATTCCGAGTTCCGGCGTCGGACTCTTCTCCTCTAGTAAGTGTCACCGTTAATTCGGGCGGACCGTCGGGGGTTCTTCCTCCCCCTCCACTTTGGTGTCAGTTTCAGCCAACTTAATAAAATTTCAAATACAAAACGATTTCCAAATACCGTCACTTCAGTAGCTCGCTTGAGCTTGCCCTTAGCACCACGTGAATGTTCTGTGTTTACGTACAGTGTGTGAGTGAATGCGCGTGATTCACGTGAGCGTGCTTGTTGGGTTCAGTTCGCGGCTACATTCTGCGCATTGAGTTATATTATAAATATGAGAAATGCGCCATATAAATACCATGTAATAATAATAAGGCTTTACGCGTTCTCATTTTTGCATTTCTGCATTTCTGGTCAAACCAAGGGTGACTAGCGGTGTTTGTTTTGTGTGTGTTGCCTGTGGAGGAATGAAATTGTTTTGTCATGCAACTAGCAGCGTCTTTGATAGCACCCATGAAAATGTCTAATGCACTATTAATATCATGATCGATCTCAGCAGTAGCAGCTACAAGAGCATCCTGGAATGCAGGAGTAGCTAAACTGTCGCTGAGCGTTTGGGCCTTAGCAGGTTCCCAGATAATCTTATCAAATGAAAAACACTGCGTATCGTCATCAGAAACATTGTTGTGGGGTGATACACGTACACAAGACACAGTAAGGACCAGCGGCATGTGCACAGACTCTATCCTCACGCCAACTTCAAGTTTGTCACACAAACAAATAAAGTCAGGAGATGCAACAAAATAATCAATAATACTACAACCAGTGGGAGAGATAGATGTCAGATGCTTTGACAGATCAGGGCTACAGAACCCATTCAAAATCATCAGTTCAAAACATGCACACAAATCCAATAGTTTTCTTCCAAATATATTTACAGTCATATCTTCAGTGAACCGTGAAGGTTTAAATAGAGCGGTATTAGTTATTACCGTTTCATCAGGATCGAGCTGAAACAAATATGGATTAGGCTGCAAATCCCCAGTTCTACCATTAAAATCACCACACATTAGGAAATGAATGTCTCCAAAGTGAGTCCTTGGGCGGAACATAGCACGCGACCAAAAGCACATCGATTTCAGTACCAAACAATGATCTGTCAAGTTTGAGAAAGACACCTTGAGCGCATGTCATATTCACTTTGAAAACAAACTTGGCATACACATCTTTTACTAACACAACACCTTAGCTTCTTCCTTGACGTGACAGTTTGACTGCAGGTAAGGAAAAACACGTGAAATCAAACCAGCAGTCAGGCGGGACGGAAGCATTGTCTAAAAATGTTTCAAACAAACACACAATGTCATAATTACTTACATATTGTAGAAAGTCTAGGTCAGATAGCTTGAGAGAGAGAGAGAGAGAGAGAGAGAGAGAGAGAGAGAGAGAGAGAGAGAGAGAGAGAGAGAGAGAGAGAGAGAGAGAAAGAGAGAGAGAGAGAGAGAGAGAGAGAGAGAGAGAGAGAGAGAGAGAGAGAGAGAGAGAGAGAGACAATGACAATGACAATGATCCTTTATTTGACAACGGTAAAAGTTTTGGTAGTAACAACCATTTTTCGAACTTGCCGTTGCTAATCTACTGATTACAGAGTTACTATCGCACTAATTGTATTCTACTACTGAAAAGGGAAAAAGAAATTTACATGACACAGCACAAGCCAAGAATGAAGAAGAAGAAGAAGAGAAGAAAAAAATGTAAGGGGGAAGTGACATAGGAATTATCAACTTTACTGGTCGGGCATAATGACATGTTGTGAGGTTTATTTAAAATAATATAATTTTTTTAAAAATGCACACAACCTAATACGCATACATAACGCATGCACATTTGAGCACGCCACTCTCTGTCTCTAATATACACGTACGCACACGCACAAACGCACACGCACACACACACACGTGCACACACACGCTTACGCGGCTTATAACGTTAAGCTAGTCAGTCATATGAGTAGCTGGCTACATACAAGCTGTACCGAATAAATATGAGTCATCGAAACCTGTGATACACGCAATTAATGATCTAATGAGAAATAGTATTTTTCAATATGTGCACAGTCACGGGGATGCTGCTGACAAAAACAAGTACTTGATGAGACTGACTTTAAACGAGGAGAAAGTAGTTGATGTCGTGACGTTTCTAGGCAAGGCATTCCAAAGACTAGAGCCAGAGAACGTCAAACTCGTTTTATAAAGATCAATTCTATGTCGCGGCACAATAAGGGATTTTCTTGATCTGGAGTATGTTGATGACTGGACGGTAAATAGCGATGTGATATATCGGGGTAGCTTATCGTTTAATGCCTTGAACATAACCATTCCCTTATTGTAAATTAGATGATCTATCAGGGGCAGAATTTTTAAGGCTGCCAATTTTTGGTCAGTAGTTAAGCTGGGATCAGGGAGTATTAGTTTGGCAGCTCTCCGATGTAGAGAGTTCAATCTTTTCAAATTGACATCGCTCGAACCATCCCACACAGTAGAAGCATAGTCTATATGCGATCTAATATGGGCATTGAAGAACAGTTGACGTGTCTCCATATCAGTAATGTGTTTAAGTTTTGCTAAGATGTACAGATTTCTGGAGACAATTTTACAAACGTTACTGATGTGTAGCTGCCACCTAAGCTGGTTGTCCACCGTGACTCCTAGCAGGCGATGGTTAGTAACTTGGCTGATGGTTTTGCCTTGGAGGGACAGACTGAGTGAGAGAGAGCCAAGCTGGTGTTTTTGGCGGGTGCTAATTACCATGCTCTCCGTTTTTACCGGGTTTAAAATCATAATATTATGACTGCACCATTCATCAATATCTTGCAGTGTGTTTTGCAGTCGTGAATTGATCTTTGATATATCCTTATCTGGCGTGTGTACAGCAGCATCATCTGCAAACATATCACATGTAACGCTTTCATTTTTTATCGCAAGAGGAAGATCATTTATGAACAAGCAGAATAAAAGGGGACCAAGAATAGAGCCCTGTGGTACGCCATGCTTCACTAACCCTTGATTCGAGTATGAGCCATTTAGTAATACCTTTTGTTTTCTACCTTCGAGGTAGGATTTGAGAAACAACGCCGAGTTGTTGGTATACATGGATACTTTTTTATCAGTATTTCGTGGTTTACTAGATCAAAGGCTGTACGAAAATCTAGAAAAATGACTCCTGTAAGTTTATAGTCGTTGATGGAAGATAACCAAGTGTCTATCATCCGTATCAGTGCAGTGTGACATGAGTGTTCTGATCTGAAGCCCGACTGCAATGAATAGATTAATTTTCGGCTTTCCAGGTATATAGATAGATGCTTGTGAATATGCCGTTCTAAGGGCTTGGACAGAACAGGTAAAAGTGATATGGGCCTAAAATTATTAATTTCACTAAGATCTTTAGATTTAGGTAGAGGTATTACTTTCGCGTCTTTAAATGCGTCTGGAAAACAATTAAAATTAATACAGAGATTGTAGATATAAGTGATACTCTCTACAATGTAAGGGAGGGATATCTTGAGTATTTTCGCACTAATCTCATCCAGTCCTGATGATTTTTTTTTATTTTCCAAGGATGTAATTAATTTACCAACTTCATGGACCGCTATAGTGGGTATGATGAAAGGTTTTGTGCCGGCAGTTCTCTGCTTGCAGAAATCGACTAAGTTGTCCGGGCATACATAGTCATGCGACTCAGTTCCCGGCGGGATTAATGATTCTGATACGGAGACGAAGTGGCTGTTGAAATTGTTTGCTGTGAGATGCGGCGGTAAAGGAGCTGTGCTTTTATTCGTGCCTCTAGTAACTAAATTTATCGCACGCCATATTGTGGCACAATCTTTACTTTCGTGAATAACTTTATCGAAAAGTAATTTCTTTGCCTTCAGAACCATGGATTTTATTCGATTACGTTCTTTTTTGTAATCGGTGAAGCGCTTCTCTCTTCTCAGCTCGTCCCTGTGCTTCATGGCCTCGATAAGATCCGCAGTCAGCCAGGGTGGTAAAGTGGCGTATTTAACTCTTTGTTGTCTCAAGGGCGCGTGTTTATCTAACACTCTGAGAAAGATGTGATACCACGTATCTAGTGCTTTATTTGGGTCGGTTTCATTGTACACTTCAGTAAACTCTGCGGAAGCTAGATCAGACAGAAAGGCATTTTCATTGAACTTTTTAAATGATCTGTATGTTATGCACGTATGTCCTTGCTTTTTTAGTTTTGGAAGCTTGGACAGCCACGTGCAGCTCACCGGATAGTGGTCACTTACGCTAAGACTACCAACGTGAATATTGCTAACTGCCAGCGGTTTATTTGTATTAATATGGTCTATAACAGTGGCTGATGATGGCGTAACTCTAGTGGGCGATGTTACCATTTGTTGAAGGCCAACTAAGGTAGTGGTACACTCCCATGATGGGTGAGGTTTAAAAGTGTCAATGTTAAAATCCCCTAGAAGGAGAAGTTCGCTTTTATGAATATCTGTTTTATCAATCAAGTGTACAAAGTTGTCATACCACTCAAAAGTGGCCGCAGGATTTCTGTAAAGAAACCCAACAAGTAAAGGAGGGGATTTAGATTGCCTAATCTCTATCCAAATACATTCCACGTCGCTAGTTTCTAAGTCTCGGCGCCTGCGGGTTATGTGTTTAACTGAGTTGTGGATGTAGACCGCTACACCTGTCTCACCCTGGACTGACGGATCTCTCCTAAGAATGGAGTAATTTGGAATGGCGATGGCCTCATCACAGATGTGGGAGGCAAGGCGTGTCAGTCTCGGTTATACCAAAGAGATGAAAGTAACTAGGTGAGTTAACATAAACGCAAACGTCCGGCACTTTGTTCGCCAGGTGATATACATTTAAATGGCCGATTCGAAATTTTTGGCCTTTTTTGCACATTATCTTGTATGGTAATTTTGGCGTTAAAAATAAGTAATGGAACTAAGGGAAAGTAGAGTACAGGAACTGAAAGTAGTATGCGAGTAATAAAAGTAACAAATATAAGGCAAACAAACAGCAAACTTCACAAAAAAGCGAAATTTTAACAGAAAAGAGAGGGGAATAAAGGGGGTAGGGGGGAGTACGTTATTTTGACAAAGCGTTTACGTTATCTAAGACGAAAAAGAGAATATTTGTGAGGCTGGAAAAATGTAACGAGCACTCGCCAATATTCACTGATCTGACTTGCTCAGATACGCTTTAACGGGAAGAAAGAAATAATAATAATAATAATAATAATAGTAAAAGTAAGTTTACTTTTCCCGTAAAATCTATAGTCAATATAGACAGTCACATAGGCAATAGAAAGTAAGTCGACACAAAACAAAAGTGCGCTGCATATAGTAAGGAGTTCGAGTCGATTATAAGATACGAGGTCCCGTAAACACACGTCTCACACGTTCGCTCCTATGACGGTATTTGGCCAAACATGCAGAGATGAAATGATTAATATCATCTGTTTAAGTCACGAGCAGATCAACATAAGATATCTGCAGTACGAGTTCACTCAGTTTAAACCCCTTACGAGTAAGAACAGCACAGAAACAAACTTATTGCTGTGCTGTAAACATGTCTCTTTTCGTTTGTAGGTGAGTGTAATAGTTAGCTGGGTACGTGGCCAATCTTGTGGCTTAACGTCAGATTAGCAAAGAGGACAAACTAAAAAAAAGTCAGTGTTTCAAGACGAGTCTGATTGATGACACCTAACTCACACACACACACACACACACACACACACACACACACACACACACACACACACACACACACACACCGCACACAAACACGCACACACACACACACACACACACACACACCCGCACTGACTCATGCGTCTGTGTATGCACGACCCCTGTCATCTTCATTTCAATGTGCGGACGGATAGATGACCAAGCCGACAAAGGTGCCGCACCTGGCGAGCCATGCAAAGGTGCATAGCTGACAAGGCGCAACACCCAGCTGTCATGGATCACCCTTCATCTGCCATTTGTATGTAGTTCACAACTTGCAAGAACTGCAAAAGATTCGTTCAGTGGGAACTGAATGTGACAGGGATTGTGGGACGCCGATTATGAAAGTGATTGTAATAACTGCGCGAGCAGCTTTAGTGCTTGCATTTGTGGTGGGTCCAAAAACATGGCTCCAGCCGCTTGCTTCGCGCCCCAGGCGTTCGTGGGTGATTCCGCCACTGTCCCTGACGGCTGCAGCCGCGGGAAGTCGGTGGTCTGGAAGCGGGGAGTCGCTAAGATACGGCCCTGCTGTACGCCGCCGGGCTGTGAGCCTGACACGCTCTCGGGTGGTGGTTGATTGGGCTGATTGTTTGGCGTGTAGCGAGTGGCGGGCGGCCGCTGCTGGCTCAAGGCGGCAGACATCAAAGACGGGTTGCTGAGCCGTCTGCTATCGCTACGTGACCCGTTTCGGCTGATGGCTGGATTAGGCCCGTCCCCGCCTTGGCCGGGCTCCCCGGCGTTTCTCAGCTGGTGGTAGGGGGCACCGTAACGGATCCTAAGGGCAATCAGCTTAATGCCCTCGTCACTCGGGTATGTCATTGTGTTATCGCGTCTATACATGACCTGCTTGGGGGCGCCGTTCTTGGTCAGGAAGCTGGAAGTGTGGTCAACAAACTGTACACGCGTTTGTTG
Organism: Semisulcospira habei; assembly: GCA_036245525.1. Classification (NCBI taxonomy): domain Eukaryota; kingdom Metazoa; phylum Mollusca; class Gastropoda; family Semisulcospiridae; genus Semisulcospira; species Semisulcospira habei. The sequence continues at coordinate 30,722,446 of BTPG01000005.1, forward strand.
ACAGGCCTGTTTCAGGTTGGCGTTTGACATGCGCGCAGGTCGTGACAGGGCGTGGTGACTGCTAAAAGGAGGGACGATGGAAGAGGCCTGTAATGTAGCGCGCGGAAAAGCGGCGGACACCAGGCGGATTAGTTGTAGCCACGCGTTAGTCGTAACGTGACCCTGAGTGTCCCTACAGCTGTTAATCCCGACATGAAACACAACGTGGCGTACGTGTTGAGAAGGTGAGAGGTTGGCGAGCCATTTGCTCAAAGCCTCAACACTGAGGCCAGAGACCGCCAGGTTTTGTACGACACAGTCTTTGGACGACATCTTCCGCTCGCTTACTCGCTTCATAATAGAATCACCAAGCAAGGACGTTTGACTGGTGTCTGATGTTCATAGTACATAGATGATCGTATGGAGTCTTTGGTGGCGGTGTATAGGATGTTTTTAAGACTGTCTGCTCGGCGGCCTGGGACGGTGATAATCCACCGGTACTTTGGTCGGGAGAGGGCTGCAAAGCGATTTTGCGTCGTGACAGTTACGGCTGAACCAAGGGTCACGCTGGCTGTTGTCGACTTATGCTGCAGGGCCTTGGTTGTTTTAGCAGTTGCTGGTGAGTGTTGCACACTGCCGAGGTCGCTGGTACCAGAGCGAGATATGGAGGGGGACTGTGGTGGGTGGTTCTTTGCCTCAGGGCAGTGTTGGACAGATAGTGAGATTTTAGAGTGGAGTGATGTTGATAAGGACTCCAAGAGAGAGAGAGAGCCAGCGCTCTCACACATACATTGCTATCACTTATACAGCAAATGTAAAGAGCGTAACGGATTTTGTACATGAAACCGCTATTGGTCTCATCATAAAAATCAACACGGCTCGCTCCAACAAACACACATACAACACGCATGCACACACACACACACACACACACACACACACACACACACACACACACACACACACACATACACACGCGCGTGCGCAAGCACATACGGATTCGCGCGTGCACACACACACACACACACACACACACACACACACACACACTCGCACACACACACAGACAAACACACACACATGCGATAGCCTCCCCGCGCCAAAACCGCGCACATCTAGCTGCTATAGTCTGCAGTAAGAGTAATCTTACAGTGACCCCGCAACCGTCGCGCTCGCGGGCCGACACGAAGAAACTGCAGCACTGCCACGCGGCGCGAGCGTTTGTGTCTAAACGTTGTCTATCGATGGCATCCCGTCTGGCCAGCCGAGTCCATGGGATCATGGATATCACATAATGCGGCTTGCTGGAATGCCAGGGGTATATTACACGCGTTCATAAATGTTACAAGAGAATGCAGACTATCCGTGAAATGCCGCACAAGGCATGGAATGCTACATGTAAGAATAAAAATAAAAATAAAAATTAAGTTTGCCTAGATGTTTCAGCAGCTGGTCTTGTAAGTTTTAAGCGATGGCACTGCTCTAAGATCCGCAGGAATAGATTTCCACAACTTTGCACCAGAATAGGACAATGACGACCTATAAATGTCCAGCCGAGGCATCGGTATTACAAGATTGTTCCCTGGTGTTCGACTAGACCTCGTATGAGCAAAGTGGAACAAACTATTGAGATAGGCTTTTGTTTCTGAGAGGGTGATTTTGCGCATGAGCACCAACTTATTATACATAAACTGTTTTTCAAGTGATAAAATGTCTAAAAGCTTGAACTTGTTGTCAGTACTAATGACTTCCGAGGGTCTGTCAACAATTAGTGTAATGGCTCTTCTATGGAGCGAGTTCACACTTTTAAAATTAGCATTGCAACTACCGTCCCAAATAGATGAGGCATAATCCAATTGTGGCTGAATATGGGCATAGTAGAAGAGTTTCCTTGTTGGCTCATCAGCGAAATGTTTCAATTTCGACAGGAGGAATACATTTTTGGATACTATTTTACACAGTTTAGTAATGTGGCCTTGCCAGCACAACTTGTCATCTAAGTTGATTCCAAGCACGCGTTGTTCCCTGACTTGCTCCACGGGCTGGCCGTTAAGTGTTAGTTAAAGGAGCGGGGGGTTCAACTGATGCTTTTGCCGTGTGGTAATCAGCATGCATTTGGTTTTAGTGGGATTAGGTATTTCTGCACCATTCAGATACCTCATTTAAACTGTCCTGGAGAGTCTTCACCATACATGTTACATATGATGACGAAACGTCCAGTGTTCCATCGTCTGCAAAAAGACTGCAAGTTACACTTAAGTCAGATATATGTAATGGAAGGTCGTTTATGAAGACAGAGAACAATAATGGACCAAGAATCGATCCTTGTGGTACTCCGTGCTCTATCACCTCGTCAGGTGAGTTTTACCATTCACGTAGACATTACTGCGTACGCCCATGCAGATATGACGTAAGGAAGGCAAGTGTGTCTGCGCTTGGTTGATAGACAGTAAGTTTTTGAACTAAAGTTTTATGATTGACGAGGTCAAACGCTTTTGACAGGTCCAAAAATACTGCTCCAGTCATTTGTCTACTATTCATGGCAGTAAGCCATTTGTCAACTAAGTGTACCAATGCTGTGTGACAGGAGTGTTTCCGCCGAAAGCCAAATTGTAATGGATGTATGAGTTTGTGTTTTTCTAGAAAATGTTGTAAGTGTGTGTGAATGTGTCTTTCTATCGGTTTAGACAGTGTTGACAGCAGCGAAATGGGCCTGAACTTGTTAGGGTCGGCAAGGTCTTTTGTTTTAGGTAGTGAGCTCACTTTGGTTGTTTTTATAGAAGATGGAAATGTCCCCTGCTTTATGCAAAGGTTATATATATATATATATATATGTCAAGGTATCAACAATATACGGTAGGGCCATTTTCAGAACTGTGCTACTAATACCATCATGGCCAGACGTACGCTTGTTCTTTAAGTACGAGACAGATTTTCCCACAATCCAGACCAAAAAGGTGACTGCCAATTTTCCCACGTCGTATACCCTTAACAGGGGAATGCTGAATGATGTATCAGGGTCCAGCCGTTCTGCACAAAACGTCTTTAGCTTTTCTGACACAGCTGAAGACTGATCAGAATATGTATTTTGTAGCAACGTACTGGAAGCCGAGAGGAAATGCTGATTCAAGGCATCAGCTGATAACTGTGTACAATGTGCGGTATTTTTGAACCTCGTAAAAGCATTGATCGCTCGCCACACAGATACGACATCTTTCTTGCCGTTCATAAGACGGTGAAAAAGTGACCATTGAGCTTTCCTCACTAAGTGTTTAACATGGTTTCTTTGCCTTCGATAAGCTACACAATTCTTTTTTTCTATTATAGTCATCTCGGAGCTGCATGGCATCCTTGATTTCCTTACTTAACCTGGAGGGAAGCTGGGGGTTCTTCACCCGTTTCTCTCTGAATGGAGCGTGTTTATCGAGAACACCAAGGAACAATCCGTACCACTCAGACAAAAATCATCGTTGGGGTCATTATGGTAGTACACTGTATCAAAGGGCACGCTACTTATATCACAAAGAAATGTTTCCCTGTTGAAGTGTTTAAGTGATCTGTATCTAATAGTCGTGTGCTGATGTTTTCGGAATGAATTATCCGCTTTCAATGTCCAGCAACAGCACACCGGGTAGTGATCGCTAATCCCTACCTGAGGCACTTATACTCCCATCACCCTTGATTGAGTAGTCGTATATGCCCAGCAACAGCACACCGAGTAGTGATCGCTAATCCCTACCTGAGGTACTTAATATACTCCCATCACCCTCGATTGAGTAGTTGTATATATGTCTATAAGGGTGGAGGAAGTTGGACTAACACGAGTTGCTGTTTAACTAGCTGATTTAAACCAAACATAGACATGGTGCACTCCCAGGCAGGGTTATTAAAAAACATGTTAATATTGAAATCGGCTAGAATCACAATTTCAGAGCTGGACTGTCTGACCATATCCATCATGACGATAAAGTCGTCGAACTATTGAAATGTTGATGCTGGGTTCTTGTAAATGTACCCGACCAGCACGGGGCTGGATTTGTTTGTCCTTAACCCAAATGCATTCTACGGTTTTTGACTCCAGGTCCTCACGCCTGCGAGTAATACCGCTAATTGAATTATGAATGTATACTGCAATACCTGTCTGTCCCGGGTCATTTAAATCGTCAATCAGATATATATATATATATATATATATATATATATATATATATATATATATATATATATATATATATATATATATATATATATATATATATATATATATATATATAGAGAGAGAGAGAGAGAGAGAGAGAGAGAGAGAGAGAGAGAGAGAGAGAGAGAGAGAGAGAGAGAGAGAGAGAGAGAGAGAGAGAAATACGTCACATCTAGCGTATTGCGTCGATGTCTGTATGATGACGAAAATTCTGCTTTTACGTCACCGTCACTGTCTGACTTTCTCTAGAAGTCGAGGTTTTTTACTTTAAAAAAACAATTCTTCATAGAATTAATTTTTACTGAAAAGATTCAAAAGATACAAAGCTGGCTAACGAACTCAGCCAATGTCTTTATCCAATCCGGCTAGATCCAAAATCGCAAGTGAATATAATGAAAATAGCGGACTCTAATGTGGGTGAACGGACTTCCTATAAACGGTCATTTAAATCTACAATCAGACATCCGATTTCAAAATGCTCGTAGGGACTCCTAGGCACCCACTGAATGAAGCACCAGCTTGTACGTATGCAAACTTCGGAGATTGTGTTGTTTACATACACACGCACGCACGCACGCATGCACGCACGCACGCACGCACGCACACACGCACGCACACACACACACACACACACACACACACACACACACACACACACTCACACACACACACACAAACACACACACACACACACACACACACACACACACACACACACACACACGGCCTTTGCGCCAAAAGTACGTTCTACAGCGAGGTTTGCGTAACTACATTCCTTCTCCAGACTCGGGTGAACTAGACATGACGTAATTTTTAGCTTGTTACTTCACTGTCAGAGTTTTAATCTAGCTCGCCTATGATGTCGTATGTGTTCTTTTGAATCGCTCCACCGCGTCCAGTCCTTAAAAAAAAAACAACTCTTCTATAAATAGAAGAGACTTAAAAACGCAAGTATTTATTTCTTACAAGAAATACACCTTAAAGTTCACATAGAAAACATCATAAGAAGTCAGTGGGGTTATGAATGTTGGCTCAGCGATAACGAGTCAAATGGTAAATGGGTAGCTATTTTGTTTAGCAATAATTTTGAATATAAGGTTCACAAGGTAATTCGGGATGATGGTGGTTGCTTTCTTATTATGGATATTGACATCGCTGAAAAACGTTCTTTTGCTAACGTATATGGCCCTAGTGGCTGCGACTCACCATCTTTTTTCCAAAAGCCTGTGCGATCATGTAACAAACATAGATAATGAAAACATTGTTCTGGTTGGTGACTGGAATGTCATTCTCATCCCAACCACGGATTCCTTCTGTTATCGGGGTATACATCGGCTGAGGGCGACAAAACACATTGCGGAATTAATGTCAGTTCTTGAACTTGTGGACATGTGGAGAGAATTAAACTCTGATAAGAGGAAATATACATGGAGAAGGTTTAACTCCCCACAGAGGGGTAGACTAGATTATTTTTTTGGTGTCAGATGTTTTGTTGCCTAAGGTTAAAAAAGTGGATTTAGGTATAAGCTGTAGATCTGACCATTCCTTGATTTCTATGGAGCTGGCGACTGGTGAAGAGAGAAGGCACGCTCCTATTGGAAATTCAACAACTGTTTGTTAAAAGACAAAGTTTACGCTGATTCTGTAAAACACGTTTCGTTGGACTTAAAAAGACAATATGGGGTACCTGTCTATAATTTCTGACAATATACATAAAATTAACAATGAGGATTTCACAACTAACCGTTGGTGACAGTTTGTTTTTTTAAATGATACTAATAGAGATCAGGGGAGAAGGTATCTCGTATGCCTCATTCAAGAAAAAAGAAGAAGACAAACAAGAAAAGAGACTAGAAAGTGAAATTTACATGTTAGAAAATAATTTAAGTAACGTTAACTCACAAGATCTTCAAACACTAAAAGATAAACTGCAAACTATTAAAAATAAGAAAATTTATGGCATGATAGTTCGTTCGAGAGCCAGATGGACCTGTGATGGTGAGAGGGCAATGAGATACTTTTGTAACCTTGAGAAACGACATTACACGCATAATTCAACGAACTGTATTGAGAAGGACAACGGTGAATAAAGTTTTGATCCTAAGCAAATAATTGAAGAAACAATGTCTTGTAATGAAACATTGTATAAACCTAATAAGGTGCTAGATGCTGACGTCATCTATCGTTACTGCTTCACGTTTATCACAAGAAGCGAGTAATGGCATAGAAGGTCCTGTATCAGCCAGAGAATCCCTGTAAGTTCTACCAAAAAAATGAAACAAAATAAAAGTCCAGGCTCAGATGGCTCTACTAACGAATTTTATACATTTTTCTGGAATCATATCGGGATGTTTTAGTTAGATCTATTAACCATGCTTTTGAAGTAGGGCACATTCAATAACCCAAAGGCAGGGTATAATAACATGTATAGCAAACGAAGGTAAGGATAATAAATACATTTTTTTTAAAAAAACTGGCGACCAATAGCATTGCTAAATACATCATATAAGATTGCTTCCTCCTGTATAGCGGAACGTTTGAAGTCTGTCCTTCCTGGCCTCATACATGATGATCAAAAAGGCTCTTATAAGTAAACATTGTGTGCTCTCCTGTTTAGGGTCGAAAGTTGTGCTTAGTATATTGTATTGTGTTGGTTCTGTAAGCAAGTTGAAACTTTGGTTGTGTTATATGTCTATATTATGCCTTTTTTTTAAATAAATAAGTAAATATTGTGAAGGATTAACCATTATTGCCTGGAACAGGTCCATTTAAGTTCAATATATACCCTGACCATCACAGGTGCTGAAGGTGGAACGCCTGGAGAATCTGGACATGTGGAACCATTATTGTGAATTTCGGAAAGGAATGTTCGTGCGTTTGAAGCGAAATAAACAATCCAGGTTTTCTTCCGTTGAAACTCTTCATAAATCATCAGGACCTGTCCGCACTACTCAGAAAATCCATCCGGGAAGCCCTCTGTCAAGAGAGATTTATCCTGCAGAGGTTTGTAGTCTACAGCATTAAATGTACCACTACAACCACATAACAGTATAAATGTACTGAAGTTCTCTTCTTCTCTTTCTCTCTCTCTCTCTCTCACGTCTGTTAAGTTATCTCAAAGAAAGTGTTGACTTCGGATAAGCTGAAACATATCACTGATAAAGAAACACGTAAGTTGTTCTTCAACGCTCACATTACACGTATCGACTTTGCGTCTGCTGTATGTTAGAGATGCTCACTCGTACAGGTGATCATGTTGAATAAAGACGCGTTTTCAAGAACGCATGGTCGGCAACATATGTAAGATATCAAGCATGTATTTGTATATGTGTTCTATATATGTCGCACTACATTCCTGCAAAAGTTAAAGTAGTTTGTGGAAACTACGGTATTTCGGAAATGGAGAAAATGATGATGTCGAATTCGGCAAATTAGGAATGGCAATCACGAAAAATTGAAATAATGTAGACATAACTCTAGTTATGTTTGCATTTTGAATATAGCATACAACACAGGAAACGCAACACAACATCCGCCGAACCCTTTGTATAATGCCAGGCGGACAAAAATATTGTAACGACTGACCAACTTGACTGCAGCATAACGCTTTTATCAAATGGAAAATACGTATTTCAGCTGCATATTCGTACAGTTCGTACATGTTCTACATCCACGTAAAGAGCCAAATATAGTGTACATGGTCAAATTGTGATGCTATATGGGCTCAAACGTACATGAAAATGCAATTCACATCATTATTAGCTTATTTGTCAGTGACCCCTATTTCTTTGTCCAAGTGATTTTTGTAACACCATTGGACCGATTGTCTCACACTTCGACTGATGATAGTCAGCAGTGAAAGGGTGTGTTGTAAACAAGAAACAAGTCACTACGACTGCGGGAGATCATGAGGATCTATGCCTCTTGCTGAGACCAATTTGTATCCATGTTTCGTGGACGGTTTTGGCTTTTGGTCGTTGAATGAAGAAACATTTCAGAAACAAAAATGTACGTACAGTGGCAGTGAAGGGGTTAATCTAACAAAACTGCTATGTTGAAAACATTTGGGAATCTTACCACTGGAAGATCACTTCTTGTATACGTGCATTTTCTACACATTTGTCGACCTCCCTTGCTGTTCCTTGACCTTTAACTTTTACACGTGGTCAGCCAAATTAGCATGCATAGCAAGGTCTTATCATCAGCATGGAGTGGGTACATATGCATGTATATATGTACCCACTCCATAACGTTTTCCCTTCTTTGACACATGTTTTGATATATTGTATAACAAGCAAATTAATATTCATGAATTTGCTTGACATACTTTCCTTCCCAAAATCCTTTGCAGGCCCCCAAAACTCAATCTTGATACTTACATATTTGTCGAAACGGAAACGCCAAATATGCTCAAACTGCAATTCTAAAGAGTTCTTTACACGTAGTAATGATAAAATACTTCTTAGTGAACGTAAACACGAAATTTCTTTCCCATACACACGCATAAATGGAGAGTAGACGCCAGTAAATGTGCACAACGAATCGATGCACGAGTGAAATTGACAAGATGTAGCCCGCTAGCGATAGAGAGAGAGACATAATGATATTCCAAAATCAGCTTTTCCATTGTGTTAAGTTGACCCCTGATTAATGGCTAATTGGGGTCATCACCCTCCATCACTCTTACAAAGTCTCTGTCTTCCTCACTGTACTCGGTACATTTTCAAATCGCCACACATAGCTCACAAAAAGCCCTGCCTCAACTCTAACTACAAACTATATTTTGAGAGGATAAGGGGCTCCTGAGAACCCCATCCAATTAGCTCCGAGGGGATGTCCTAAAACAAAGCTGACAACCCAAGTTGTAAACATAACACAGAGGCCACCAGTCTCACAACACAAGGGTCAATAATACACATTTTTTCTAATAATAGGATTGTTTTATGTAAATTAGGTGTAAATAATTTAACTGAAGTGTTTTTTGATCTGTTGTCAACCCGGGTGATAAACAAAATGCTCAGACCGCTAGTCTCACAACACGAGGGTAAAATATGAACCCTTATCTAATAATGAGGTTGTTTTATGTAAAGTAGATTCACCACTTTAAAAAAGCCAGGTGCTTTCAAAACATACCCATTAGCATCTTTTGGTCCAACATTTCCATGCCTCAAATGACAAGCCTTTAGAGTGTGCATTGACAGCCAGATAATGAGGTACATTATCCTTGCCTTGCTGCATCAACAGAAACATATATACAGTCAATTGATAATAAATTGCATAAGTTACCTACAACTTTGTAAGTAACTTCAAAGTTACCTATGCAAGTTCTTATAAGTGAGTTAAAACAAGTAGGTGTAAGTGACTTGTAAAGTCTTATAAGTTCTTTGTCTTAAGTCATTAGGTTACTTGGTCATTTTTATTAAGATACATGGACAAAAAAATATCTTTTTTCAATAATAGTCTGATGATGGAAATCAGATGCCTGTGTTGATACCAGGATGTTCTAATCACAGTACGGGGTGCAGTCAAGTGCACTTCTATTCAAACAAGTGAGTCCATTCAACTCTAATTTAATAGCCCAGCTGGGAAACAAGATCTGATCGTGAGTTTACAAAACCAAGACAGGCGAGACAAGCTTAAGTGTTTTCATGATAGGCAAGATCTTTTTACTGACTGCCTTTAAAGTCCAGGACAGGCCTTTCATAAAGACTGCAAATTATCCTTTTTCTCAATAATAGTCTGGTGGTGGGGCTCATGGGGTTAAATAATTAGGTGTGACATCTCTCTGTGAATTGTATGACAGAAATAAAGAAAAATGTATCTTTACTTGCTTAGAAAACCTTGTACTTTTTCCATAGTCTCTTTCACACCTATCTTTTTCCCTTCTTCTAAAAAAGATGCCTTCAGTTCTTCAACATTCACAGATTGACTACGCATCTTATTTTCAGACTTTTGTTGTTTGTAATTGGTCAAATTATCCTGCACTCTCTTAAACTCATTATCATCAATTTTATTGTCCTCTAAAGCTTTACTGATATAAGTTTTATACTGCTCAGCTTTGCTCCAGCAAGAGTACTTAATGCTTTGTGCTTTTGCAACTTCTTATGAATTTTTTTCTTAAGGGCTTCTAAACCAAAGCTTGTCAGGCATGTGAAAACACTGACACCTTCAAGTGCAATCCTAATGACACTCCCCACTCCCGTTGCATACAGAGCTACACCAACGACAGAGCAACCAGTGGAAACAGCACTGGCAGCCATTGTTGCATTGTGTACAGAATTGAAAGCCATGCTAAGCCGTCTTTTGTACAGGGAGTATTTTGCCTCTTCACCTTCTAAATACTTCAATACTTCTGTAATATTTATTAAATGAAATGAGTCAGCACTTTCAACCAGTAATCTTTCATCAGGTATTTGTGGATACAAGTTCACCATTTTTATGACAAATAAAATATTTCAAAATAAACTTAATCAGCGATTACATTTTGGAACTCTTCAGCGGTATATAATTTGCTAGCTTAATAAAATGAAACAAGATCTATGTGTGTCAGTTTTATGTAATTTAATGAAACTAGAATTCTTTATTAATGACTACTTTAACAGCCGGGTTACTACTCAATACTTCTACCTCTGCTCCTTTTCTAAAAACAATAAATATTTTTGTTGACTTAGCCACTGAGCTATCCTATGTAAGATTGATTCCCTGTGCAATCTCTGCTTCTTTAGCATCCTCCAAAGGTCTTAATATGATTTCAAACGCTATTGTCACTTCACTAGCTAAGGTAAACTTTGCTGGTTTAAACACAACAGTCGGATCAGGTCTACCCTTCTTACCTGTAAGAAGATACCTTCGTTTTTCATAATTTAGTATTAGTTTATCTCTGCTATTGTTGTCTATATAGCTTGGAACAAGACTCACAAGCAACAAACCAGAGTTAAACACTTTCCTAAATGTTAAGTTTTCATCTTCACTAATTAAATAAGGACTAATAAATTCAAACTTTATGTCCCAATCTATTGTGCATGCAGGAACAGGAGTAGGGAACAACTACCCACTTATTACCCACATGTTTTAAGAGGTAGAGCACATTATTTACAGGACTAGTTATGGTAACACCATGAAGCTGATTAAGTTTAGGATACCTTCTTTCTGTGTAGTCTTTCACGTCATCAATTACCTTCGTCTGTACAATCCAGTGGAATCTAGTTCAAGACCATACACTTCTCCTACTTTCTCCCACTCATCTTATTCAAACAAAAATAAAATTTATTTAACTTCTAAGACCACATAAAAATCATGCATTGGAACTGGTTTACCATCCTGATTTTTACAGATAAACACAGTGATTCAAAGAAACTGGCTCCTAATTTCTTAAACTGCAAATTTGGAAATCTAACAACTATATGCTTTCACAATAAGCAGCATTTCCAGCCAGTAAGCATCTTAACAAAGTTGAAGGCACACCATTGTGTACATTTTCAGTCATGTTTAATTCTTTCAAATGAACATTTAGTACTGTATGTACTGACAAATTAACAGGATATTTTCCAGTTATTTTATCTTTATTTGGCTTCAACGTCACTGTCCACCCCTTTAACACCACCCAATGCCCATGTCCAATCCTCAACCACACTAATTACAAAATCGCCTATGAAACCAAGTAAAGATGCAAGTTTATTTGAAATTGTAGGCATAGGTTTCGGAAAATCTAATGTAACAATTAAGCTGGCTGGATTTAAAGTTGCTTTAATTTTAAATTCGCTTTAAAACCAGTTAGCTAATGTATGAAAGTCATAATACCCAGATGGTATAAAGCGGGTATCGTTGATTGAACTACCTCCGACTTTATAACTTACGTGATAACTTGTATCATCTTTTACACTTTACAGTGTAGAACATTTCATGGATAGCTACAACCTTGTTACCATCTCGATTATCAATAACATTGGTTAACAACACTGGTGTGTTTGAATCAAGATTTGTTAAGGTAATAAACATTTTTTATTAACACATAAAAACACAATGGAATTTAAATCACAAACAAGGGTTAATACAAACCCATTTCAATTCAACGTGGATGCAAAGTACAATCTTGCACCCACTTATGACCAGAAATTAGTTCAACTAAATCAGCTCGGCATAGCTGTGTCAGAAGGATATTCTTTTTAAGTAAAAGTACCAAATTGTTTTGATCATTACCGAAAGCCACCAATTACAGATGATTCAACTGCAAGAAAGTGGTCTTCAAGTCCATTACATATGTTCCAAAACCAGCTTAACTTTGCTATACTATGCTTAGCTACTGGCTGTGGTGTTTCTTTTACATAGCATTGAAATTACACAAAGAACTGATTAGGTCTGTGTATCGTTTCCTCATATATTAACAACTTAGAAGAATACTGTCAGAACTCCATGTTCCACTACCCATTGAATCTAGTTTTAACCAGTTTAATAATACCATGAATATGAAAGTGTTTGAACGCATCTGTAATGAATTTAACATCAACACCAAGTATGACTTCACACAAAAACTTGACGATCACCATGGCATGGGGACATTGCATTATGCCCTCAGTTACAGACAATAGCAGCAAGATTACTACCCTGGTTACACATCATTCACACACAAAAACTGAAATCTTGTTAGGCTCTAGAGAACAGAAAGAGTCTAATGCCTGGACTACATTTGTCTTCGACCGAAGTGACGGGTTTACTTAAGCAGGAGTCGAACACATCAATGAATCCATCAGAACATATGTGTGGTGTATATTAGGAGCACAACCTCAAACAAAATCAAATATCTTAAACGGAAGTGGTAAATTTGAAGCACAAAAACGATTTTTTTTGCACAAAAACGATTTCTTGCAAACCTGGAAGATGCTATAAACTTAATAGATCTTCCATCAAGCAAACAACGCTATCAAGACATTCTGAGGTATGCCAGATCAAAAGTTGACTTTGTAGTTGGCATTGAATTATACATATTACCATCTGACTTTCAACTCCAAATGGGGACAATAAAAATTTATTATAATGAAATAAGTGTTGCATGGCATGATCAGAAATTAGGACTCAATCAATCAGTAAACTTAAGTCCAACAACCACACATTTACAACCACTGCTTGCACTAATAACACTACTTGCACCAGTTACACCAACACCAGCACCAGTTACACCAGTCACACCAGCACCAGCACTAGTCACACCAGCAGCAACACCACTGACACCAACACCAGCACAGCCAAACACACAATGAGTCGGAGAGAACAGTGCTGGTAACATGCCTTACTGGATTAGGGATATTACTTCTTTACCTGTTTCATTAAAATAATATCCAGTTATTAATCCACCTACTGTTACAAGAAATACCCACACATGCTCCACCATAAACCTGACTACCTTCCCTGCTGTACTTATCAACCAACTAACAACACTCCTTATTATGCCATTGCTTCCATAGCCAATTTCTTAAGAAAGTCTGAAATATGTGTTAGTTTTTTTTCCCCCATGACTGTAAGTCTTTTGGGCAGAAGGTGAAGCTGGAGTTGGACCTAGAGGAGGACCACTACTACCTCTGGTTACAGCCATTACTACAGTACTGATAATAAACCCAAGAGCAGTAATTAAACTTGCAATTGTGATACCCTGCTCTTTGAAAAGTGTTATCAATCTCTCAGCCAAAGTTGTGTCTTCATGAAGTATTTTTTTAATAGTTTCTCTAATCCTGTTGACTTGTGTTTTCAGCTTTTCCTTCCCAATACTAATTACTTCTAGTCGTACTGATCTTTCTATCTGCAAATCCTTTAATCATTGTTGTATTCTTTCTTTTATTTCTTTGTCATAATTTTCTTTGTCTGCTTTACCTAGTTTTTCCTTTTCTTTTTCTAGGCGATTATCAAGTTCACCTAATTTGGCTACATTATTTACCAGTTCACCTCTAATTGTTTGCAGTGATTTATTCAACCCCATTAACTCTCACATGGGAAAAGAAGAGTCTTTTTTTTTTTTCATAGCTTCATTTATTTGTTCTTCTGTAAATGAGGTTTCATGTATTGCTGTCTGCTATTTCTGGTAGGCTTTTTACTTCCGTCATTTCAATTTCTTGTCTTGTTGGCAACCCTTTTTGTACATCGTGAAGAGCACTCTCAAGTTTGCTTGGTAACTTCTTACTACTACCCACACCAAGATAATGTTGCAGGGCTGCGTCACCACTGACATCAGTTTTATTGTACTTAAAGCTCTAAACTTAGCGGAGTTGCTTTTATGGGTTAGATGCACTTTTCCTTTGTCTGTATTTACAAATAAGTGACTCTTATTATCAAGATCAAACTGATTAGGATCTATTACTTCAGGGCAGTTACCAACTTGATCATAAAACGAGTTCACTTTGCTTAGTAAAAGTTCATGTTGCAAACTGAAAGTATTCCTTGTAATGACCATTGTATTGTCACACATATCTTCCATTTCATAACCTTCAAATCGTCCCTCTGCCATTGTTGTATTTTTATTTAAAAATTTGTTTGATTTGCATAAATAAAATGACACTGTCCTATGGATCAAAGTTAGACCCGTACAGAAAACTATGTGAACCTCTAGGTGTTAAGGGTATTAGACAATAAATTGTTATCACAAACAATCCTAGCACCATAGATCAAAACCAAACTCTTACTGTCAAGTTTCCGAACCTAGGTCCCAATGATGTTATTGTTCCTGGTACTGCACGCTTTGCTTTTAATATTGAACTTTCATCAGAGGCTGATAAAAAAAGAACATTAGTTGATAACCTCGGTAGAGCAATTATTAAAACTATTAAAATTAAACTTGAAGGTCAAGAAGTGTTTAGTCTGGATGATGCTGATGTATTCTATTGTTACAAAGAGCTGTGGCTCACTAGGGAATAACGAGAAGACCATGTTTATCAAGACATACAGTCTGATAACGTTACCAGACTTAGAATCGATGCAGGCAACAAATCTGCATCTGCTGTCAAGGATGTTGTATTAGCAGAAACATACGGAAGTAGATTTACATTTCACTTGAATTCAAAATCCTAACAACACATTTGCCTTATTACCAAGGAGCACTGAATGACCGTCTAAACTTTGAACTAACTTTTAATGACTACTCCAAAATTATCAGATCATCTTATCTCAATGCAACATACAAGATCTCAAACATCTCCTTGGAATATGAAATTGTCACACATACTGAACTTGCTGGACTCATACAAAATCAGTACCAAACAAAACTTCCGATTTATTATGACCGTGTAATAATGCACAAAGACAAAGGTGATCCAATGTGTAACATCAGCTTGAACACACCTGCTAGGTCCTTGTTGTTCATTGAACCGGGAAGTCCATTCGAAAGGGAGTCAGAAAAATTTTACAATCCAAAGATTTAACACTTATCCTGCACTATCAAAGGACACCCTAATCAAGTACATGCTTCAGACATGCTACCTTACCAACACTATGACGAGATCATAAGATAAGAATAAGAGTACTTTATTATCTCGAAAAGAGAAATTCGCTTGTGGTACATTTATCAGTAACAAATAGTACAAACAAGACATAAAAAACATTATAGCATAATTATGAACATTTTCTCCCTGCACTTGCACAGCTACAAATTCCAAATGGATATAAAGTAAACACTACAAAATCTTTACACATAACTCTTACACATCTCACACAAACATCTTTTATGGACTGAACTGAGCGGCACTTATACATTCACACCCACCTCTACATATGCATACATAATACGCGTGTTTCAACCTAGTCCTAACCCTCACTACTTATTATACAAACATCTCAGTACATTATTACACATTATTACACAAGCTGCATAATTAAAGTCTACCATAGTAAAATAATTAGTGGGTAAACACTCATTAACAACAATCCCAGTATGTCCATGTTCACCACCAAATGAAACGCAATATAGATAGTCAGGTGGAAGACTTAGAGAAAAACCAGCAAACATGGCATGCAAAGATCTATATCTGTATGTCGTAAGAATCGACCAACACCTGATGGACAAGTATGCACTTTGGCTAGTCTTACACAGTACAGACGACTACCTTCATGGGTCAGGTCATACTGTCGAGAATGGTAGTGATGGAATTACAATTCAGACACAAAAAAGAGTGAATCAGCTGGAGCAATAAATATTTACCTGTATCTGATTTATGATGCTCAACTGAATATCAAAGAAATCAGACTACATGGTGCCGTGTATTAAAATTATATTTCGTTTTAAAATGAACTTGCAGACAAAAGACCCTCACTGTGGTTCGTTTTGTGGTGCCACAGGCTGTGGGAAAACTGAATTTGTTCTTAACTTAATTCAAACAAGATACATCCATCATTTTCAAAACATTGTGATATTGTCCTACAATCAAACACAACAAAGCTTATCACCACCACCTCTTTATTTGGACTGACAACATCATTTACTCAGTTGACCCTGAGAAAAAACTAATTGACTACCTGGAGTGTTTTTACAAACAATTTCAAGGGCAGCCACGTTTGTTTATAATTGATGATTGCTCTGCAGAGAAAGACATTGTCAAAAAGAGAAACACTTTAGCAGAACTTGCCTTCAGTGGCAGACATGCAAACATCAGTGTCTGGATTCTTACTCAAAAATATAATGCTGTACTATACGTGAGCACCTAAAGTTTATCTGTTTGTTTTACTGTAAGGACCTTGACAGTTTTGAAGACTGTATCAGGGAGAACGATGTTATATCCAACAAACATGAATGAGACATTGTAAAAAAAAACAACTAAAATCAACTAAGCACATGAAGGTCATCTTAAAGACAGATCAGCCCACTGGGTATGGATTAATAAATTAATTTATTCTTTTGTTTTGATCATAAAAATGATGGACAGAGAAGTTGATATTACAGACTGCTTCTGAGACGCTCGATACTTTAAAGACATAAGAATGCCTTCCGAACAACAACTTGCCATAAAACCTGCAATAGCAGGACCTGCGATGATATACGTGACATATAATGTGACTATGGAATTTGTTGATGGAAAACCATTTACATAGTACAGCATTATTTATCTTTAGACACAAACTTTAAAAGTAGATGATAACTGGTTTAAGACAGTGTGTGAACACATACACAAACAACTAAACAGACTGAATGTTTGGTTTTTAGGTGTTAAAATCAATAAAATGGTATTACACATACAGTAATATTTTTATATTATTATTTTGTTGGTCAATAAAAAATTATAGACAGACAAGTTGATGTCACAGACTGCTTCAGTTATATCCAGCACTTTGATCAGTTAATAACACAATTCAAATAGCCTAACATATCACCAATAACAATACCAGTGGTTACATATGTGACATATCATATGACTTTGGAATTATTTGAGGAGCTACCATTTGTAGAGTACATGACTTTTGATTTTAAGACACATACCTTTGAAGTGATGATAACTGGTTTGAGACAGTGTGTGAACACATATTCAGACAAGTATGTAAACTGAATCTATTTATTGTAGGTGTTACCACATACAGTAATATTTTTCTATTTATTATTTTGTGGGTCTATAAAAAAATGACGGACAGCTCACAAAGCTTGCGAAACGTATTTCACACAACAAACTTGCTTATATCAAACACTTACAATATTTATGAATCAATAGGGAAATCTTTTACGGTAATACAAGATAATCTTCTTGATGGTAGTGTGAAGATTCAAGTTGTTGCTAAAATAGAATTTAAAAAGGTAGATGGTGAAGTGACAGTATCGTATATCTTAACAAGACAGCATGCAGTTGATGCAAAAAGTGAACTGGAGAACATGTTTAGAAACAAAATGTTGCCTGACTTCCCGGAAGCCATTAATAGAGCAAAAATGAAGGGGTCTGGTTAGCATAAAGGGCACGTACATGAACTACAACTAAGGCAATCAAGATATCATCCTATTTTAGGTAAATCATGGTTGCCGCTACCAACTGAGGTTGCAAACAAAAAAGCTGTCATTAATATTCAGAACATTGATAATCACGTTTTTATGTGGTGTGTGCTCGCTAAACTTCACTTTGTAAAAACAAAATCTGAACGTGTATCTAATTACATCAACTTTGTAAACAAACTCAACTTCAATGGTATAGATTTTCCTGTTAAGGTAGAGGTTATAGGCTTGTTTGAAGAACTAAATCCTGGTGTATCTGTGAATGTGTATGTATGGGATCGTGAGTCTGAGAATAAGTTGCAACCAATTAGAGTATCACCATTTCTGCCCCAACCTAAGGACAACCAGAAGATAAACATGTAAACCTTCTACTAATAAGCGCTGTTGGTAACTTTCACTACACAATTATCAGAAATATGTCACAAGTAATTCACGAACATACATCAAAATACAAGGCAAAACAATAATTTTGTAGAAGGTGTTTACAAAGGTTTTCCTCTATTAAGTTAGCACACAAACATGTTCAACATTGTAGGTCAGCTGATGACATTCAAACAATACTTAGGTATCCAGATCCTGGTATTCAGGTATATTCAAGAAGTATGGGAACCAGCAAAACCTGTCATTTGTAGTGTATGCTGATTTTGAATCACTGGTTGTACCATATGAGGGACCTGTTCCAGAATCATTACCAAAGACTGTAAAATTAAGTGACCAAGTGGTGTGCTCCTTTGGCTACATTCTTGTTAGGTCAGATGGTGAGAATACAGAACCTGTTATCTACAGAGGAAAAAAATGCAGCAGGTGTGTTTTTAACAGCAATGAGACAACTACACAGTAAGGTAGTATATTATCTGGAAAACTGTCAGATGCCTATGGTGATATCAGAAGAAGATAAACTGGATTTTTAATACAGCAGAGGTATGTTGGATTTGTGAACAACTCCTGGAGGATGATAAAGTTCGTGAACATGACCACATAACTGGGCGTTACAGAGGTGCTGCACATAACAATTGTAACTTGCTATTAAAAGTTGAACCCAAAAAATATAAGTTGCCAATCTTTTTCCACAATCTCAAAGGGTATGATTCACATATTATTATGAGGGCTGTAGATGAGTCTTACAAGAACATTAGTTGTATTGCCCAAACAACTGAGAAGTACTTAACTTTTAGGTTAGACAACAAACTAGCATTTTATGATTCCATGCAACATTTGTCCTCAGGTCTTGCTAGTCTGGCAGAAGGCCTGACAACGTTTCCAATAACAAGTAAATACTCTGAGCCAAAGTTAATCAAAAAAGGAGTCATCCCTATGAGTACATTAATGACTGGGTTGTGTTTAAGGAAACGTCTCTGCCTCCAAAAGATAATTTTATTCTACACTAATGGGTAAAGGAATTTCTGACTGAAATGCTCTTGATGCATAGGATAAATTAGGGTGTCAAATGGTTGCAGTGACTACCACGACCAGTACTTAAAAGCTGACGTTTGCTTGCTAGCAGATGTATTTGAGAGTTACTGTGAGAAAGGTCTGTTGCAGTACAGTCTTGACCTGGCTAGCTACATAACTAGTCCTGGCATGACATGGGATGCATTTTTCAAATCCATTAAGATACAAATAGACTTGCTGTCTGATTGGCAATGGTTGACATAGTGGAACGTGGTTTGAAAGGTGGAATTAGTATAGCAGCAAACAATTATGCCAAAGCTAACAACAAATATCTTGATGACCTTTACCCCTCAAGGTCAAGGTCATATATTACGTACCTGGACGCCAATAATTTGTATGGCTGGGCGATGACCAAATTATTGCCCTTGAAAAACTTTCGACTGCATGATTGGTCACAGTGTGATATAACATTCTTCACAAACTATATTATTACTCATGATCGAAATCATGAAAAAGGTTGGATCTTTGAAGTCGACCTGGAGTGCCCACACGACCTACATGATTACCACAATTATTTTTCATTAGCAGTTGAAAAAAAATGTCTTTGAGGGGGGAAAAAAAGACACTAAACTTGTGCCAAATTTAAATGACAAATTTAATTGTGTTTGTCACTATCGCCTACTGCAGTTTTATATCAGACATGGGTTAATATTAAAGAAAGTTCATAAAGGCATTGAATTTGATCAGTGTGATTTCATGAAAGATTGATTACATAATGAAGCACAAAGTCATGCGTCTGACAGACCATGCAAAAACTGTTTTTTATTGTTCTAAGGTTGCTGCTGCTGGTACATGCAAAGAATTGTTTTGCATTGCCAACTGCCTTATGGGAAAGGTCAGGTCTGTTGTTCTTCCGAGAACCCATCCACCCCAAAGTTCTTCCAAAGCTTTTCTCAGATTACTTTAGCGACAAAGTCACAGCATCCATGACATTATTAATAAATGTGCTGATGCTGGTATGAAAAACTGTCCATCTGCAGAGACCTCTTTTTTTAGGTCTGCCTCTGACATGTTTTAGTCCTGTAATGGAGAAATTTGTGCAAGAAACCATGATTAAGATGTTGCCTAAAACGTGTGACCTTGACCCTGTCCCCTCTTCTCTTCTACTTGAATGTTGCAGTGAGATTGTGCCAGCTGTCACAGAAATTGTAAACCAGTCTCTTAAAACAGGTGTTGCCCCAGCATGTTTCAAAACTGCCAGTGTAAAACCTCTCTTAAAGAAAACCACTCTTGAACCAAATGATCTGAAAAATTACAGACCTGTATCTATCCAGATATCGTAATAACTCCTGATATTGTCAAGAAAAAACTAAAGGAGTTGAATCCTTCCAAAGCTCAAGGTCCAGACTGCATCCCTCCCAGAGTTTTACAAGAGTTGTGTAATGAGTTGGCAGAGCCACTTTGCACATTGTTTACTTTTTCCCTTGAATCAGGTATTGTACCGCAAGACTGGCGAACCGCAGAGGTAAGTGTGATTATTAAAAAAGGTTCTAGGTCAGATGCAGGAAACTACAGGCCAGTAAGCTTAACGTGTATAGTATGTAAAGTTTTAGAGTCTATAGTCCGAGATGAGATCGTTAATCATTTCACGGTGAATAATATGTACACTGAATGCCAACATGGTTTTAGAAGGAAACGATCATGTGTTACTCAGCTACTACAGGTTATGGATGATATAACCTCCTTACTTGACAACAAAAAAAAAAATGGTTGACATCATATACTTAGACTTTAGAAAAGCATTCGACACTGTTCCTCATGAATGGCTTCTTCAGAAACTAGAGGCCTATGGTGTATGTGGAAACATTTCCAACTGGATAAGAAGTTTTTTACATGCGAGAGAACAAATGGTAAAGGTTGGAGAAGCAAAATCTGACAAAATAAAGGTACTGAGCGGTATACCTCATTGTAGCATCTTAGGACCTATATTATTTACGATATTTATAAATGACTTGCCAGATTGTGTTAATAGCATGTGCAAAATTTTCGCAGATGATACCAAAATCTATAATGAATCGAGCAATAAAGACGTGTTGCAGCATGATTTGGATCACTTGCAAGAGTGGTACAACACATGGGACTTACATTTTAATGTAGAGAAATGCAAGGTCTTACATGCTGGAAGGAACAATCCTGAACACGATTACTTGATGAAAGTGAACAGCAACATTAAAAAGGTGGTATCTTGTGAGGAGGAATGAGATTTAGGTGTGGTCTTCGACAAAGTTCTATCTTTTGACCCCCATATTCAGAACTGCATCAATAAGGCCAACAAAATGGTTTGAGTAGTTAAGAGAGCTTTTAATTATTTGGACAAGGACATTTTTAGTAAACTGTATAAATCACTAGTCAGACCACATTTAGAATATGCAAACACTGTATGGTACCCAGGTTTAAAGAGACAATCAGCTGCACTCGAAAGGGTACAGAGACGAGCAACAAAGCTGGTCAAAGAATGTAGAAATATGACTTATTCAGACAGACTCAGATACTTTGGATTACACTCCTTACGCGGACGTAGAATACGTGGAGACTTAATCCAAGTTTTTAAAATTTATAATGGCATCGACGACCTAAAGTGGAATGACTTTTTCGCAAAACCATTCTGTGACAGAACCCGAAATTCTGAAGGGAAAATCTTTGTACAGCACTGTAACACTAACCTGCGGAAGTTTTGTTTTACTAACAGAGTTGCCATTGTTTGGAATGACTTACCAGTTTCATTTTTAAAAAAAGCATCTAATACAAATTCTTTTAAAAACCAGCTGGACGAATTACCAAAATTTAAAGAGATTTTTTATTCCTATGATGAATGATTTTATAGGAAAATTACATGCATAGCAGACCCATAATGGATACTAAAGAAAGAAAGGACATTTATAAAGGCCTCACGGCCTATTTTGTCCTCACATTACTACTACTACTAACCTCACATTTCTTTCAAAATTACTAGAGAAAATAGTTTTGTCACAGTTATTCGACCATATAAAAAGTAATGGCCTCTGTCACGTTTTTCAATTCGCCTATCGCCCCGGTCACAGCACAGAGATGGCGCTGCTTCATGTCGTGAATGACCTGCTTACCACCAGTGATAAAGATAATGTTTCTGTTCTGGCTCTTCTTGATTTGAGCGCTGCTTTTGACACAATAGATCACCAGATTCTCATTCAATGTTTAGACTCTGTTTTTGGCATCAAGAGTACCGCTTTACACTTTTTTGAGTCTTACCTTTTTGGAAGAAAGCAAGTAGTGTCTGTGTTGGGAGTAGAGTCCGATCCCACTGAGCTTGTGTATGGTGTTCCCCAAGGCTCTGTTTTGGGGCCAATCCTTTTCACATTGTATATCCAGCCTTTATTTAGTGTTATCAAATGTCACTCTGTTTCTCACATTTTTATGCTGATGACACAGAGCTGTATGCCAGTGCCCAACAACAACATGTTAGTCAGATGTTCCAGTCTTTAAAGTCCTGTGTCACAGACGTGCAGATGGTTGTACATTGCTTAACGTCCCGACAGCAACAAGACTTTCTCAGGACGTGCCTGCACTGCTTGTGGAAAAAAAAACTAAACAGAATATTGAATGTATGTCGCAAGCTGGTCTAATACGCTAAATAAACCTAAGACCATTTAGCAACACACATCCAATATCAAGAGCTAGAGGCAGCGCAGACAGTAGAGAGAGTTTAAAAAAGGAAAATACAGGTGAATTTACCAAGGGTAGACAGAAACACATGCCCCAGAATAGCGGGAAAACCCACCATGTGGGGCTGATCAGGGTGACCTTGGGAACTAAAAAGTAGTTAATCCCACCCAAGTCCCCCAGGGCAGACCCGGGTGTGGAACAGACATGCAGAATTGGACCACACAGAACAAATTGGAAATGAATAGTGGCAAAACTGAGGCCTTAAGATTTTTTTGTTCAACCTCCACTGATCTTCCAGACTCGATCAGGGTTGGTCAAAACAGTATCCCCTTTTCCGAGTCGGCCCATAATCTTGCTGTTATCTTTGACAAAAGGCTGACCATGAGAGAGCATGTCAACAAGGTTTGCCAATGTTGCTTCTTTGAATTGAGGAAGATCAGTTCAATTCAACACCTTCTCACTACCAAAGCAACCAAAATGCTTGTTACCTCCCTTGTTCTTTCCCGCAATTGATTTTTGTAATTCCCTTTTGGCTGGTATTCCTCAGAATCTTCTTGATAAACTTCAAAGAGTTATGAACTGCTCTGCTCGACTAATTTACAGAGTACCGAAACGTGAGCACATAACACCTTACTTGTTGACCTGCACTGGCTGCCTGTATCTCAAAGAATTGTGTACAAGGTTTCTGTTATTTTCTAAAGTGTTATTACCTGTTCTGCTCCCCCATATTTGTCCATCCTGGTTCATATTTACATGCCTTCAAGATTCCTCCATTCAGCATCAGACATGTATTTTCAGGGTTCCTAGGCAAAAGAAGTCTACCAAGGGCCAGCGTGCCTTTTCTTTTTTTAGTCCAGTCACCTGGAACAACATTCCAGCCCATGTCAGACATGCTCCAACTCTGCTTTCAAATCACTGCTCAAGACCTATCTGTTTTTTATGCGTATAGTTAGATGCATTTTTAGTGCATTAGCAATCTTTGGAAGTAACTGTTCTTGTAACAGTGTGTGTGTGTAATGTGTGAGTGTGAACTTTTGATATGTGTCACTTTAGTTTTGTAACATTTATTGCAGTGTTTTTGTGGGGGGAGGAGGGGGGGGGTTCTTGTACTTTGTGTTCTGTGATTTTTGATCTTGTAAAGCACTTAGAGCACCATTCATTTGAAGGTTCAGCGCTATATAAATGTACAATGTTATTATTATTATTATTAAGAACACAACCCTTCATGCAAAGGCTGGTAACACTGCATTTGACAAAGACGTCTTTAAGCTTATGAACAATGCCTGTTTCAGCAAGACAATGGAGTTAGTTAGTTATTGGGGTTTAACGCCGAGCAGGCGACTAAGGCCATCTCATGATGGAGCAAGACAATGGAAAATCCTCATCAGCCTAAATATGTGAGACTAGTCACAACTGAATCAGGTGCAATTAAACTTACAGGCAAGCCACAATACACACGGTATAAAGAGTTTCAACAGTCGTTGTATGTGGTGACACTCAATAAAAGTTTGTTGATCTCAACAAGTCAGTATTCATTGGTATGGCAATACTTGAACTGTCAAAACTACTAATGCTTGAATTCTACTATGATTACTTTAAACTGAAGTATCCTGACTGTCGACTGTTATACACTGACACAGACTCTATGATCACTGAAGACTTTATGAAGACATGAAAACAGAGTTGCATATATATGACAGGTCTGATTATCCTAAGGATCACCCACTACCTATCTATCTATCTATCTATCTATCTATCTATCTATCTATCTATCTATCTATCTATCTATCTATCTGTCTATCTATCTAATCTATCTATCTATCTATCTATCTATCTATCTATCTATCTATCTATCTATCTATCTCATAGTCTTGCCAACCGTTGGGGCACCACTGATTACTTGGCAACCAGCTCCCTCCATTCCACTCTGTTCTCTGCCATTCTTAGTGTGTCTCTCAGCTTCAGTCCTGTCCACTCTGAGATATTGTCCTCCCATCTTTTTCTCTGTCTTCCTCTCCTTCACCCTCCTATAGCACACAAAACAAGAAAGTGCCTGGGAAGTTTAAACAGTCAGTCCAAAGCAAAAGGTATTAAAAAAAAACAGTGATCAAAAATAAAGATATCCGTCATGAACACTATAAGCAAGTTTTAGATGGATAACTAATGCCTGATTATCCAAACAAGACACTGAGGTCGAACAAACATAATCTTGAAATGATCACTATTCATAAGAAGTCACTTGCAGTTGGTGATACAAAAAGTGTATTTCACAGTAAGGAAAAGGCTTAGGCACCTGTGCACTACAAGCTTAAGTTATCTGAAGAAAAAGCTGATGAATTAGTTGATGAAATGATTGATGAATTAGTTGATGAGATGGCTCAAATGATTAAAAATGCGTAAAAGTGTCTGGTGGAATAATCTGTAATTCTTCTCTGACAAATGCCCTCTGTGGGGCAGGCTCATATAAATAATAAATAGATGGGTTGCCAGGAACTTTTTTTTTACATTGTGAACAGATGTAGACCATATTGGATCAGTCGCCCTACGTTTTGTATTATTTCTCTGCCTCACCGGGTTGATATAGATATCTCACCTGTTTTGTAAAGAAACTTGTGTCAGGTGCAAGCAGGGTTTTTAGCCCTGGCACTGGCGGCATTGTTTTTAATTCAATAGCATCAGCAGGTTTCAGGTGACCCTCGTTATTCACTGCTTTTACCACAGATGGTAAACTCTTAACCCACTCAGTGTTACGTGTGTCATGCATGAGTTTCTTAGAATTCTGATAACTGAAAAGTCTCTCCAATAATTGTTTGTTAAAGTTTTCAACAATTGCCTGTGATCTGTGTATGCCCGGTATACCTGTCGTACTAAGCTTACAATATAATTGATTAACTGCACCTTTGAATTCACTTCCATTGTCAACTTGCGCAAGCCTAGGGTATTTTAAAGGACCAGGACTATATATCAATGATAACACTGCCGCCACAGTGCTAGCATTTGTCAGTTATAGGTTCTGCATCCTTGAACCTTGATGCAATGTTGACAACTGTCGGTGCATACTTGTATCGGTTTTTTTTCTTACAGTGTCATGTGGAAGAAACAATAGATCCATTTGGTGTGTCATTAGGAGTGGTGTTTTCAAAGTGTGGTCTTATTATTTTTCTTGGCGTGGGTAAATATAACTGACATATAGCTTGCCTTTGCAGCCACTGTTTTACTTGATTGAACATAACATCATCTGCCTAGAGCAGCAGACAATTTTTCTATTGCAGTTTTTCCTTTCCAGTAGCCAATTGGGGAGTAATATATTTTTGATAGTTTAGCTTCAATGCTTGTCATATTTTGTAGCAAGAAAAATTTTTGTGAAATGAACAAATGTCATGCCTACTAAAACAAAGATTATTTCTCCAATTTTTGTTGTTGTTGACTTGCTTACTTGCTTACTTGCTTAATTCCTTGGATTCCTCATGGAACAAAGGGCCTCTGCAACAGTCCTCCAGCGCACTCGATTCTGGGCAGCCATTTCAGTTCACCCCACGACAGGTTGCAGCTCTTCATTTCCTCTTCACAGGATCGTCTCCAGGTGGTCTTAGGGCGACCGACCCGTCTCTTTCCTTGGGGGTTCCACTGCAAAGCTTGCCGGGTGATGTCTTGTGGGGGTTTCCGCAGGGTGTGTCCTATCCATCGCCATTTCCGCCTGGCAATCTGCTGGTCGATGGGATCTTGGTTTGTCCGCTGCCACAAATCAGTATTCTTTATTCAGTTGTTGACTGGGTTCGTAGAAATCACTAAGTTGCGGTTATGGTATGCTTACGCCTTCACCAGTAACAAGGTAGTACTCTTTAATAGCATCATCAACATTTTCAAATGTATACTGTGAGTGACCTTTCAGTCTGAGTTTTTCATTGATAAAATCAAGTCTTTCTATTCTTTTTTCCCTCATAATCCTGTTCTGCCTGTGCTAGTTTCTCTGCAACTTCATTGTGACGTTTCATTTCTTCTGCACTCTCTTCTCTACTCATTTTGGAAAAGAGGTAATTTGATCCACTGAAAGCAAATGCGTTAACAACAGCACCGCCAATGATAACAGCCAATGTTGCCATATTTTTTATTTACATAGATACATTTTCTGGAATAGATTACAAAGTAAAGTAGGTAAAAGCACTGGCAGGTGAGAGAAGTGTGCATGATTGACAAACGATCATAGATCCACTTTGGTCAAAGCACACAAAAAAAAAGATATGAAAGAAGGGGTGCGCTTGGGGGACCTAGATTTAAATTCCCATGCACCAAGGGGCTGGAACAGTGGGATATGTGATACGCCCCCTTGGAGGGGTGGGGGGTGGGGCTTCCATATGCATTGCTTCCAGTCACTTGCTTAGTGCACCCCTTCTTTACTTTTTGTGTGTGTGCTTTGACCAAGGTGGATCTATGATCCTTGGTCGATCATGCACACTTCTCTCCCCTGACAGTGCTTTTACCTACTTTACTTTGTAATCTTCCTAAAATATTAGCACTGGCAATCTACCCTTTTCTTTTCATTTTCTGGAATAACTCCCTGGTTGACGAGAAAGTCTTTTGTAGCAATTGACACTGTGACAACTGCAACTAGCTTAGCACTGTCCTCAAAATCTATTTTGCCCAGGTCTGCAGAACCGAGTGCTAGAAACTATCAGTGCAGTGTGACTCCGCCCTAGCATAGTGTATGCAACATCAAGTCCACTTAGAACGGCAGAGTGACAAACAAGGTTTATAATTTTTTTGTGTCGCTCATTTTTTCTTATGCAACAAAAATTAAAATAATAAATTTATGCACTGAATGAAAAATGGTTCAAAAGCTTTTGGTGCTGTTGATAATGTGGAAACGTTTTGCTTTGCTTTTTGAGTTTTGGTTTTTTGGACACTGTTTGAGTTTGTGGCTTGTATTTTTTCCATAACTTGTAACCTATGTAACCAAATCCAACAACAAATCCGCCAACAAAGTATTTTGATATTCCAGGTTTTTTAGGCTGTTGGGTGATAGGCTCAGTTGTTAGTCTCTCACTTTGTTGTGGTGGTTGTGGTAGTGACGCTGTTGGCGGTGGCGGTGGTAGGGCAGTTACATGAGTCTTTTCTTGTAGCTGGGGTTTTTTTTTTTTTTTTTTTTTTTTTTTTTTTTTGTTGCCTGTTATACTCAGCTAATCTTTTTCCCGCCTCAACCCTGCTGGGGCTTTAGTCTTAGGTACCATTTGAATTTGAGTCAAGCTGGGGCTCGGTTGTGGGGGTCGTCTGGTTCTCCTCCATTTTCTTCTGCTTTAGAAATGTCAGCATGACTCGTGACCGCAGGGGCAAGGTAACCCAAAGCTCTAAGCGCTTTACAATCTGTACACAAAAATAAAAATACAATGACATTTGCACATAGCAAGCAAACACAATACACGAACACACCATTTTTTTTTTTACAAGGATCCGAACAACAATGCATACACGATATGGTTTAATTAACATTCAATCTAAACAAGGAGGATTACATAACTACAAATAAGACATCAAATACTGGCAGTTATTAGTAAAACTTGTAGAGGTGAGTTTTCAACAACCTCTTGATGCCAGAGACAGACTCACCATCTCTGACCTCAAGAGGAAGTTTATTCCATAACACTGGGGCTTGATAAACAAAAGTGCGCTGACGAAAAGTTTTTGTTTGGACAGAAGGTACACACAACATCCGTTTATCAGAAGAGGAGCGGAGCGCACGGGAGGGTATATATAGGTGCAGCAAAGAGGACAAGTATTCTGGGCTGGTGCCCAAAGGGCAGTTAAAACAGATTGACATAACTTTGTATTGAATATGTGAGGATACAGGTAGCCAGTGAATGGACTTAAAGATGGGTGTGACATGCTGTCTTACGGACTCTCACAACAAGCCAGGCTGCATTGTTCTGAATGTTTTGGATGCGATCAATGAGATACTGAGGGCAGATACAAAGCAGAGAGTTACAATAATCTAGATATAGACAGAACAAACACACAAACTAGTGTTTTAGTGGCTTCCACGTTGAGCAGGTGACGAACTGAACTAATGCAACGAAGTTCCAGATAAGCTGGATGCACTGACATGTTGTGACATAGATAACACCCAGGTTTCTCATACTCTCAGAGAAGACAATGATGATGGTAAAGGCAGGGATGAAGATATTCTTGGATTAGCTACCAACATCGCTTCAGTTTTGCCATCATTTAACATCGGTTTGTTGGTGGTCATCCATGATTTGACATGGTCAATGCACTGGCTATGCTTTGGACGGCATTAACAGCTCTGCTTTCAGTCTACCCTAAACACAAGGCCCAGAAACTCGAACAAATTGTATTGATCGGTAGCGATTTTTTCATGTCAGATTCGTACAGGACACCCCCAGAGTATCTCCTGGCCCTCCGATACTTTTGAAGAAATAATTGGAGGAAAAAACGTGTTATATACTTGTAATTGTTATTTTGGGCGAATAAAATATAAGATAGTGCTTGTTGTGTTGATTTTTGTTGATTGTGTTGAATTTTTACGAGGCTGGATTGTCGCTTAAGGCTTAACAACTGATCTCCCGCCCCACCCCACCCCACCCCGCCTCCCACCCACCCTCCCCTAACCCCCCCCCCCCCCCCTGTCGTTTGCAGCCTGGAAAGTAACATGTCAGGCAAGCCGGACACTACAATGACAAATACTTTTCATCGGCACTAAGTATTTATCTCTTCTTTGGTGGTGAAGATATAATTACTGTACATTCACACACCCTATGAAAATACATTTCTTTACCGCAACCTGTATTCTTAAACAGGTGAACGAGCACTACTTGTTTCATGGAACCAAGAAAAACAACATAACCGCTATCACAATGACGGGCTTGGACTGCCGCTTGGCCAATGATAATAGCATGTTGGGACATGGCGTCTACACTGCAGAGTGCCCCACTAAGTCGGATCAGTACACGGGTGAGGACCACATCTCGTAGTAATGCGGTACTTTTCCCTTGTGTTGTTGTCAGTCTAATTTGTTGGCGAAAGAAAATAGTTAAATTTTTGTTTAAAACAAAAACTCACTTATAACAAGACCTGATATAACAGAGGTTGGATATATAACAACGATTTCGGGAAGGACATTTTCAAGAACCATAAACGAACATACATCATGTCATGAGTAAACAGTCGGACGAGATTACAGACCACTTACTGTTTGATATCGTTCACAAAGTCTCACGTTTGATGGGAAAGTCTGAAGGGAGTTTTTTTTTTTAACGCTTTCGCACGCAAGCTGACAAAGCGGAGTCCGCGAGTTCAGACAACTGACAATGCAAAATGGCTCACAAACTCTTGTTGTCATATATTGTATTTTAACAGCCTGTAAAAAAAAATATCATTTTCAAGGAGTTTCAAGGAACGCAGTCTGTGTGTGAAGGGTTTGCAAGGTACATATGAACCTGTACGGTGTATAGCGCTATGACTGTATGTCTGCACTTTCACGTACAATCCCTGCTTCTCTACTTTTTTGTTGTTTGTTTTACTTGATAAATCAGTGGTGTAGGAACCACTATGGCACCACAAGGATACTACCAAACAGACAAATGTTGACAATTTGACTAACTGAATTAACCACGGTTTTTTCTGACTTCCATAAATGTACTGTGTCGATGTCGGACGATGTATAAGGTAAACTCAGCTGTAGATGCCTTCTTGGTAAGGCCAGAGAACGTGTGGGCACTACTGTCTATTTGAGTTTGGTAGGGTCTGACTGTACGTAACTGATTCCCTTCACTCACTGATTGCGAATGCGTTTGCTGTGACTTCTTACATATGCAGGTCTTGACAGATACAATGTTGCCATGTAAATGCGGATATAAAAGCTTGTCAAAAGTTATAACAAATTCGGACTGAACAGAATTAACATAGGGTTCCCTGCTATTTTACGATAAGCTTAGGTCTCTGTACCTTGTAATCTGTGCGGAGCCAACGGTAAGTAGAGATGTGCTCTATGCAACTGGTGGCGTAGGAAGCTTTCCAGGGAAGGTATGGCAGAACGCTTCCAACGTGTTTGGCGGATGGGGGTGGGAATTAGCAACATTTGACCAATGCATACAAAGCAATCCCGAGCATCATTTACAAGTTCAATTTAAAGATTTTTTAAAAATCTTATTATGTTTTCGCACATAAATGATACTTTGCTTTTTCTGTGTTAATACGAAATGTTTTTCTGAGTCATTTGACAGCTCAGCTTTTGTGGATTTTATGGCCCAAGTAATTATTTTTATATATAGGTAAGACCAATGAGCAATTGAAATCGAAATAATTCGGTAAACTATTAATATCATTTTCAACGCCCGTGAAAAGAAAAATTCATTTTATTATTATTGCAGCTAATACCACGACTCGCAGTTATTACATTAAAACGACAAGTTATTACATTAAACAGTGTGAAATTTCGCTTATAACAAACTTCTTTTATAACAACAACAAAAATATTGAACCCCTCAGAATTTGTTATATCGGGAATTTACTGGTTTATGAATTGTCTGCTAAGCATTTCAAGCATATTGCAGTAGATGGATAGATCCGTCGGTAGTTGATGGTGTCATAGTAATGCAAGGATTTGATGCCTTAGGCTTCTGCCACGTAGCTTACAACAGTATGACTGGCTGACTATTCCATTTTAGAGACCCTCGTTACTAGCTAGTGATTAGAGTCAACAACAGCATCTACATAAGGGGAAGTAAATAGTGCCGGAGGGTGTCCAATTGTGATAGTCGTGGTCGTAGTATGATACAATCACACCAGACACACTCACGTAGGATTCTTATAGAAAACCATCAGTCAGTTGCAGCTCGTCACACCTGGCACAAAGTTGTAGACCAGTCCACACTGGAGTAACAGTTCCAACAGTACTTTATAGTGATGCACTCTTAGCACAATGCATCCACACTTTGATACACTCTATCTTATACGATGCATCCACACTTTGAGGCACTATCTCTCACAAATGCATCCACACTTTGATGCACTATCTCTCACAAATGCATCCACACTTTGATATACTGTTTCATACAATGCATGCACACACTCTCTTTTATACTATCACAAATTTCCAGAATAATCCAGCAAATTACACAACTCAACCAATCAGAAAAGAAAACATAACCAAAATCATTTATATTCATTAAAACAAAACAAAAAAGAACACTCTAGATGTTTCTACAATCTTCCACTAAAATCTAGGTGCATTAATCGTTATGAAATGTAACCAACATGTGTACTACAAAACTTTGACGTCATGTTTGAGGTCACTAGAACGATCGCGCCTTTTTCAGAACCTTCCAGCTTAATCCAGGTCGGACTTTGCAACAATTTAGCTAAATGTGCCACATTCTAGCTGCACACACACACACACACACACACACACACACACACACACACACACACACACACACACACAAAATCGATCTCAATTCTCCATGCAAAAGAATACGAATCATACTAAAAAAGGTACGTGGTTCTCAAATGACTCAGCTGAACACCGGAACTTTCCTATGATTAACGCACACATGCCCTAAAAAGAATAACACAACCACAAACGTAACAATTACACTTAGACATTCTTACTGTGCGGGTTGTTATTTGGTCACTGCTTGATGACATAGTTGTTTAGTCAGTGTTTGATTGCATGATTGCCGAACAATTATTGACTTTTTGGTTGACTAATTAATCGTCCTGTTCGGCAGACTGTTTGACTGCTCGACCGCATGATTGAGTCCTTGTCTGACAGACTGACTAACTGACTGACTATAAGTGCCTGCCTGCTTGCATCACTGACTGACTGATTGGATGGCTGACTGCCTGCTTGCCTGCCTGCCTGACTGATTGACTGACTGGTTGACTGACTGACTGACATGACTGACTGATCGTAGAGCGGTACACTGAAAAACTTTTTGTTGTTGATTTTGCAAAACCTATTGACTATTTTAAATGGGTTTTTAGTTTTGAAATTCGTTTTTTATTTGATTACGTCAAAATCTTTTGATTTGATAACGTCTTTTTTGCAGATAGGGACTCTGAGGAGAATGTATTGATTCTGGCTCGAGTCCTTCTGGGGGAACCTTTCGTCAACAAAGCCAAAAATCCTCCTAAGTACAGGTTTGGTCTTATGGTTTATGGCAGGAAAGTAACTTCAACGCGGAGGTTTAAAAAAATTATTTAGTAGTAGTAGTAGTAGTAGTAGTAGTAGTAGTAGTAGTAGTAGTAGTAGTAGTAGTAGTAGTACTTGTAGTGGTGTTGTCCCAGCGCAAATGAAACGTTTTTAAATCAGAAATCTGAATCTGCTTTTAAGCTTTGCGTATCTTTAGCTTTTGGCAGAATAATTGGCTTAAGCTGTTGCCTTTTCGAAATTGTTTTGTTGTCTTCCACTGAACTGTAGGGATGCATTTTATTGCTTCTCCCGGTGGGACACATATAAAGTCTAGTAGACTGCGGGGGATTTTGGAGTAGTAATAAATGCTTCACGCAGTGAGCGATTCATTGGAATGCTTTTAATGTTTAATTAAGTTTGTCTTTTCTTCATCGGCCCCACCCCTAACCCCCCCCCCTTTTCCCCCGACTTAGTGAGCTTTGCAATCACTTAAGGGCAGCGGGTGCCAGGTGATGCAGTTTAAGGTCATCCTGGCATCAGCACAAAATATCATTACTCAAATTTAAATTCCGAGAGTGCTGTACTATAAACCCATTCAGTGCGTAGAAAATGTGAACAACACTCAACTGCAAGAGGCATAGATCATCATGAGCCACCGCAGTTGCGGGGGCTCATGAGAATCTATGCCTTTTGCTGAAACCACGTTGTATACATGTTCTTGGGAGAGGTAGTTGTTTTGTTGGGGTTTTTTTCGTGTTGAAGTAACGAAAAATGCAGAAACACAGCCTGTGTCAGCTGGCACTGAACGGGTTAATATAGACTAACTGTCAGAAGCTACGATCTTCTTCATTTTCAGCCGGCCGCCATGCATGGAATGCCACAAGATTGTTTGCAGTTGTACCAACCAGAGACTCTATGACTCTATCATCGACGATGGAGGACGACTGTTCAGGGAGTTTGTCGTTTACGACAGGTTCCTCTGTTATCCTGAATACATTATCACGTACAGGAGAGAGTACGTAACTTATTCTACTGTTACTACTGGGACTCCGGATTGTACTAGTATTTGTCAGTTCCTTCTCGGAAAGGGGGGGGGGGGTGTTCTAAACTTTTTGTTTCGAACATTTTGCCCGAGACAGACAGCGCTCAGAGGACAGACCATAAGACCCCGCCCCCAAAATCCGCCCCTGCCGTCGCTCATCGGTACACTCGATTTTGTCCAGCTTGATTTTTATCGTTCGTTTGAATTTTTTTGTATATAAATTAGGTGTATTTTTAAGCAAATCTCTTTTTTTGTGTTGACAAATGCCGTGACATGTGCTTCATAACAATATACATGAATTTACTGTCGGATGCCTAAAGCGAATAATAGCAAACGTTTTAACATGTATATCCTTCCTTCACAGTTAAGCAGAATGTCTGCTTTTTCTCGTTTTAAATAATGGAGCGTTTATGACTGTTTACCGGTATATGACAGTAATAATCAGACCCTTGATCTCTGGTTATCACCTGAAGAAGAATAAAAGAAAAAGAAGAAGACCGCTGATCTCTGTCATTATACTCTCAGATGAGAGATGTGGCAGGTCAACACGTTTTACATTCTGTCAATAAAAAACAATTGTAAACATAGCACACTGAAAATGTCATTGATAACACCAGTGGTGTATGAAGATTTTTTAGAAGAGGTT
This sequence comes from Semisulcospira habei, assembly GCA_036245525.1. NCBI lineage: Eukaryota > Metazoa > Mollusca > Gastropoda > Semisulcospiridae > Semisulcospira > Semisulcospira habei. The sequence continues at coordinate 30,757,503 of BTPG01000005.1, forward strand.
TGGCCCAATTCTTCAAAAGTCAAAAAATGGAGGAAGGCCGAGGGGTCTTCAGCCACGATGCGTTCATGTACAATTTGGTCAGTAATTCCAATATTACAATGTTGTATTATTGTTATTGTGTTCCTAAGCCCTTTTCTGTGCGTATAAGAACAGCTCAATTGAGCCACTCAGCGGATTAGCGTGGTAACGGTATTTTTTGTATACTTTCACATGAATGGGACCAAGATGAGATATGGCTCAAGTCCAAAAGGGAGGTAGATATGGCCAAAGGATACTCTGATCATACCTTGTTCAGAGGAGGTATGACAAACCCACACCCGGTCCCACAGAATCCTGCGCCACTGTAATGCTAAAGCATTATCTATAACATTTTTAATTTGTATTTCTTTCTGGCTATGTATACAACGATAACACAGCTTAGCTTTATCAGCTATACTGAATGCAGGACCTCGCGTGCATATGTCGCTGCATTTCTTTTGAAAGAAACCATATGGTGGAGGATTCAGATGAGGAAAAAAGTACCTCCGAGCAACCGCCCCCGGGTCAACAAGGGATCGAGGGTTTGGCTGCCGGAAATCAAGACTGCCTTGACCTGTGTCTAGGCTGCTGTGTCGGGGAAACCAGCTTTAACTTGGATAATTGTATGGATTACGGCTTATGCGACTGCTTCAACAGTTGTGGCGGCAAGGGCCTCTGGAAGAAACTTATTGGTAAGAATGATTAGAAATCCAATTCACCCCATAAATAAAATGGCTCACGGTTTCCTAGAGAACCATCCATATGCGGCTCGGCTTGGATGAGTTAAAAACAGATATGCATACCTGATAATATGTGTACGTTGGTCTGTAAGTTCGGACCTTACTGGATGGGGTGGGGGATAGGAAGCGGGGATTTAAACGGCAGGGGGAATATGTGTGTGTGTAGGGGGGGGGGGGGATATTTCGGAGTGGAATTAACAGTGTGACAATAGACTTTTAATGTTTCACAAAAGAACCATGACGTTTTCGCGAAATTACGAAGATCTTTTGGTTTTTACGTTTCACGACAAACACTTTTTTCGAAGATCACGAGGATGAAAAAAAAAACTAAATCACGAATCACGACAACCGACAAACCGCTCATCACGCATCACGACTTTAGGGCATACCCTCTTCTATACTAGACTGGTCTGAGTTCACCAGCTAATGTATCAATCTATGAAAAAAAAAAGCTATTAAAAAGATCAAAACGTGTTTCTGCAGATGTGTACTATCTAACAATGTGACTCAAATGGTGGTGGGTGGCTGAGACTGGGGGGGAAATGATGGAATAAAAAGACAGGGTTCGCTATGACCTGTCAGTTTATTGCAGTCGAATAGCAGAACGGATAATTAAAATATGGTCTTTTTGCCTACAAAGTTCTGTATGTACATTTGTTGCGAGTGCATACAGAATTAAATTTTTTTTAAAAAAACAATAAAACACTAGTGCTATTGGAAAACAAATGTTATATAAAACCAATAATACTGGTTTCCACAGGGAAATTAAATTGTGAAAGATACTTCTTGAAATAAAAAAGCTCTCTGTCACGTAACGGATGTGACATGTTGTTTTATTTTTTCGCCAAGTCGGTTTTTTTGTTAATAAATGTAGGTCGCCGACTTCTGTAAATAGCCTTAGTTTAGGGAAGTTAATAAATGTAGTGTGAGCGTCATCGTAAAGCCCGTGCAGCAAGCTTAGCAGTGAGCGAGTACAGCGGTTGCACGCTTTCGTCAAGTAGCTTTAAAGCTGAGAAACAGTCAAAAAACTCCGCCCCGCACGTGTTTTAAAAAAACTTTGCAGGACCCAGCGAGGGCCCTGTCGTGAACGTTCGGCTAACTTCGGCAAACCGGTTTGGAACTCAGTTGACTCAGTTTTCAACTGCGTTTGTCGTGCTGGCAAAACTCCCGTGAAAAAGACAGGCCACTTCCTGTATGCAGCGCGGCGTGGGAACCGCGATCACTGATCTAAACCAGCGATATTTCTACTGACAGCAACAGTAGCAGACGACACTCGACCACCCGACGGACAGAGCAGGCCATTTGTGTCTTGCCTGGACGCACACTGGATATGGACCAGGCCGAGCTATCCGTAAGTTACACAGCACAGCCTGAAGCTTTATTCGATATCGGAAGGGTGAGGAAGGAGGGGTTATTTGTCGTTTTGTGTTTGTTATGATATCTTTTCATCTGGAGTGGCCTACAGCGAAAAAAATTCTCCATACGAAGGGCAGCTACTAAAATTCAGCTCGACCCATGGCGACCTTGTATCTTTTGGCATCTATGTAAACAGTCGATTCTCTCTCTCTCTCTCTCTCTCTCTCTCTCTCTCTCTCTCTCTCTCTCATCCAATTTACTGTGTTGGTTGTACATCACAATGCTTCTTTATTTATTTATATTAGCCTATATTGGATTGAGGTACGTGTTGAAAAAATTCGTTCACAACTACAAAGTGTCAGGAGTCATACTTACAGCATGTACAGCCGTACATTCTGCCATCATAGTCCCCAGCGCGTAAAATCCGTGGCTGTCGGTCAGTTTCAAAGTGTCACAGAATCGTCTGCTGTTGTCCGATCTGCTAATCGCGATGTTTTCCGTGCAACAGGATGTGGTCTGTCGTTTTCCGAGAGTTTTGCAAGCTCGGGATACGCAGTTGCCAACTCCGTCAACTGTGTTACGAACCGATTTGACCCACTTAGGAGCAGGGCCCAAGCTGGGTCCTGTAGAGTCTTTTTAAAACACGCGCTGGGCGGGTTTTTCTCATTGCACCTCAGCTTTAAACCGAACAGTGTTCAGAAGCAAAGTTAACCTGCGAGGTAGCAGTAGGATATTAGTCAGTCAGCGGAGTTAGCCAGCGAAGTGAGAGTCTGGGTCAGGGTGCGGCCTCGTTTGGAGCCCTTGACAAGCTGTGTGAGGGTTCTTTTACCCTCCCTGCAAGACCACGGCCAGTGTTCCTGGGTGTGGGTGTCCCGAAAGACTTGCGACCACGGCTGCTACTCACCAGAAGACCCCTCCGGTTCGTCTTCGTCCTTGTTTTGTCTCGTCCTGCCGGAGGACTCACCAGTGACAGGTATTTACTCATGCCATTTTCCTCAGTTAGCTGCTGCGCTCTCGGGTGTGTGAATGTGTATATAGGTGCGGAAGGGTATGTTCGTCTAGTTTTTTAGTGATGTTTTAATTGAGTCTTTAACCATGTTTTTTAGGTTGGGTTGTAATGTGGTGGGTGTCGGATTTAGTTGTTTATATTCGGCTGTCGCCGAGTGAGTATATTTAAAGGGCCATGTTGTAAAATGGATTAAAGTGGGTATCCTTTCAAATATATCTGTATTAAGTCCTAGATGTAATGTAATAAGATTGTCACGTTGGGTGGTTGCTGGTGATTATTTGATATCTTTGTATGTACATGTGGATATTTTGATAATGTTGGTTTTAACATTTTATTATACAAAAGTGGTTGTGCTAGCTTAATGCTAGTGTAATGGAATAGTGCAGACCTGGTGAATGTTGAATGTACATAGGAATCCTCTTTATCCATGATTGTATAGTTAATATGGCCAAGGCGGATATTAGGGTGAGACGAGACACAACTCACGTGGTTTGTGAGTAGGTGCGTGTCAAATAGGCCAGAATTAACGGTGTTGGCACTTTGACTGACAATGCGCCCTTTTCCAGTGCACTGGCTTCAAAGATTGGCTTCGAAGACTGGCTGCGATCACTGGCTTCGATCATTGGCTTCGAAGATTTCGTTCTTCGATCTCATCATCCACGACCAACGGTGACGCATCATCGGGAGTCAGGACGCCTTCGCTAGCCGGTCCTGTTGGACAAGTACGTTGGGCTACAGCAGGCTGACTCTACGTTCTGAGCGTCGGTCACAGGCGTGCGTGAGCAAGCGCGGCTACGGTGCTCTGTGGTGCAGGGGTAGTACTCGTACGTTATGAGCCACCCTGTCTAGTGTGGGACAGAGGACACTGTACAGAGACTAAGTTACCCGCCTTGTATAGCCGTTGGCCATATTAGTCATTTTTGTCTGTTAGTCATATTCACATATTAGTCATTTTCGTCTGTTAGTCATATTCACCTGTTAGTCATATTCACCTGTTAGTCATTTTCACTTGTTAGTCATTTTTTATATGTTAATCTTTTTTAAGTGTTAATACGTTATGAGTGCATGTGTGGGTATGTGTGAGTGTGTGGGGCGTTAGTGGGTCGGGGTGGGAGTTAGAGTAAGGGTAGGTAATAAAGGATTTGTTTGTTGTTTATCACTGGCGTTGCGTTATTTATTTAGAGTGGGTGGGTTTTCTCGAGTGTCTGCACTCATATTGTCCACGGCGCCCTGACCCCGTCAGGCGTTTCGTGACACTCTCAACTGCGAATTTAACCCGGGCTGTCAACATACCAGTCTGAGTGATGACTACGAAAGGCGATGCGTTTACTTAAAATAGTATGCTATGGCTCGCAACAGACTTGCAGTTCAGGAATGGAAAACTAGATTGCTTCCCTTGAAAGAAGGCGACGCAAGAAATTGCTCAAATGTATCGATGTTTGTGTGGGACTACATAGTTTGAGCACAACCAAAGCTTGAGATATCAGCTAAGACATGTATTCGTCGAATAAAAATTACCTAAGCAACTGTGCAGCTATGCAAACACTCATGTCATGCTCACCATTTTGAGGCTTTTCTCTTGATAACGTCACCAAACAAACTTCTTTTACAAGAAAATACTTTGATATATAAAATGACCTGGATGTTTCTACTCTTGTCCTTCTACTTACGGCCTTAAGTGGTTGAAACCGTGAGCGCAGCTGAACGCGGTTAGAAAATGTTTATAACTGTTTAACGCATTTTAAATGAGTTCTATAAAATGCCGTTTTTGTCTACCGTATTTTAAAAATACAGTAGACTTTAAAAATGGGGCTGGTTCGGAGCGCAGTAACACTATAAAATGACGTCACGTCTAGCTACGCAAACCTTGCTAGAGAACGTCTTTTTGGCGCCAAGCGCCGTATTCGTGAATGTGTGTGTGTGTGTGTGTGTATATGTGTGTGTGTGTGTCTGCGTGTGTGTGTGTGTCTGTGTCTGTGTGTGTGTGTGTGTGTGTGTGTGAGTGACAGCGACTAGAGCCCGCGTTTGAGGACGGACTAGCTTGAAATTTTAGGATATTGTCCCTAACAAAAAATTATCTCGGGACTTTTTTTCGATTTTTTGTTATTGATATGCTCATTAGCGAGAAAATGGTCGTTTCACAAAAACCGGTTGATCCGTAATTTTTCTTATTTTGACTAGATATGTTGCGTATAGCTAGATAAAAGGGAGATATTGAATGAGTTCCTTAACCAACATTGTACCTCTAGAACGTTTTGAGTGATAATTAAATATTTTTAAAAATATATATATTTTCACGTTTTGGGGATTAATTTCACGAATTATATGGGTTAATTTTAAAACAATTGATTTTTTTAACGAAAAAAACCCAATCTTCTCGTTAATAATCGCATGAATTTTCGTGTACTGTATTTACATAAGCCTAGAGTTTGTCTCGGCTGTCGGGTACGATTAGTTCAATTGTGACCTGTATGTGCTAGGTGTGAAAATCACCACTTTTTTGGAGTTATTTGTAAAACAGCTAACATAACTTTAATGTTTCTTTTACGAAAAAAAAACTATCTTCTCATTAATACTCGCATGATTTTTCACGAACAGTGTTTGCATAAGCCGCTGTTTGTCCCGGCCTCGGGGTAGGATTAGGTAAGCCCTAGGCGTGAAAATCAGCAAGAAAATTGCAAAGTTGATTCTCTGATCCGGAATGCGCTCCGACCAGCCCCATTTCAAAGTCTACGGTATTTTCAATACGGTAGACAAAAATGTGTCCGGATAATGCACATGACGTTGCCGTGTGTGTGTGTGTGTGTGTGTGTGTGTGTGTGTGTGTGTGTGTGTGTGTGTGTGTGTGTGTGTGTGTGACAGCGACTAGAGCCCGCGTTTGAGGACGGACAAGCTTGAAATTTTAGGATATTGTCCCTAAAAGAATAATCTCGAGACCTTTTTTTTTTTCGATTTTCTTATTAAGATGCTCACTGGCGAGAAAATGGCTGTGTCACAAAAATCGGTTGATCCACACTAGAGTCCGTAATTTTTCTTATTTTTACTAAATATTTTGCGTATAACTAGATAAAAGGGACTTATTAAATGAGTTCGTTAACCAGCATTGTACCTCTAAAAGAGGCTCTGAAAGTATTCCGACCAGCGGTTCAAGATGGAGGTATTATCTGTGAGGAGTGCCTGGCCATTCGCGCTTCGCAGGGGACTTTGTACCAGGTGCCTGGGGCCATACACTGCTTTCAATGCTTCGTAGAAGCCCCTGTAGTCACCATTGTCTGCGCAAAGCTGGGTCCTCTGTGCAAGTCTGGTCCACCACTCATTCTGGAGATCTCTGAGCTTGCGCTGGAGACTGCTGCAGACGAGGCGGAAGGCAGACTTCTTCACAGGGCAGGAAGGCTGGGCTAGGTGGGCCTGATGGGCGGCTCTTTTTTTTTGCTAGGTGTTCCTGGATCTCTACATCGTTTTCGTCAAACCAGTCTTTATTCTTCTTTCTAGCGAAACCCAAGACTTCTGCAGAGGATTTTGCAATAGCAGTTTTCAGTTCTTCCCAAAGTGTTTCAGGGGAGGAGTCTGCTGGGTCCGCTGTGTCTTTGAGCCTGCGCTGTAAATCTGTCTGAAAGGCAGCTTTCACGTCGTCACGCTGAAGGCTCGCAACATCAAGCTTTTTCTTGGGGGGCCCCCATTTCTTGGGTTTTGGCTTGAAGTGGAGCCTGAGTTTGCAGCGGACAAGGCGGTGGTCAGTGTGGCACTCTGCGCTGGGCATCACTCTGGTGAGGAGGACGTCACTGCGGTCCCTCTGACGCACTAGGACATAGTCGATAAGGTGCCAGTGCTTGGAGCGAGGATGCATCCAGGTGGTCTTTCGACTGTCCTTTTGCTGAAAAGTAGTGTTGGTGATGACCAGTTGCTGCTCTGCACAGAACTCCAACAGTAGGCGGCCATTGTCATTGCAGTTCCCCACGCCATGCTTGCCGAGGACTCCTTTCCAGGCTTCAGAGTCCTGGCCCACTCTGGCGTTGAAGTCGCCAAGGATGATGACTTTGTCGTCTGCAGGGGTGCTCTGTATGAGGCTGCGCAGGTCAGTGTAAAACTTGTCCTTTTCAGCAGGCTCTGCCAAGAGGGTTGGGGAGTACACACTGAGAAGGGTGACGTGTTGCTGGTGTCTCAGTGGGAGGCGCATGGACATGATGCGCACTGTTCAAGAAGCAGTCGTCCTACAAATCCCACAGCTCCCAGTAAAAGTTGAATTGGACGAACCGCCCACCGCTGAAGAGACCCTCACAGCCATCCACCAGCTCAAGAGTGGCAAAGCAGCAGGCATTGATGGAATACCGCCAGAGATCTGGAAACATGGAGGCACAGCACTGCACAACAAGCTCCATGACCTCTTTCTCTGCTGCTGGGAGGAAGGAACACTACCAAAGGATCTCCGTGATGCAGTCGTTATCACCCTGTACAAGAACAAAGGTGAGAAGTCTGACTGTTCCAACTATCGGGGAATTACACTGCTGTCCATTGCTGGGAAAATCCTTGCAAGGCTGCTCCTGAATCGGCTGGTACCTGCCATCGCTGAAGACCAACTCCCAGAGGGCCAGTGTGGCTTCAGAGCAAACAGGAGCACCACCGATATGGTCTTTGTGCTGAGACAGCTACAGGAGAAGTGCCGCGAGCAGAACAAAGGGCTGTACGTAACGTTTGTCGACCTAACAAAAGCGTTCGACACTGTGAGCAGGCAAGGCATGTGGCAGATCCTGGAGCGACTTGGCTGTCCCCCAAAGTTCCTCAACATGATTGTCCAGCTACATGAGGACCAGCAAGGTCAGGTCAGACTCAACAATGACCTCTCAGAACCATTCCCCATTCTCAACGGCGTAAAGCAGGGCTGCGTGCTGGCACCGACCCTCTTCACCATCTTTTTTAGCATGATGTTGAAGCAGGCCACAGTGGACCTCGATGATGACGATGCAGTGTACATCAGGTATCGTCTCGATGGCAGCCTGTTCAACCTCAGACGACTGCAGGCCCACACGAAAACCCTAGACCAACTGATCCGTGAGCTGCTTTTTGCTGATGATGCTGCCCTCGTTGCACACACAGAGAGAGCCCTGCAGCGCATCACGTCCTGCTTCGCAGACGCTGCCCAGCTCTTTGGACTCGAGGTCAGTCTGAAAAAGACAGAGGTCCTCCATCAGCCGGCACCCAAGACAGTGTATCGCCCTCCTCACATCACCATCGGCGAGTCTGAACTAAAGTCAGTGCACCAGTTTACTTACCTTGGCTGCATTATCACGTCGGACGCCAAGCTGGACAAGGAGCTTGACAGCAGGCTGGCAAAAGCGAACAGCGCTTTCGGGCGACTTTTCAAGCGGGTGTGGCACAATCAACAGCTGAAAACAGGCACCAAGATCAGCGTGTACAGAGCTGTGGTCCTCACCACCCTGCTGTATGGTTCCGAGTCATGGGCCCTCTACCGCAGCCAACTACGACTCCTCGAACGCTTCCACCAGCGCTGCCTGCGTACCATCCTGGGCATTCACTGGAGTGACTATGTCACCAATGTCGAGGTCCTTGAACAGGCTGAAACCGTGAGCATCGAGGCTTTGCTGCTGCGGACACAGCTCCGCTGGGCGGGGCATGTCTCCAGGATGGAGGATCATCGCCTACCAAAGATCACCCTGTTCGGCGAGCTTGCTACTGGACACCGTGACAGAGGGGCACCAAAGAAGAGATACAAAGACTGTCTCAAGAAGTCACTTAGTGCCTGCCAAATCGACCACCACCAGTGGTCTTCGCTTGCTGTGGACCGTGACACCTGGCGCTCCACTATTTACAAGGCAGCTGTCTCCTTTGAGGACTCTCGCAGAGCTAGCCTTAAGGACAAGCGGCTCAGGAGAAAGAACAGAGATGCCGCAACTCAGAACTCTGGCCATACCTTCCCCTGCAGCCACTGCGGTCGAACCTGCCTGTCCCGGATTGGCCTCCGCAGCCACGAACAAGCCTGCAGACGTCGTGGGCAACTCCTATAAAATCTTCGTTCGCGAAGTCCAGCCAAGAGACCTCTAAAACATTTTGAGTGATAATAAATATTTTTTGAATTTTTTTTTCACGCTTTGGGAATTAATTTCACGAATTATATGGTTTAATCTTAAAAACAATTGAATCTTTTTTACGAAAAAAACACACAAATCTTCTCATTAATAATCGCATGATTTTTCGTGTACGGTATTTACATAAGCATACAGTTTGTCTCGGCTGTCGGGTACGATTAGGTCAATTGTGACCTGTATGCTTTAGGTGTGAAATCAGACAATTTTCTGCACCACTTTTTCGGGGTCATTTGTAAAACAGCTAACATAACTTTAATTTTTCTTCTACAAAAAAAAAACCTATCTTCTCATTAATACCCGCATGAATTTCCATAAACAGTGTTTACATAAGCCTGCTGTTTGTCCAGGCCTTGGGGTAGGATTAGGTCAAATTGTGATCTGTAAGCCCTAGGCGTGAAAATCTGCAAGAAAATTGCAAAGTTGATTCTCTGATGCGTCAAATGTTAGTACTGCGATGATGACGTATAACATCGAGTCGTCACTATGAACACGGCGTCGTGGGACTAATGATGCCATGACGAGAAGATTGAAGTGACGTCATTTTGCTGCTCGTGCTATTATTCTTCTTTAGAATAGCTATGCTAAGCCATACACAGAGCTTACGAATGGCGGGAATCGCCGTGTGTCCGTCTTTATTTCTGTGTGCGAGTGTGTGTGGATCAGAGGGTGGGTTAGAGTAGAAGGAGATTAATTCCTGTCGCTACACACGAGCCCACAGAGCATACTAATGGCGGGAAGCGCCCTGTGTCCGGTCTTTATTTGTGTGTGTTGGAGGGAAATCGATCAGCATAAAAAGCCTAAATATATGAACTCTGAATTTTACTAAAAGATAAACGCATGTGAGCCCCATACAGTACGGTAGGCTTTGGGATGAAATCCTCATATTGTTGAATCTACACTGAACGGCCATTTTCTTCAGCTATAAACATTTTTCGAACCACATTCAGCTGCGCTCACGGTTTCAACCACTTACCGTAAGGGGAAGGACAAGAGCAAGAGATGCGCTACTTTTGCGAAGGAACAACCAACTGAAGCAGAGTTTAAAGGTGGTAGTCGAAAATAGCTCATGTGTGGCGTGCAGCTATCGCCTATCGAGTACGACCTGAACACTGATCAGTTTAGGCTCACTGCAACTGTGCCTCTGATTTTTATCAGGACATTCCAACAGAAATGCTATTTTTGGAAAAATCGCGTTTTTGCTTGAGTGACTACACGCACGGTTAGTTCGGGGTTTAGCGTCCACTGCTCCGGAGCGATAATGAACGACCCTAACGGGCGGGTTATGGGTGTCGGGGACAACTATTGCCAATGGAGTACGACCTTAATACTGACCATTTCAGACGCACTGCAACTGTGCCACTTTGATTTACCAGTATCTTTCAACGGACGTGCTATATAATGAACAAGCCCGAATTTTTCCCTGGTTTGAAAGTCCAGCTACCAGGGTCGGGACGGGGACTCGAACCCTCGACCTGGCTGGTCCCTTCGTTCTCTTAGCTATTTCGGACTCACGTATCACGCGCACGATTCACTTCAGCGGTTAAAGCTGAGGTTAAGTCTTTTTGTTCCCTCCCGCGTGTGTGTGTGTGTGTGTGTGTGTGTGTGTGTGTGTGTGTGTGTGTGTGTGTGTGTGTGTGTGTGTGTGTGTGTGTGTGTGTGTGTGTGTGTGTGTGTGTGTGTGTGTGTGTGTGTGTGTGTGTGTGTGTGTGTGTGTGTGTGTGTGTGTGTGTGTGTGTGTGTGTGTGTGTGTGTGTGTGTGTGTGTGTGTGTGTGTGTGTGTGTGTGTGTGTGTGTGTGTGTGTGTGTGTGTGTGTGTGTGTGTGGTGTGTGTGTGTGTGTGTGTGTGTGTGTGTGTGTGTGTGTGTGTGTGTGTGTGTGTGTGTGTGTGTGTGTGTGTGTGTGTGTGTGTGTGTGTGTGTGTGTGTGTGTGTGTGTGTGTGTGTGTGTGTGTGTGTGTGTGTGTGTGTGTGTGTGTGTGTGTGTGTGTGTGTGTGTGTGTGTGTGTGTGTGTGTGTGTGTGTGTGTGTGTGTGTGTGTGTGTGGTGTGTGTGTGTGTGTGTGTGTGTGTGTGTGTGTGTGTGTGTGTGTGTGTGTGTGTGTGTGTGTGTGTGTGTGTGTGTGTGTGTGTGTGTGTGTGTGTGTGTGTGTGTGTGTGTGTGTGTGTGTGTGTGTGTGTGTGTGTGTGTGTGTGTGTGTGTGTGTGTGTGTGTGTGTGTGTGTGTGTGTGTGTGTGTGTGTGTGTGTGTGTGTGTGTGTGTGTGTGTGTGTGTGTGTGTGTGTGTGTGTGTTTTAAACTTTCCAGGACCTTGCTAGATCTCTGAGCTCACTAACTGCATATTGGTTTACTGAGTCTAAACTCCGTCAGCCCAAGGTCTATATAAGGAACATAGCAGCTGTAGAGTCCAGCCCACAATTTTCATTTCAAATAAAACGCAGTCAACCACATTATGTACCTACCTTGTTACACATACACACCTCCCATGTCAAGATTTTTAACAGCGGCCAACTGAGCCTGTCAACTTTAAAAAAAAAAAAAAAAACATTATGAGCTAGTTAAGTAATCCTGTTCATGATACATCAACAAAAAGTAAATTAATAGGTTACCTTCAACTGACAAGCAACTTCAAAGTTACTTCTACAAGTTCTTTTAAGTTCTTATAAGTGACTTAAAACAAGTTCTTATAAGTGTCTTAACAAGTTCTTATAAGTTCTTGACTCAAGTCATCAGGTTACTCAGACAAATTTGACAAGATACATGGAAAACAAAATAAATTCTCAGTAATAGTCTGGTGGTGGAGCTGATGGGGTTAAATAGACAGGCATGAGTGGCGTGTCATCTCTCTGTGAAGTGTATGAAGTGAAATAATGAACGATTACCAAAACTTATTTTTACTTATTTAGAGAACTTTGAACTTTTGCCATTGTTTCTTTTACGTCTATTTTTTTCCCTTCCTCTAAAGAAGATGCCTTTAGTTCTTCAACATTCGCAGGTTGACTACGCATCTTATTTTGAATTTCAGTCTTCTGTATTTTGTAATTGGCAAATCATCCTGCACTCTTTTAAACTCATCATCATTGATTTCATTGTCCCCCAAAGCTTTACTGATAATAAGTTTCATACTACTCAGCTTTGCTCCAGCAATAATACTCAATGCTTCATGCTTTTGTAACTTCTTAAGAAATCTTTTGTTAAGGGCTTCCAAACCAAAGCATGCCAGACATGTGCAGTGCTACCCCCCTCAATAGCAATTCCTATGACACTCCCCACTCCCGTTGCAAACAGAGCAATACCACCAGCAGATAAACCAGCTGAAACCATACCCACAGCCATTGATGTGTTTTGTACAGAATTGAAAACTGTGCTATACCATCTTTTACACCTTGAATATTTTGCCTCTTCACCTTCCAAATACTTCAATGCATCTGTAATATTTATTAATTGGAATGAGTTCGCCTGTAATCTTTCATCAGGCACAATCGGCGCAGGTGATATTTGTGGATACAAGTTCAACATTTTTTTTTATGACAAATATTTTTTTTATTTAATCAGTGATTACATTTTGCAACTCCTCTGGGGTGTATAATTTGCTAGCGTAATAGAACGAAACAAGATCTATTTGTTCCAGGTTTATGTAATTTAGATAAACTAGAGTTGTTTTATCGACTACTACCTTAATACTACTCAATACTTCTATATCTGTGCCTTTTCTAATAGCAATAAAGACTTTTGCTGACTCTGTCACTGAGCTATCCCACGTAAGTTTTATTCCCTGTGCAACATCTGCTTCTTTACCACCCTCCAAAGGTCTCATAATAATTTCAAATGCTATTGTTGTTTCTCCAGCTGTGGTAAAGTTTGCTGGTACAAACACAACAGCCAGATCAGATCTACCCTTTCTATTTGTAAGAAACCCCACCCGGGTCTGCCCTGGGGGACTTGGGTGGGGTTAGGTACTTTTTAGTTCCCAGGGTCACCCTGGTCAGCCCCACAGGGTGGGTTTTCCTTTCTATTCTGGGGCATGTGTTTCTGTCTACCCGAGGTCCATTCATCTGTATTTGCCTTTTTAAAACTCTTCCTACTGTCTGCACTGCCTGTAGCTCTTGATATTGGATGTGTGTTGCCAAATGGTTTTAGCATTATTTAGGCCCCATGTTGTAGGTTTATTTAACGTAGTGTACCGGCTGGCGACATACATTCAATATTCTGTTTTTTTTTTTTTTTTTTCAAAAGCAGTGCAGGCACGTCCTGAGAAAGCCTTGTTGCTGTCGGGACGTTAAGCAATGTACAATCAATCAATCAATCTATTTGTAAGAAGATACCTTCGTTTTTCATACTCTTGCAGTTTTATCTCTGCTATTTTTTTCTTTGGAATAGCTTTGAACAAGACTCGCAAGCAATGGCCCAGAGTTAATAACTTTCCTAAATGATAAGTTTGCTTCATCAGTATATACATAAGGACTAATAAATTCAAACTTTATATCCCAGACAATTGCAGGTGCAGGACCAGCAGCAGGTGCAGGAACAACTACCCACTTATTACTCACATTTTTTAAGATGTAAAGCGCATTATTAATAGGAATAGGTACAGTAACATCACGAAGTTGACCAAGTTTAGGATACCTTCTTTCTGCATCATCTTTTACATCATCAATTACTTTCCGCTTGTACAATCCAAAGGAATCAAGTTCAAGACCATACACTCTCCTACCTCTCCTTCTTTATCAAAATCCTGCACATCAGCCAAATCTTTCAACTCTATTACTGGACAGGCAACTGGTGTAATTTTCAGTTTTGGACCAGCACTCATTTTTATTCAAGAAAAATAAAATTTATTTAACTTCCAAGACAACACAAAAATCACCCATATGAACATGTTCACCATTCTGATTAGTTACAGATAAACACAGTCATTCAAAGAAACTAGAACCTAATTTTTTAAACTGTAAATTAGGAAATCTAACAATGTCACTATCACAATATGCAGCATTTTCAGCTGGCAAGCATCTTAACAAAGTTGAAGGTATACCATTGTGTACATTTTTAGTAGTATTCAGTTCTTTCAAATGAATGTTTAGTATTTTATGTACTGATAAATTAACAGGATGTCTTCCAGTTACTTTTTCTTTATTTGACTTCTTTGTCAAATCTGTACTAAGAGAATCCAAAAATACCCAGTCCTCATCCACAATATTAACTATTAAACCAAGTAAAGATGCAAGTCTACCTGAAAATGTAGGCTTACGCATATCACTTGGAAATTCTAACGTAACAATTAAGTTAGCTGGATTTAAAGTTGCTTTAATTTTAAATTCGCTTAAAAACCATTCGGCTAAAGTACAAAAGTCATAATACCCAGGTGGTATAACCCAGGTCTCATTATGTATTACATAATAATTATCACCTTCTACATTAAACCACTTTACAGTGTAGAACATTTCATGGATAGCTACAACCTTGTTACCATCCTGATTATCAATCCCATTAGTTATAATCACTTGTTTGCTTGTATCAAGATTTGTTAAAGTAATAAACATTTTTTATTATCTTATAAAAATGCACAATGGAATTTAAATCACAACCGAACGTTAGCGCAAGCAGTACAAATGCGTTTTAATTTAACTTAAATGCCAAGTACAATGTCGCACCTACTTATGACCAGAAAATAATTCAATTAAATCAGCTCGACGTTGCTGTGTTGGGCACAAGCAAATGAGATTCTTTCAAGTACCCAATCCCTTTGATCATTACCTAAACCCACCAATAACAGATGATTCAACTGCAAGAAAGTGGTCCTCAAGCCCACTACAGATGTTCCAAAACCAGCTTAACTTTGCTATACTATGTTCAACTACGGGCTGTGGTGTTTCTTTTACAGACCACTTAAATCACTCAAACAAACTGATTAGGTCTGTGTATCATTTTTACACGTATTACCAGCTTAGAAGAATACTGTCAGAACTTCATGTTCCATGACCCACTGAATCCAGTTTTAACCAGTTTAATAACCCCATGGATATGAAAGCTTTTGAACGCATCTGTAATGAATTTAACATTATCTCCAAGTATGACTTAACACAAAAGCTTGATGATCACCTGGGCATGGGAACATTGTATTATGCCATGAGTCATAGACAATACCCTCAAGATTACTACCCTGGTTACACTTCATTCTCATCAAAAAGTACAATCTGGTTAGGCTCAATAGAACAGAAACAGTCTAATGCCTGGACCACATTTATCTTAGACAGAAGTGACCGGTTTATGCAAGCAGGAGTCGAACGCATTAATGAGTCTATCAGAACATGTGTGGTGTTTACTAGGAGCACAATCACTAACAAAATCAAACATCTTAAACGGGAGTGGCAATTTTGAAGCACAAAAACAATTTCTTGCAAACCTGGAAGATGCTATAAATTCAGTAGTAAATCTCCCAAAAAGCATACAATGCTACCAAGACGTTCTCAGGTATGCCATATCAAAAGTTGACTTTGTAGTTGGCATTGAGTTACACATGTTGCCATCTGACCTTCAACTTCAAATCGGATGGCACTAACAGGTCGGATGAGGACGACAGACACTATCAACAGGAGATCGATGACTTTGTAGAGCGGTGCGATAGAAACTATCTTGAATTACATGTTGGCAAAACAAAAGAGATGGTCATAGATTTCAGGAATAACAAACAGCATCCCGGTCCTGTTGTCATCAAGGGAACAGAAGTTGAGCGTGTAGAGTCATACAAGTATTTAGGTGTTCTTTTTGACAACGCGCTCAACTGGAAACAAAACACAGATTCTATTGTGAAAAAAACGCATACCCGTCTTTACTGTTTGAGAAAGCTCAGAACATTTCATGTAAGCACTCAGCTTTTACAGATGTTTTACTGCTCCAGTATTGTTAGCATTCTAACTTTTGGACTGGCGTGCTGGGGTAGAAATTTATGTAAAAGAGATCAAGATCGCCTTAACAAAGTAATCCGGAAAAAGGGCAAGGTGATTGGTAGGGCACAGGATAATTTGGACACACTGTACAACAGACGGATTATGAACAAACTGGCTGACATTCTTGATGACAAAACACATTCACTTAGATACGAGGTTTGACAGCAGATGTATCGAACAAAGTGGCAGACTTCAAGTACCCAAAAGTTGTACATCATGTTATGCCAACTCTTTTGTCCCTCTGGCTGTTACCCTTTTCAATAATAATATTAGTAGATAGTGTCGGTCAACTTTCTTCAGTTCTTTAGTACTAGCCCTTTCAGTATTTCTTTTTTTTAAATTTTATGCCAAAAATGTTACAAAGGTAACAATACATCTGTTACAGTTCATTTCTTTAATTGAGAGTTATGGGTTATTTAATTATTTCTATGAGTGAATGATGATGCCATGTGTTGTATGGGCAGACAGTGAATTTCCCCGTGAGGGATTAATAAAGTATTATTGTATTGTATTGTATTGTATTGTATTGTATTGTATTGTATTGTATTGTATTGTATTGTATTGTATTGCATTATATTGTATTGTATTTTTTTGTGTCGCTTATCTTTTCTTATGATACAAAAATTAAAATAATAATTTTATTCACTGCATGTAAAATGGGTCAAAGGCTTTGGGTGTTGCTGGTAATGTGGGGGCTTTTTCTTTGGCTTTTTGTGCATATGGTTTTTTGGACACTGTTCGAGTTTGTGATTTGTATTTTTGCCATAGTTTGTAATCTACGTAACCAAATCCAACAACAAATCTGCCAACTATATATTTTGTTATTTCAGGTTTAGACTCAGTTGTTAGTCTCTCACTTTGTTGAGGGGGTGAGGGTGTTGGTAGTGATGTTGCTGGTGCTGAGGCCGGTGCTGTTGACGGTCCTGACGATCCTGACGGTGGGGGTGGGTCAGTTACATGATCCTTTTGTGTTAACGCCTGAAGGTGTAATTTTTATGTCTATTCCATTTGGCTATTTTTTCCCCACTTCAGTTCTCCATGGGGTTTTAACTTTAGTCACCATTTGAATCTGAGTTGAGCTGGGGCTGGGATGCAAGGTCGTATGGTTTTCCTCCATCTTTTTCTTCTGCCTTAAAATTTTTTTTAAAAAATCAACATGATTTCCAGTGATTAATAATGCAGGTGCTAAATAATTTCCAAACTTGTAAAACATAAGGCATGCTAATTTGCTGATTGAACTTGAAACAATAAAGTTGCTTTCCAGATCGTGAGATAGACTATCAGTGTCCATGGGTAGGAAGTGGTTAACAGCCTTTGTATATAGACACACTAGAGACCGATTCAAATCGTGAGTCATTATTGAACCAATGTGATTTTCATATTTGGAATGTAGCTTGATTAGCTCGTCGGTGCCAAGGGATTCTATAGCTTCTGATGTGTAACATTTTCCAAGAAAAGCTTTTGATTTGCCAGAAACAACTAGAGAGAGAATCCTTTGTTTTTTAGACTCTAAGTCTTTGTTTTTGACAAAACAGATTTCATTTGGAAGCAGTAATTTGTCTTGATTCATTTTATAATGTAATAAAATAAATGAAACAAAATTTGTGCACTTATCTTTTGGTGGTAATGTCACTTGTTACTGCAGACACGTGTTATAAGTACTGTTGAGTCTATTAAACCGACCCCTCCAGTGTTACAAAAGCTTTTCATAACCTGAAAACCAACTACGCAATGTCGAGCCTCTCGAGCTGCAGGGGACTTTTTTCAAAGTCACGTGCTGCCCGGCCTCGCTGTCCTCTGTTTGAAAAAAAGTTATTTTCCTGTCCATGTAAACTGTAAAATCTGACTAAGTAACCAAATAAACAAAACAAAAAAAATTGTAAGTAATTAAGTCAAGTTGTTATGTGTTGAGTCATGGTCGTAGTATGATATCACACCAGATGGCATGCACGTAAGGTTCTTTTAAAGAAACTTCACTCAGCTGCAACCCGTCACACATGGCTTAAGGTTGTAGACAATACTGGAGTAACAGTTCCAACAATATTTTATTGAAGCAATGCGATTTCCACTCAATGCGTTCACAAATGCACAAACACTGATACAATGCCTCCTCTGCAATGTATCCACGCTTTTGACACACTGTGGCTATCATACAATGCAAACACTATGCACTGCATAACTCCATCACTGACAATGTGCGACAATGTACAAACACGCTTCCCAGCACAATCTTTTATAGTATAATAACTTTCCAGAATAATCTAGCAAATTCATACAACACAACCAATCAGAACAGAATACGTAACCGAAACTCATAAATATTGATGAAAAAGAACTTTCTAGAAATGACTACAATATTCTACAAAATTCGGCTGCTAAATTCACTCCCAATTTTGGGAAATCCCGGTGTGTTATGACTTCACACAAGAGTATGCTAGACAGGTCACGACCTTACCCGAATTCTCCGGAAGTTCAAGACTCCGCCTAATACATACTGGCTGGTAATTTCACGCGCACAGAAAACAGCAGAGATTATTCGAGCGGTTTCTAGACTCTTCAGGAATCAACTCCGTCTATCAAAAGACAATCAGTTCCGCTCTCTGTGCAAACGATAGTGAATCTTACTAAAAAGGTACGTGATTCGTAATCATGATAGCTCAAATAAATATCGGATCGTTTCCTACGATGAATACACACATGCTCCCACAGAACAACACAACCACAATCGTAACATTATAAGTACTTACTTTAACTCAATTATAAGTACTTGTAGAGGTAAGTTTAAAGTTAGTTGTAAGATGCATGTAACTTAATAAATGCCAGTTGGCAGTGGACTGAAAGGTAAGTGTCCTCAAGCTTAAACCACCATCAGCGCGTGAAATTTAATAGAAGGGTGTCAAGAGCTATGATCGCCTCACAAGAGGGCTTTCAAATGACATGTGCCACATATTAACAGTCAATCCCCCATCAGTCTGACTCGCAGAGAGGGGTCTGACATATAAAAAAGACAAAACCTGTTTTCACCAAGACCTTGAACTGAAACTAAAATAGACTCACATGTTTGCTCTACTATAGAAAAATTCATGCGGCTTGACAAGTTGGAGACATGACTGGGTAGGACTAATATTAGCCAGTTGATTCAATATTTACCAGTTGGGCTGTTATTAGCTGGTTGGTTCCTTTAATACCGGTTGGGTTACTATTAGCTGGTTGGTTCAATATTTACCGATTGAGCTGTTATTAATTATGCAGGGTGATTTTTACCGGTTGGGCTGTTATGACGTCAGCTCTGTCATGCGGGGTGAGTTATTATTATACCTGCCCTGTACTGATGTCAATAACACAGTAAACAGGACACGTTTTGCTGTGACAAGCCATTATGAATGGGGAAAGTACAAACGCACCCAGGCAAAGCTATTAAAGTTAAAGCGGGCCTCCTCGTTTGAAAGGAATTGCACTATTCACCTGAGAAATTTCTAAAGGACCTGTCTGGCCATGTGCAGTTTTGTGTGCACGGCTCACATAGCTTGGTAGGTACATATGTGGTTGACTGCGTTTTATTTGAAAATAACCGTGTGTATTGTGATAGGAGGGGGGTGGGGGGGGGGGGGAGTGTTGGGAAACCAATGGAGAGTAATTTTCTAACTATTAATTAGGTGTGGGTTGTAATTTCTGATATCTTTATTTTACTGAGTGCACTATATGGGGCCTGTAACGACCTTAATTAGTTAATTAATTATGACCAACTTAAGACAATGGATGGGTATTCGTGTGTGTGTGTGTGTGTGTGTGTGTGTGTGTGTGTGTGTGTGTGTGTGTGTGTGTGTGTGTGTGTGTGTGTGTGTGTGTGTGTGTGTGTGTGTGTGTGTGTGTGTGTGTGTGTGTGTGTGTGTGTGTGTGTTGTGTGTGTGTGTGTGTGTGTGTGTGTGTGTGTGTGTGTGTGTGTGTGTGTGTGTGTGTGTGTGTGTGTGTGTGTGTGTGTGTGTGTGTGTGTGTGTGTGTGTGTGTGTGTGTGTGTGTGTGTGTGTGTGTGTGTGTGTGTGTGTGTGTGTGTGTGTGTGTGTGTGTGTGTGTGTGTGTGTGTGTGTGTGTGTGTGTGTGTGTGTGTGTGTGTGTGTGTGTGTGTGTGTGTGTGTGTGTGTGTGTGTGTGTGTGTGTGTGTGTGTGTGTGTGTGTGTGTGTGTGTGTGTGTGTGTGTGTGTGTGTGTGTGTGTGTGTGTGTGTGTGTGTGTGTGTGTGTGTGTGTGTGTGTGTGTGTGTGTGTGTGTGTGTGTGTGTGTGTGTGTGTGTGTGTGTGTGTGTGTGTGTGTGTGTGTGGTGTGTGTGTGTGTGTGTGTGTGTGTGTGTGTGTGTGTGTGTGTGTGTGTGTGTGTGTGTGTGTGTGTGGTGTGTGTGTGTGTGTGTGTGTGTGTGTGTGTGTGTGTGTGTGTGTGTGTGTGTGTGTGTGTGTGTGTGTGTGTGTGTGTGTGTGTGTGTGTGTGTGTGTGTGTGTGTGTGTGTGTGTGTGTGTGTGTGTGTGTGTATTGGTTTGTGCTGTTGTTTAGTTTTAAAGTTTTTACAGTGTGTGTAGGGCATTGGATTTGTGTGACAGAGTATTAATCGTTTTTTGTTTGTAGGTTTGTTGACTGTGATGTTTGTAATTGTAAAGACATCAACACACATTCCTATGCTTTATGTTCTTAAGGCAAATGGCAATAAACAGTATCTTATCTTATCTTATCTTATCTTATCTTATCTTATCTTATCTTATCTAAATTTTGTGTTTATTATTATTTCAAACCCAAAGTTTGTTCATCAAGTAGTTCTGGAGATGAAGCCGTTTCATAGTGAAGGGTGGACCACTTCAGGGTATGGCGCGTTGGGGGTTTCAACGAGGCCATATCAATATAGCGAAATGTCCGATGCTCACATCGCCAAAGTTTCAGTGTTGTTGTGGTGTGTGTGTGGGGGGGGGGTGGCTTAGGCATCATATAACCCCTTCAAATTGGAAGGACTATAATGGGTAGACCATCGAAACCGATGATGTCGTCATTGTGCATGACTTCTATTTGTGGGTGTGGGTGTGGCTGGCCAAGCCAATCCTGGAGCCACACCTGCGAGGGCAATGGGGGCACTGGAACGTAGCTGTGGGGAGAGTCGACGCTGTCTTTCTGCGAGCTCTGGAACTGGTGATCCGTTCGCGCCGATTGTGTTCAAAGAGCATGCAGGCTTTCCTGGTGGCGGCACGCCAGCCGAATCTGTCTTGTGCTTGTGCTTCAAGTTCCTTTACCGGGAAGATGCAGCTCTTGAGGCTGTCTCTTATGCAGTCTTTGAAGCGTTTCTTTGGCCGTCCTTGCTTCCTGTGGCCTTTTGAGAGTGCACCATACAGGAGTTGGCGTGGCATTCGAGAATCATCCATGCGTATGACATGACCTGTCCAGCGGAGTTGTGTCTTTAAGATCAAGGCTTCAACACTCACTAAGCCAGCATTGTCCAGGACTTCCAGGTTTGTCACCTTGTCTTGCCATTTAATGCCCATGAGTGAGCGCAGGGATCTCATATGGAAATGTTCAAGCTGCTTGAGGTGCTTTCAGTACAGCGTTCATGACTCACAGCCGTAGAAGAGGCTGGGGAGAACTACTGCCTTGTAGACTTTGATCTTGGTGGAGAGCTTGACGTTGTTGTTATTCAACACACGAGTGCGCAGGCGACCCAGGGCTTGGCTGGCTTTGCTGATGCGAGCTGCGATTTCCTTGTCGATAGTACCGTCAGAAGAGATGATGCTCCCAAGGTACCTGAACTGGTCGACAGGCTTCAGCTCGGTGCCTTCGATGTACACTTTGGGTGTGTGTGTGGGGGGGGGGGAGAGGGGGGGGGGCTCGTGCCTGGGGCTGGTCGGTGCAGGACCTCGGTCTTGCTGAGACTGATGGTGAGGCCAAACAATCGAGAGGCTTCCGAGAACCTGTTGACGATGGTCTGGAGGTCAGACTCCGTGTGCGCCATCACCGCACAGTCATCAGCAAACAGCGCCTCAAGGATCAGTCTCTCGATGGTCTTGGTCCTGGCGTTCAGTCGACGGAGGTCGAAGAGAGAGCCGTCTAGTCTGTACTTCAGGTACACTCGCTTCTCAAGGTCGCGTACTGCATGTGTCAGGACACACGTGAAGAACAGGTTGAACATCACGGGGGCAAGAACACAACCTTGTTTCACACCGTCGGAAATGTCAAAGGGTGCGGATGTGTCGCCGTTTGACTGGACAACTCCTACCATTCCATCATGGAAGAGGCGGATGATGTTGGTGAACTTCCTTGAGCAGCCGAGCTTTGCGAGGATGACCCAAAGCGATTCTCTGTTCACGGTGTCGAATTGAAGACAGCGTAGAGGTCCATGTGCTGCTGAATGCATTTCTACTGGACCTGTCTCACAGAGAAGACCATGTCGACTGTGCTGCAGTCGGGTCTGAAGCCACACTGAGCCTCTGGGAGTGCTTCCTCAGATACAGAGCTGATCAGGCGGTTGAGGATGACTCTCGCAAGGATCTTGCCAGCAAAGGACAAGAGTGAGATCCCTCGGTAATTGGCACAGTCTGCTTTGCTGGAAGGACTATGCGCAAATGTAAACTGTAAAAGAGAGAAAGGTTTGGGAAAATCAATATTTTAAAGTGAGCTACGCGAGCCCAATGCAATTTCTCAAACTAAGACAATCACTAATTTAACAATGATCGTAGGATGTGGGGAAATCTTAACAGATAGACTGCAGCTAAACAGTAAACTACGCTAAACCTGACAGAAGTTACAACTTTACAATCAGTCAAACCGTTATGAAGCTATAAGGTAGAAACGCTGAATCACAACTTCTGGAAAAAATAGTATACTGGATTGCGGTCCTTAATTACTGCATGGGTTAGTAAGTTCATCTGCTAAATCGGGAAAGAGCAGGCTGCAGCTGGAATAGTCGGGAAACACATAACAAGAAAACCGCGTGCCACGGTTACATTTAGCATAATATCCATTTGTATGTTTATTTGATGTTTATTTTTACGGCAAAGCGAATCGGGAATGGGGTTGTAACGACACGCTTCACCTTTAAATGGACTATGAAAGACACACACACACACACACACACACACACACACACACACACACCACACACACCACACCACACACACACCACACACACACCACACACACACCACACACACACCACACACACACCCCACACACACCCCACACACACACCCCACACACACACCCCACACACACACCCCACACACACACCCCACACACACACACCACACACACACACCACACACACACCACACACACACCACACACACACACCACACACACACACCACACACACACACCACACACACACACCACACACACACACCACACACACACACCACACACACACACCACACACACACACCACACACACACACCACACACACACACCACACACACACCACACACACACCACACACACACACACCACACACACACACACACACCACACACACACACACACACACACGCACACGCACACGCACACACACACACACACACATTAGTTGCCAAATATCTGAAACGCTGTAGCGAGTACCGCGCCACGTATAGTTCCAGCTAAATGCACGTTAGTGCATATAACACTGACAGTCGACCCCTTTGGTCTAGTTTTTTGGTATATACTTTTTGCGTTTAGTTATATACACTCGCTAACCCGTTCTCTCGTTCATTCAAGCAGCTAATAAGTTGGTGTTTTGTTACAGCTGTGGTGACAGTCTTGGTCTGCCTGCCTTCTCTGTTGTTTACAAAAGTCGTCATCGGTGAGACCTAATTACTCTTAAGTGTGTGTATACTACCAAGCATGGGCAACTATAACGTATTTCGCGACATGTACAAATGTAAACCGTGTTAAAAGGTAATGCCGATACTGTCCACTAAAAAAATTAAAACGTTTAGTAATAGTAGTAGTAGTAGTAGTAGTAGTAATAGTAATGATAGTAATTATAGTACTTGGTCTTTTTCAGGTTCCATGTACATCCACGAGTGTCCAGCGGAGCCTATGATTCCAGTGTACCTGGCTGTGTTCGGCTGTTGCGGTACTCTTAGCCTTCTAATAACCGTCATAAGGTTTGCTGTCAGCGACACGCGACTGGGAAGGACTCTGACCATAATGGCCAGTGTCTCGTACGTCTTCTTGTTCCTCTGGCTTATTGCAGGTGAAGCTCATCAGTTTTCACATGTCGTTTTGACAAACTGTAGCTTAGTTCAATGGAGGACTCGAGCTTTGAATTCATTTGTGCTACGTCTCATCAATCCCATTGTTCATGCAGCCACAGACACTGGTGGCATGTACACAAAAAGATGTTAATTAATTAGAACTCGTCCCCATCATCCCAAAAGAATATTTTATCATATACCCAGTATGATGATACTCTCCGCAGAGGATCATTCACTCTATCGAGAAGAAGAATAATAATAAACTACATACGCACAAACAAACAAACAAACAAAGAAACATTTGATATACAATTTGTCAGTGTATCATGCATTCTTTGCTGTCGGTAATGGTTCCTTTGATCTGTACACAGTTTATAATAATAATAGATACCTGTATAAAGAGTTTGCAATTCCCGTGAACAACTTTTTTTCCGCAATTATTTCGTATAAGTCCTTTGGGGGAAAGTTGATCAAGCTCTTTGAGAAAAAAAAGTGTTTGCTTACACGAACATCCGACAACTTTACAAGAATAACTGTCTACCGGGCCGGGCCGGGCCGCCTCAGGTAGGAGGAACAAAAACGCTCGTTTTCGACAGTTTTTGTAACACTGAGTGGGACAGGCGTCAAAAAAGTATTTACCTGGCAAGTGCGCAGTTGCGTGGGAGATGGGCATATGTTGATCTTTGAGTGGGACAGGCGTCAAAAAAGTATTTACCTGGCAAGTGCGCAGTTGCGTGGGAGATGGGCATATTCTGATCCTCTCATACACATGTACAAATGCAGTATTACGCTGAATGCAGCGTAATACTGTATTTGTACATGTCATGTGTATGAGAGGATCAGAAAATGTAATCAGATTTTTTTTTAAATAATGATTTCCATACTTTGATCCAGTTTGCCTCACAGCTTGGCATAATTATATCAGAGAACAGCCGGGAGGACCAGCAGCCTTCAGTAGCCACTGCTTATGAAGAACTAATAGAGTACTCATGTTTTCAATATTCTCCCCCCCCCCCCCCCCCAAAAAAAAAAAAAAAAAAAAAAAAAAAAAAAAAAAAAAAGTTATTTACGAGTATTGCAAATGCACTGTAAGAGTCAGCTATCAAAGCTAACCAAGCAAACTTGAACAAAGCAGTCTTTCGGATTTTAAAATCTATAGTTTCATTTCAAGTGGAGGGTTTAATAGCTAGATCTTAACAGTCATCGCTTACGGCAAATTAAGAGGAAACAATATGAAGTGTGTAAAATTTAAACACACACACACAAAAAACAGACTGAACATTTTCTCCAGGTCTGAACAATTTGTATATGAGGTAATGTGAAGTTTGCTTTAAAGCGGCAAAATATGTAGATTTGTTTTGTTTTTCTTTTAGCACCTTTTTCCACAAATCTTCGTACGGATCGTACCGTACTGGACAAAGATTTTGATAGACTACCGAAGCATGTCGTCGTACTGAATTGTGTGTACGAAAATGGCCCTGTATGTATTTTTCCCTACCAAACTTTATGTTGTGTTGTATTGTATCGTAACGTAAACACCTTCAAAACAAAAACCTGGAATCCACTTCTTCCAAGACCCTCTACGCTACCATGAACACACTCCTAGGCATTTCTAAAGACTCTCCTCTCCCTGTAACGACGGTGTTTTCGTGTCGTACGTAATTTATTACATATATAAGCGTTCATTCTAATGGAATGAGTGTGTGCGTGGGTTTGTTCTGATAATCAGTATAAAGGTGGGTGCACTATCTCTGTTCACTATACTCTGTCATCCACCACACACGCGCTTACAAACGAAGGATAAAGGCCACACAGTTATATCTCTTTGCCCTCTTTAACTATTAACAAGCACTCATAACATACATTAAACCACACAATTCACATCATATAAACCAATCTGCACAAATAAATAACAGTAACAAGTGGCATATAGGTTATTCACAACTTCAGCGCTCACACATTCACTCGCTACCGTAGAGGTCGTTGTCTCTCGAGAGACGTCACTCGACTCCTCTTTATACTAGTGTCGACACAGTCGATATCACATTGACGACTTGACGGAGATTCCCGAACTGAATATTACTATTCAATGACTACTCACAGATTTAGAACATTCCTAGGCGTGAAATTAACGGCGCTAGGCGACAATAGCTACACTGACGGAACACTGCATGTGGTCCTGTAGCACGAATCTGTGGCTTACTTCGCTACCGTTGCTGCTCGTAGCACCAGTGATGGTAGGACGAAGGAGAGATGAAGGCTTGATGTCAGCACCTGGTCACGTACGTGATGCCTTCAGGACAGCTTCATCGGCCCTACACCAGGGTGTCCGCTCCGTACCGGCCCCGCTGTACACAACATTTATACACTCATAAATGTTCGCTCTCATACCCAAAAGTCTGAATGTGTCTTCGACACATTATACTTCAGAGCGCTCTAGATCATTTCCTCTGAAAAATGTCTTCTTTATGCCACCATTCTACAATCAATATTGTCATAATTCTTATGACAATTCCTATAGCCACTTTAACACAGTGCACACAATTCCTATAGCCACTTTAACACTGTACACACATTTTACGTACCTACACCCAATGGATTATGAGCCAAATATTACAATCACAGCTCACCTTCAATTCGTAACATATTACTGCACATTTCATCATTAGATCACTAAATATATACTGAATTCTATTCCTATTTCAGTTCCACATCTTCACATATGAATGAATACAACATGACATCCTGGTTATAAACTATTATCACATAATTACATGACTAAGTATTGACACGAGCCATCGCATTTCCTTCAAACATGGCTCTTCTGCACTCTAATAATAATTCATAAAACAATACTTTCTTTTTCATCTGAATAGCGTTACAGGTCATTATAAATACCGGTAATAAAGAATAAATACCTGTATTCAATATACAGCTATCGAATTCTCTAGACAGAATTCTTCCTCGGAGCCCTAGCGAAAACGACCGCTCGGCTCGACTGGTATAGCATCTCTAACTGGTAATTATTCCCAATACCACACTGTGACACGTGAACATCGCTCACCTCTACACTACCGCACGTGAACATTACTTATCTCTACCTTATCGCACGTGAACATTCGGTCCAACTGCTAATGACGTCACACCATCGTCCGACCGAAAACCTGCACTAAAGGCGTTCGTTACACTACCCCCCTCTCAACGAAAAAAAGAACCGACCGAGGGTCTTTTTTACAAGTGCGGAGAATAATGTTAAAATACAGTAACGACGATGAAACCTTGATCTATGGAACCGACTGATCACGATCAGCGCGTGACAACAGATCCGCGAACACATTCTGCGTACCTGGAAGTGGTTCGAGATTGAATCTAAACTCTTGTAAGGACAAGGACCAACGCATGATGCGAGAATTCTTAAAGCGACTTGTATGCAAGTACGTCAGCGGTCTGTGGTCAGTCTGGAGAATGAAATCGACCCCCCCAAAGAAATTTGGAAAATTTCGAAATGGCCCAAACAATAGCTAAACACTCCCTTTCGATTGTACTGTAGCGGGTCTCTCTGTCGAGCAACTTTCTGCTCGCAAATGACACGGGGTGAAGAGTTCCCCCCAACTCCTGAAGCAGCACAGCACCCAAGCCAGTAGAACTAGCATCTGTGCGTAAAATGAAAGGCTGATCAAGCCTAGGCAACTGAAGAACAGGCGCAGAGGAAAAAATGTGTCTGATCCGAATCAACGCTTCCTCACAAGCAGGTGTCCATGCAATCGTGCGCGCTTTCGTCTCCTTTGTGAGATCAGTAATGGGAGCCGTGATAGTTGCGAATGCCGGGACATAGCGTCTATAAAAGCTCAACAGCCCCAACAACGAACGGACTTGCTTTCTGGTGGTTGGGGTCGGGATAGCCAAAATTTTCTCGATTTTTTTCTGCTCTGGACGCAGCATCCCTTCTCCCACCACATGTCCAAGAAACTCAAGACTCCTGTAACCAGACGAGATCTTAACCGGACTGGCAGTCAAGTTGTAGTGGAGCAACTTGGTTAAGACATCTCTAACGTGCACCAGATGATCTTGAAAAGTAGTACTATGGATCAAAATATCATCGAAGAAATTCATTGAGTACGCCTCAGGAAGTTCAAGCATTCGCATCATACGAGCAAACACTGCTGGGGCAGAAACCAGACCAAAAGGCATCCTGATCCATTGATATAAACCCATGTGCGTTGCGAACGCCGTCTTGTGACGATCCACCGGGTTGACAACAATCTGCCAGTAACCTTTAGAAAGATCAATACGTGTGAAGAACGTACTGTTCGCTAGCCTTGTGAACAACTCGTCCACATTGGGAATGGGTTCAGCATCGAAAACAGTTATCTTGTTGAGAGCTCTATAGTCAATGCAAAACCGACAAGCACCATCCTTTTTCTGAACCAGTACAACGGGTGATGAATACGCAGATTTTGATTTCTCTATGACACCTAGGTCAAGCATGGTTTGAATCTCTCGTACAACTATCTGCTTAGAAGAAAAAGGTAGATCATAAGCCCGTCGACGAACTGGAACATCAGTCGTAAGAGTGACGTCAAGGAAAAGATTTCCGTTGAACGCACCGGGTCTCGATGTCAACACCGTAGGAAAATCTGCAAATACTGCATACAGTGACTGCCCATCAGAATCAGAGAGATCAATGTTGAAATCGATATCGGAAATGTCTTTGTCATTGATAGACGACAACATGAGAGGAATAGTGGGGAGAACACCAACTTCATCATCATCTTGGACAACACCAATAGCCACTGATGGGACAGTATGCCAGTCTGAAACGTCTACATGAGGATCACACTGAGGCTCCACAACCTCGACATCTGGAAGCAAAAAAGGAGAAATGGAAGACCAGTCGACTAAAACACCAGTTGACAATTTTGTAGTAGACTCCTCAACACCACTAACAGCAGCATCAACACGACGAAGATAACGTTTGAGCATGTTGGCATGGAAAATCTTCGGCTTGCCTTTCACAAGAATCCTATAGTCAGGATGAAGACATTCCTGCACAAAATAAGGACCTGACCATGTCATAAGAAGTTTGTTAGAGTCAGTGGGAAGAAGAACGAGAACCTCATCGTTAACAGAAAAAGTCCGTGCCTTCGCACGACGGTCAAAGTACGTCTTGTTCTTGACAGACGTATCTGCAGAGTTTTGCGAAGCAATTTCACAACTTTCAGAAATAATATTCGTCAAGTCGAAGAGATAAGCGTACAATGGCTTCGCTGATGTATCACCAGAATTGTGATCTTCGGTCCAGGAATCAGCAATGAGAGAAATGGGACCTCTTGGTTTGCGGCCGAACATCAGTTCGAAAGGACTGAAACCTGTACTTTCTGACGGCAATTCTCTACATGCGAAAAGCAATGCAGGAAGATACCGATGCCAAGCGGTTGGTTGAGAATGAACAACCTTCCGAAGCATAGACTTCAAAGTGCCATGAAACCTTTCAACAGTACCATTTGCTTGAGGATGGTAGGGAGAAGTACGTATGGCTCGAGTACCACACAAAGCATGAAACTGTTTCATCAAATCTGAGTTAAACTGAGAGCCTTGATCCGACAGAATTTCCTTGGGAAAGCCTAACCTTGAAAAAATACCCATCAAAGCCTCAGCAACTGCAACAGAAGAAATATCCTTCATAGGAACAGCCTCCGGATACCTAGTAGCTAAGTCAATCAAAGTCAGAATATATCTATGACCTTCAACAGAGGGAGGAGACAAAGGCCCAACGAGATCAATAGCGACCCTCTCGAACGGAGTCGAGATAGGAGGCATAGTCGCCAAAGGAACAGGGGAAACTCTCCCTTTCGAAATAGTTTTCTGGCAAATGTCGCAAGTGTGAACATAAGTACTCACATCAGCAGAAACACCAGGCCAAAAGAATTGGGACAAAATCCGAGTCAGAGTTCTACGAACTCCACAATGACCAGCCAAAAGTTGATCATGCGCAGCAGTCATGACTGAAGCACGAAGTTTCTCTGGAACAACAACCTGATGCAAAATATCCTTTGATTTCCGATACCTCCTGTGCAAAATATCATCTTGAAAATAGAAAGAATAAGTAGCAGAACCAACAACCTTCTCTTCACCTGAGGCAGCTAAATTGAAACAACCTTGCAGAGTAGCATCACCTTTCTGCAACTGAATGAGTTCAGCACGAGTGACCTTCAAATCATCGCACACAGTGACAAGAGGTTTGTGCGGGAGACCTTGTTTTCTAGCCTGAGCACGAGTAGTGACAGCAGCAACAGGGATCACATCAGCAGCAGCAGCAACTTTGGTAGCTTGGGCCTGCTGAACAATCAAACCTGGAATATTACCCACAATCAAGTCAGCAACTGGATCCTCAAGAACACAACAAACCAACTCTCCAGCAAAATATGGACAAGAAACAACTTTAGCCTGCTGGTAAATGTTGATCTCTCCACCAAAAGTTTTACAACGGACAGTACCTGGTACATACTGGTCATCAGAAACCAAACGTTTTCGAACACCACAAATGGTAGCACCTGTGTCTCGCAGAACTGAGCAAGCAGTAGAATTGACAGAACCAATTTCTAAATGCAAGTGACCAGCTGACTGATCAAAAATAGAGCAAACAACTTCCGAGTCTACAGGGACAACTGCACAACCTGAGCTCGAGTTACTCTTATCTGAAGCTATGGTGTTTTTCACAACAAAGGGACAAGTTTTGCGAGTATGACCACCAATGTTGCAAACAGAGCAAGGGTTTGGACTGTTGCGAAGAGGACACTGCCTGGGACCATGACCTTTACCATCACAAAGAGGGCAATTATCAAAATTGGTGTAAAACGAACCACCTCCACGTCCACGTTTCAAAGATCCTCGAGTTTGATCAAAACGACCTTCGACCTTTTGGTTCGAAACCGAGGGTGTTTGGTCGGTCTGTCGAAAACCACCACGATTTCTCCAATAGCCGCGACCTCGATAGTTGGAGTAACCACCGCGAGAATCTGCAGAGCCAGCAACAGCTTGTGACTCTTCAGCTAAATCAACTGATCCTACTGAGCCGAAAACCGTAGCAGCCGATCTGCGTGCCAAGTTCTTTCCGGGACGAGCAAGACGATAACTTTCAGCGGTTTTAACCATATCATCTAATGTGACAAGTCCACGCTCGCGAATGAAAGTAGCAAGATCCTGTGACACACATTCTAGAAACTGCTCACCTAACACAAGATTCATAATTCCCTGCATGTCTCTAGGAACACCGGACAAAGCTATCCATCGATCAAACAATCTATTTAGCTCAATACCAAAAGTTTGGAAAGGTTCGTTCGAGTCTGGTCGGATTTCACGGAACTTTTTGCGAAAACCTTCTGCAGTACACTGGAACTTCTTAAGCAAATTGTCCTTCAATGTCTGATAATCTACAGGCCCATGAGCAGCAAGACTGTGGTACAAGTTCAATGCGTTACCTTCTAACAAAGCGGAAAGAAAGGTAACCCATTTGCTTTGATCCCAGCCAAGGGCTGTAGCATGCGTCTCAAAACGAAAAAGGTATGAATCAATATCATCTTGTCTTTCTTTGAAAAGAGGCAACTTGGGGTAAACAGGTCTAGCACCAAAAGAATTACTATCCCTACCTCTGTTTCCATGACCAGCATCTTGTTCCTCAAGTCTACGTGCAGAATGTAACTCAAGTTCCATTTGTTTTGTTTTCTCTTTCCAGCTCTAACTGAACATCCGCTTGTTTAATTTCTGCTTGTCTATTTGCTAATGCTAACTGAACATCTGCTTGTTTATTCGCTAGCTCAACTTCTGCTTTTTTCTGTCTTGTTGCTTCTTCCAATTCCAATTTTTTTTCATCCCTCAATCTTTGTCTCTCAAGACGATCAAAACAATCCTGTACATATTTTCCACGTTCCTTATCAGGGATACCCAAAGTTGTAGCTTGAGCAATAAAAGATTGGAACAACTTATCATAATCGTCAGACATGGCTAAGTGCAATGTAGATCAACAAACAAAAGAAAACTTACTAAAAAATATTAAAATGTCTAAACAGGAAATCAATAAAGTACTAAAGTGTCAACAACAAAATGGCAAAATGCAAGTAATCACAATAAATTGTTCTATAAACCCTATGAAACAATGAAGTTTTTCCAAAAGTAAATTTACAGGACAATGCACAGTCAAAGTTACAATGAAAACAGTAAAGTCTTACAAGTATACAAAGCAAAGTATGTATTGTATGAACTCAATATATTCTGAAGAACATCAACTTTAGTCGTTAGAAGCACAAGAAATGTACAGCGAAAAAGGCAGTTACTAAGGTCAAAGTTCTAATCCAACTATATATTCAAAAAAAAATAAAATGAAATTTATGTCAAACACCTCAAACACTATAATCGCTAATACTAAATACCAAATGCCCGGCGAAAGGGAAATAAACCCAATCAAATTATCAAAGTCTCAACAACCAAGAATTTAGAATTGACAACTAAACCAATTATAACCACATACATAAATACAAAAAAAAACTAAATCAAAATCAATACAAAAACAATAAACTAAATTAAATCAAATGAGGCTGAAATCCCAACACAATAATCTACTTAAAATAAGGGCAAAGAGAACATACCTACAAACACACGCATAAAAGGACAGGACCCTATAACAGTGAAGAACTAGTAAAACAAATACAATTCCCTAACAGAAGAATAGAGCCGAAGAAGAGAATAGGAACCCCCAAGACAGAAAAAGAGCTAAATCCTTAGTGCCCAGAAACTGTACACAGACACAGCCGTTAAACTGGAGACGGCAACTATCACACAAAACACATCCCAGTCATACACAATATAACAAAATGTCAAAAGAAGCAGCCCACTAGCCTACCTATATATATCTATAATAACTAGTGGTGCCCTCACTAAATATGAATATGTATGACTTAATGCTAACACAGAGAAAGTCAGGGTCACCAAATGTAACGACGGTGTTTTCGCTACTGAATTAAATTATTACATATATAAGCGTTTATTCTAATGGAATGAGTGTGTGCGTGGGTTTGTTCTGATAATCAGTATAAAGGTGGGTGCACTATCTCTGTTCACTATACTCTGTCATCCACCACACACGCGCTTACAAACGAAGGACAAAGGCCACACAGTTATATCTCTTTGCCCTCTTTAACTATTAACAAGCACTCATAACATACATTAAACCACACAATTCACATCATATAAACCAATCTGCACAAATAACTAACAGTAACAAGTGGCATATAGGTTATTCACAACTTCAGCGCTCACACATTCACTCGCTACCGTAGAGGTCGTTGTCTCTCTCGAGAGACGTCACTCGACTCCTCTTTATACTAGTGTCGACACAGTCAATATCACATTGACGACTTGACGCAGATTCCCGAACTGAATATTACTATTCAATGACTACTCACAGATTTAGAACATTCCTAGGCGTGAAATTAACGGCGCTAGGCGACAATAGCTACACTGACGGAACACTGCATGTGGTCCTGTAGCACGAATCTGTGGCTTACTTCGCTACCGTTGCTGCTCGTAGCACCAGTGATGGTAGGACGAAGGAGAGATGAAGGCTTGATGTCAGCACCTGGTCACGTACGTGATGCCTTCAGGACAGCTTCATCGGCCCTACACCAGGGTGTCCGCTCCGTACCGGCCCCGCTGTACACAACATTTCATCATCATCATCATCAGTCCCTTGCCCGAACTGGGCGTTGGGGGGACTGAAAGGCAGCAGCAACAGACAGTGCTCTCCACTGAGTTCTATTTTGGGCGGTGGCAAGCAAGTCTGGCATCTCGAGTTCGGTCCATTCTTTTATGTTTGCGACCCAACTCTTTCTCTGACGACCTCGCCGACGACTTCCTTCGAGAGTGCCTTGGAGGATAGTCTTGGACAAGGTGTTGTGTCGGGTCACGTGGCCAAACCAAGCAAGCTTGCGCCGTTTCACAGTTTCCAGAAGGGGTTCATGTGGGCCCACCAGGGAAGTGACGATGCTCCGTACATATTCGTTGGTCTTGTGCTCGCGGTACGACATGCGGAGCAACTTCCTCAGGCACTTGTTCTCAAAGGCCTGGATTTTCTTTTCTGAGTCTGCAAGCAGTGTCCAAGTCTCACAGCCGTAGAGTAGAATAGACACTACGAGGGACTTGTAAAGCCTGTACTTGGTGGTGAAGCTGATGGAGTTACTTCGCCATATCCTGTCCAGCCTGGCCATTGCGGATGTTGCTGTACCTATCCTGATACGGATCTCTGCTATGCAACTACCGTCTTTGGACAGGGTGGCTCCCAAGTACTTGAAGCTATTGACCTCTTCTAGCTTCTGGCCATTCATGTGAATATTGCTGCTGCTGTCGCTTGTGGTGTTGATCATCACTTTGCTTTTATCCGTACTGATCTCCATGCCATAAGACCCTGCGCTACTTGAAAGTTTGTCTGTCAGGTTTTGGAGCTCACTATTGCTGCCTGCCATGAGGTCACTCATAAATGTTCGCTCTCATACCCAAAAGTCTGAATGTGTCTTCGACACATTATTATACTTCAGAGCGCTCTAGATCATTTCCTCTGAAAAATGTCTTCTTTATGCCACCATTCTACAATCACTATTGTCATAATTCTTATGACAATTCCTATAGCCACTTTAACACAGTGCACACAATTCCTATAGCCACTTTAACACTGTACACACATTTTACGTACCTACACCCAATGGATTATGAGCCAAATATTACAATCACAGCTCACCTTCAATTCGTAACATATTACTGCACATTTCATCATTAGATCACTAAATATATACTGAATTCTATTCCTATTTCAGTTCCACATCTTCACATATGAATGAATACAACATGACATCCTGGTTATAAACTATATCACAATTACATGACTAAGTATTGACACGAGCCATCGCATTTCCTTCAAACATGGCTCTTCTGCACTCTAATAATAATTCATAAAACAATACTTTCTTTTTCATCTGAATAGCGTTACAGGTCATTATAAATACCGGTAATAAAGAATAAATACCTGTATTCAATATACAGCTATCGAATTCTCTAGACAGAATTCTTCCTCGGAGCCCTAGCGAAAACGACCGCTCGGCTCGACTGGTATAGCATCTCTAACTGGTAATTATTCCCAATACCACACTGTGACACGTGAACATCGCTCACCTCTACACTACCGCACGTGAACATTACTTATCTCTACCTTATCGCACGTGAACATTCGGTCCAACTGCTAATGACGTCACACCATCGTCCGACCGAAAACCTGCACTAAAGGCGTTCGTTACACTCCCCAACACACACAGCAAAGAAGAACTCCCGTCCGCTTTTTCCACATATTTTTCCGACAAAATCCAAACCCTGCGCAACACACTCGACCCTCTGCCTTCTCAGCCTTGCCCTCCCGACACCCCCTTTTCCGGCACCCCCCTCTCGTCCTTCCGGCCCGTCTCTCAGGACGAAGTCCTCAAGACCATAAAGTCCATGTCTCTCAAAACCTGCGAACTAGACCCTCTCCCAGCCTCTCTCTACCGGGACGGCCTTCCAAAACTTCTGCCATTCATTACCGACATCATCAACACATCTCTAGAGAATGGCTCCGTCCATGATATCTTCAAGTCCGCCATCGTCCGTCCTCTCCTCAAAAAATACAACCTCGACCCAAACGAACTCAAGAACTATCGCCCAGTCTCCAATCTCTCTTTCCTGTCCAAGCTTCTTGAGAAGGTCGCTCTCAACCAGCTCAACCTCCACCTCGCCGACAACAACCTCCTCAGTCCAGTCTGCCTATCGCAAACACCACAGCACTGAAACAGCCCTTCTACATATCTTAAACGACCTGCTTCTCTCCACCGACTCGGGCAACATCTCCCTTCTTACGCTACTCGACCTCTCTGCCGCCTTCGACACTATAGACCACTCTATCCTCCTTCACCGCCTTCACCACTCCTTTGGCATCACTGACTCTGCTCACTCCTGGTTTCTCTCCTACCTCTCCCACAGACAGCAGTCCGTCACCATCGACGGCGTCTCCTCCAACCCAGTCACGCTCTCCTGCGGAGTTCCACAGGGGTCCGTCCTGGGCCCGGTCCTTTTCACACTCTACACCTCTCCCCTGTCCAACACTGATCATCCAGTCTCACCACATACACCACCACCTCTACGCTGACGACTCACAACTACTAGACAAAGACAAACTCGACAACACTCAGTCACTACTGACTCGCACGGCTGACTGCTACGAGGGCGTGAAAAACTAGATGACAGCAAACAAGCTTAAACTGAATGACGACAAAACGGAAGCCATGCTGGTAGGCACTCGCCAGAAACGTTCCCAGCTCCCTCCCTCCCTCCCTCCACCTTCAACTCGACAGCACCCCCATCTCCCTCTCTGACTCGGCCAAAAACCTCGGCGTTATCCTCGATTCCTCTCTTTCCATGACCAGCTTCGTCTCCGCCACGGCCCAGGCATGCTACTTCCACCTCCGCCGCATCAGTCAGATCAGAAAATACCTCACTACCGAAGCTGCCACCAAACTTGCTGTCTCTCTCATCCTATCCCGCATCGACTACTGCAACTCTCTCCTTTCCGGCCTCCCTCACTCCACCACTTTCACTCTCCTGCGCGTCCAGAACAATGCTGCCCGCCTCGTCCTCAGAAAGAAAAAATCCGATCACATCACTTTCCCTGCTCAAACTCCTTCACTGGCTTCCCATCCCCCAACGCATCCAATACAAGATTCTGTCTCTCTGCTACAAATCCCTGAACAACTGCGCTCCTGCCTATCTCTCAAACTTGCTTCACCTCTACATTCCTCCCCGCTCCCTCCGCTCCGCCTCCGACCCTCTCCGCCTCTACATCCCCCGCACCAAACTCAGCACTTTCGGCCCCCGCTCCTTCTCAGTATACGGTCCAGCCACCTGGAACACTCTCCCACTCTCTCTCCGTCAGAAACACTCTCTCTCTCTCCTCCTTCCAGTCCGCCCTCAAAACTCACCTCTTTCAAACGTTCTAGCACTATACCACCACACTCCCCACCCCAAGCTGACTGTTGTAATGTATTTCACTATTTGTGGTACGTGAGTGGTTGTCTAAAGCGTGCGCATGCGTGCGCGAGTTGTGAGTGCGCGCTTAGAGTTATAATTATTATAAGATAAGCGCATTATAAATACCGTAATTATTATTATTATTATTGTATTGTATTGTATTGTATTGTATTGTATTGTATTGTATTAAATGTTTTATGTCGCAAGGACGCTCAAACTGTCTTTTTTGACACATAGACCTAGCGATTCTCTAAGCGTTGGACCCTTTGTACTATCCTGGATTAGTCATTCTCAAACACTTTATCGTATGAGGTAGCTTCTCTCACACCTTAGTCATATGCCTAATGTGTGTTTGGAAACAGATTAGAATAAAGTAAACCAAGGACTCCGCCTCGACACCGAAAGATTTTGACTGCGGTTCACGAGCGACATGTATATATTGTCTACGTTTTCTGTGCAGGTTGTGTGTGGGTGCACGGAGTCATGGTCAGACATCATATCAGCAACGTCGTCACCGATCCAAATTACTGCAATCAGACTCTCTACTTGTTCTCGTTCTGCATCACTACAATTTACTTTGTTCTGACCGTTTGTGTTCCTGTCTTCATGATAGGACAACAGTTACTCCCCAAGACGGTCCGAGGTGGCGAGTCAGCAGCGGGTGTCTCACCATAATCAACCCCTTCACTACCGAGGAAACTGACCACAATTCAACATACTAGAGGTATAGATCCTCATAAGCCCCCGCAGAGGCGGGGGCTTATGAGGATCTATGCCTCTTGTTTAAATCACTTTGTATCCATGTTCCTTTGACGTCTGGCACTCGGCTTTGTGGCTGAATTAACAAACATTTCAGAAACACAATCTACGTTTAATGGCTGTGAAGGGGATAAGTTCTCTGTGCGCTCGACGCGCGTAGGTAAAATGGGTACACGCTTAACTTTCGGTTCACACTATATATACTGACTTCCATTAAAAACGCGAAAAGTGTCTGTAAGTGCACCCGCAATCAAAGAGCCAGCCTGACAGCGAAACAAGAAAATTTTATTTGTTGCTTACTTCAGATGTTCAGCCTACTGTTTGAGCTACCTTCACACAAAAATTGGATGACTTATCGCCCATGGCTACCTTGGAGGACACAGAGTTTCATTAGTGGTGAAAATAAGCAAAACTGGACACACTCTGTGAAGCAAATTTCCTATGATATATTTTAACACACAAGTTGTATGGATTGCTTATGATGTTATTAACTGCCTCAAACGAAATTTGACTCGAAAAATTTATTAGAGAACCAGAACTTCCGGTGCACATCGTTTTCTTAATAAATCTTATTTGATTTAATGTGAATTACTTTCAAACCAATTTTTATGCTCCAGTGACTGACACAGAGATTTTAAAAAAAAAAAACGCCCATATTCATTTATCACGTAAATATGGCCGCTAACCTAAAAATAAAGAAATAATTATTTTTGATTTTCATGTTTGTAGGTCATGATGATTATTTAGGTGCCTTTGACAAACCGGCCGGATTTTCATGCATACGGAACCTAGTAACACTGTACATTGGTTGGCATTCAGCTGTGTCCTCTGCAGAAGCTTCATTTTCAATATCCTGTGATAGTAGTGTCACGGATGACGTCATAAGTCATCGATGTGCGATTTTTAAGACTAAACATTCTATTTTTACACGACATAACACACTCTTCATAAAATTTTCTAATAAATAAGGTCAAAATAACCTGGATTAAAGCATATTTACGAAGAAAAGCGTTATGGTGAAATATTTTCGTTTCTTTTGTTGATCAGTATATATTGGTAGGTGTCTGACAGTTTTATATATATATATATGTGTGTGTGTATATAAACTGTCAGACACCTACCAATATATACTGATCAACAAAAGAAACGATAATTTTTCAGGCCAGGCACTCCTCACAGATAATACCTCCATCTTGAACCGCTGGTCGGAATACTTTCAGAGCCTCTTCAGCGCTGAGCGCACTGTTCAAGAAGCAGTCGTCCTACAAATCCCACACCTCCCAGTAAAGGTTGAATTGGACGAACCGCTGAAGAGACCCTCACAGCCATCCACCAGCTCAAGAGTGGCAAAGCAGCAGGCATTGATGGAATACCGCCAGAGATCTGGAAACATGGAGGAACAGCACTGCACAACAAGCTCCATGACCTCTTTCTCTGCTGCTGGGAGGAAGGAACACTACCAAAAGATCTCCGTGATGCAGTCGTTATCACCCTGTACAAGAACAAAGGCGAGAAGTCTGACTGTTCCAACTATCGGGGAATTACCCTGCTGTCCATTGCTGGGAAAATCCTTGCAAGGCTGCTCCTGAATCGGCTGGTACCTGCCATCGCTGAAGACCAACTCCCAGAGGGCCAGTGTGGCTTCAGAGCAAACAGGAGCACCACCGATATGGTCTTTGTGCTGAGACAGCTACAGGAGAAGTGCCGCGAGCAGAACAAAGGGCTGTACGTAACATTTGTCGACCTAACAAAAGCGTTCGACACTGTGAGCAGGCAAGGCATGTGGCAGATCCTGGAGCGACTTGGCTGTCCCCCAAAGTTCCTCAACATGATTGTCCAGCTACACGAGGACCAGCCAGGTCAGACTCAACAATGACCTCTCAGAACCATTCCCTATTCTCAACGGCGTAAAGCAGGGCTGCGTGCTGGCACCGACCCTCTTCACCATCTTTTTTAGCATGATGTTGAAGCAGGCCACAGTGGACCTCGATGATGACGATGCAGTGTACATCAGGTATCGTCTCGATGGCAGCCTGATCAACCTCAGATGACTGCAGGCCCACACGAAAACCCTAGACCAACTGATTCGTGAGCTGCTTTTTGCTGATGATGCTGCCCTCGTTGCGCACACAGAGAGAGCCCTGCAGCGCATCACGTCTTGCTTCGCAGATGCTGCCCAGCTCTTTGGACTCGAGGTCAGTCTGAAAAAGACAGAGGTCCTCCATCAGCCGGCACCCAAGACAGTGTATCGCCCTCCTCACATCACCATTGGCGAGTCTGAACTAAAGTCAGTGCACCAGTTTACTTACCTTGGCTGCATTGTCACGTCGGACGCCAAGCTGGACAAGGAGCTTGACAGCAGGCTGGCAAAAGCGAACAGCGCTTTCGGGCGACTTTTCAAGCGGGTGTGGCACAATCAACAGCTGAAAACAGGCACCAAGATCAGCGTGTACAGAGCTGTGGTCCTCACCACCCTGCTGTATGGTTCTGAGTCCTGGGCCCTCTACCGCAGCCAACTACGACTCCTCGAACGCTTCCACCAGCGCTGCCTGCGTACCATCCTGGGCATTCACTGGAGTGACTATGTCACCAACGTCGAGGTCCTTGAACAGGCTGAAACTGTGAGCATCGAGGCTTTGCTGCTGCGGACACAGCTCCGCTGGGCGGGGCATGTCTCCAGGATGGAGGATCATCGCCTACCAAAGATCACCCTGTTCGGCGAGCTTGCTACTGGACACCGTGACAGAGGGGCACCAAAGAAGAGATACAAAGACTGTCTCAAGAAGTCACTTAGTGCCTGCCAAATCGACCATCACCAGTGGTCTTCGCTTGCTGCGGACCGTGACACCTGGCGCTCCACCATTTACAAGGCAGCTGTCTCCTTTGAGGACTCTCACAGAGCTAGCCTTAAGGACAAGCGGCTCAGGAGAAAAAACAGAGATGCCGCAGCTCAGAACCCCGGCCATACCTTCCCCTGCAGCCACTGCGGTCGAACCTGCCTGTCTCGGATTGGCCTCCGCAGCCACGAGCAGGCCTGCGGACGTCGTGGGCAACTCCTATAAAATCTTCGTTCGCGAAGTCAAGCCAAGAGAGAGAGAGAGAGAGTATGCACTGTTGTTCTGCATCTTTTGTTTCACGTCACATTCTATTAGTTGCCACTTAGCATCTTCACACTGACAGGATAAGTAGCGATTTTTATCCTTGTTTGTGTGTCTGTTTTGAAAAGTGTTTTTCTCATTATATTAATCAATTGTGTTGTAACTGTCATTTCTAAGCGTGTTCCTTTCATCTTTGGGTAAGTTCTTCTGTGCGTGTGTTTGATTCCATCGTTCTATTTCAATTTGCTTGTCTGATTGTTTAGTTGTCTCAATCAGATTCCCGCACACAACACAAGCTAATTTGTGCACAGCTTTGCGGGAGATATCCTGAAATCCACGTGCCAACCGTACCCGGACGACATGCGGACGGACGATGTATCAAGTGGACGTTGTGCCGACGGATGATGTTCCGAACGGACGATTTGCAAACGGACAAAACGCCGCAAAATACTCCACACACCCCCCCCCCCCCACACACACACACACACACACACCCACCCCACACACACCCCCGCCTCCCGCCCCCCTCCACAACTCCGAGAAGAACATGCCCTGAATAAAAATTAAATCGATCTGTTCGAATGGGGATCATGATACGCAGAAGGAAAAAAACAAAGAAAGACAAAACAGACACAAAAAAACAGTACAGCGTCATCAGTGACCGCCTCAGGAAACTTGTGGAGGATTACACAGGTGCTGATACACAGTTGTCCGCTCACAACCTGTGAACCCTGGGTTCAGGAACGTTTGTGAATCAACACGTGTGTAACCCTCTTTTTAACCTAGTTTTCAGCAGATTTGTTTTTCAATGTTCTAGTTCTACATTTTTCATTTGCCTGTTTCCTGTTTCGGATTTCTTATTTTGTGGTTTAAAACAAACATGTATAATTAGCTTCAATAAAACAAACATATTTACAAACATACATGACTATGTCAATAATCAGAGAAAAAAAAAGAATGACAAAAGTATTCATTGCCGTGGGTATAGCGTCCGTTCGGCAAAACGTCCGTCGGATTATCGTCATGTGTTCAAGTCGTTTGTTCGACAAACAGTTAGCATTCAGTCCGTCGGCATAATATCAGTGACGGATGAACAATCAACCAGCCACATATAACCAG
Organism: Semisulcospira habei; assembly: GCA_036245525.1. Taxonomy (NCBI): domain Eukaryota; kingdom Metazoa; phylum Mollusca; class Gastropoda; family Semisulcospiridae; genus Semisulcospira; species Semisulcospira habei. Next base: position 30,799,953 of record BTPG01000005.1, read on the forward strand.
CGAAGTACCCAAAGCAACAAACTGCTTCAATTTTTATTTGATATTTATTTACTTATTTATCTGGTGGTTCGTTGTTGTCGCTGGTTGGCTGCACCCTAAGTTTCACAAGAAAGTCTCTCTCTCTCTCTCCCTCTCTCTCTAATATTCTTTCATATATGATCACTTTTAGGTTTATTTAAATCTAATGTATGCGCACAAGTGAGTATGTGTGCGTCTGTGTGTGTGGGTGCGTGCGTGCGTGATTGTAACGTATCACTTGAGTAATAGGCACCATGCGTTACCCTTGTGCTGCCTTACATCTGACTGAATGTGTGTGTGTGTGTGTGCGCGCGCGCGTGCGCGAAATATTTCTCTTTATTATTATTATTATTATTATATTATTATTAGGTCTTCTTTTTATTTTATCTATTTCTGCTGTTATATTTATTTTAAATATTATTAAATAAAGACATGTTTGAAGAAGGTCTGTTTACCTAATCATTTATCCTTGAGAAATAAAGTTTCATTTCATCATTTCATTTCATTTCATTTCATCATTTCATTTCATCACATCACATCACATCACATCACATCACATCACCACATCACATCACATCACATCACATCACATCACATCACATCACATCACATCACATCACATCACATCACATCACATCACATCACATCACATCACATCACATCACATCACATCACATCACATCACATCACATCACATCACATCACATCACATCACATCACATCACATCACATCACATCACATCACATCACATCACATCACATCACATCACATCACATCACATCACATCACATCACATCACATCACATCACATCACATCACATCACATCACATCACATCACATCACATCACATCACCTCACCTCACCTCACCTCACCTCACCTCACCTCACCTCACCTCACCTCACCTCACCTCACCTCACCTCACCTCACCTCACCTCACCTCACCTCACCTCACCTCACCTCACCTCACCTCACCTCACCTCACCTCACCTCACCTCACCTCACCTCACCTCACCTCACCTCACCTCACCTCACCTCACCTCACCTCACCTCACCTCACCTCACCTCACCTCACCTCACCTCACCTCACCTCACCTCACCTCACCTCACCTCACCTCACCTCACCTCACCTCACCTCACCTCACCTCACCTCACCTCACCTCACCTCACCTCACCTCACCTCACCTCACCTCACCTCATCTCATCTCATCTATCTCATCTCATCTCATCTCATCTCATCTCTCTATCTCATCTCATCTCATCTCTCTATCTCATCTCATCTCATCTCTCTATCTCATCTCATCTCATCTCTCTATCTCATCTCATCTCATCTCTCTATCTCATCTCATCTCATCTCTCTATCTCTCTATCTCTCTATCTCTCTATCTCTCTATCTCTCTATCTCTCTATCTCTCTATCTCTCTATCTCTCTATCTCTCTATCTCTCTATCTCTCTATCTCTCTATCTCTCTATCTCTCTATCTCTCTATCTCTCTATCTCTCTATCTCTCTTTCTCTCTTTCTCTCTTTCTCTCTCTCTCTCTCTCTCTCTCTCTCTCCGTCTAACACACCCACACGAATACCCCTACACTCACATTCACTATGCCACTCGAAGTCATCAATTTGGTCTTTATAATCACAATATTCTAATCCGCATGTAATATGCTTTTAACATCAACGTTGATGGACGGTTTCAACATTTTTTTCCTGAAACCCTTGACTGCCAGCGGACATCGATTTATCTGGCTTTAATGCCATGGCAAACTGGAGAACAAATAACCCTGTCTATCTAAGGAATAGGGATATAAATGCGGTAATCAAAAAGCAAAAAACCGCATGAGCCTCCGCATCTGCGGGGCTAATGCGGTTCTTTGCTTCTTGCAGTTGGGAAAGTGTTCGCATTTTCCCGGCAGTGGATAGCTGATTTCGCCATTCTTAAGGCGTGTTTTCATACAGCTACGCCACAGTAGTGCGGCAGGCTATACGGTAAAAAATTGCAACGCGTTTTCCATATAGAGGCAAGGCAGACGGCATCGCGCCACTATTTACGTTATTTAGTATTCACATACTGAAAGCCACGCTCCCTGCACAGCTGAATCGCAACCGAAACGATGTTGAATCACTCCAGGGAGCGATAAAATTTTGCTTCGCCGATGTCACCTGTCTAACCGCAATCTTGCCGGTGTCGCGTTGCGCATAATTATGAGAACACTCATTCTTGTTTTCTGTGTCTTCCATTCCTGTTGCGGTCGCCACAGCTCAAAGCACACCTTTAATGGCGGTAGGTACGGTATGGCGGACAATATCTATGACAAAAGTGTTCGACGATGTAGCGTTGTCCTAACATAAACACAGGCCGAATGGCGACGACCAGAGAAAAATTAATTGTGGTGACGCAGAAGGCAAACCAGTAGACAGTCTGCGCACAGTAGTTGGCATCTGTGTGGACGCTGCTTATGTGTTGCCGGGCCATGGTGCCGTATACCCACACACATCCTGAAAACAGGGGAAGAATGAAATTTAACCCTTTTGCGCACGCAGTAACGGCCGATGCTGCCACCACTGGCTGCATGCATAAGGAGGTAAAGACAAGCAAACTATAATACTTAAAGCCTCAAAGTCAGTTCATATCTGGGCTATAAAAAAAAGCGTTTACCGAGTATGCATAATTTATACACATAAAACACACTTGAAAATCAAATAATGATGTTTCGGAACTGTACAAATGTATGGTTTGTCAGAATACTCGCGAACTGGTTCGTGTTGCAAAGCAAGCAATGGGTTGCTCAAACTCATACGCAGCCATTGCTGTCTCGGTTGTCGGTCCATCTTTTTACCCAAATGAACCAGAAAGAAACCCAAATGATACTGTCAGAGTAGTAGTATGCATGTCTGGTCTGTCAGTCTGCCGGCCAGTGTGTGTGTGTGTGTGTGTGTTTGGGAGGGGGGGTAGGTTATCGGGCATACCCTAAATGATGTTGTGTGTGTTTGCACCAATGTAACCATGGCACTGTGGTGCAAAAGGACAACGTGCATGTGAATCGTGGGCAGCACTTCACAGATTTCACTCCGGCTGTAAATGACGATATGCACGTACCTTTATCGCACGCGCGAGCATGCGTAAGCACACACAAATACACGAACACACACACACACATATGCAAACAACTTTGCACACACACCGCATGCTTGAGTATGCAAACATGCATGAAAACACACACATGTATGAGTCCACACACACACACACACACACACACACGGCACACACACACACACACACACACACACACACACACACACACACCATGCGCCAGTTTTTTGCAAGTTTTAAACAAACATTCAATGTTTCTCAGATTTATTGATCAAAAAAGGAAAACAAAACACTGATCTCAACAGCCACTGTAAATCACATCCCCTCCTCTGCAACCGGTGAAAAAGTGATTTTCAAACTGTGCATGACTTTCACAGCATTCTAGTGATGACACAATGCCAGTCTGTGAACAAGTATAGTCCTACCCTAACTTTAATTTTGTGTGTGTCTCCTCCTCCCCTACAATACAGACACGTACAAAGCAGTAGTATTTAAAGATGAAGTCGTACACTTTTGGGAGTGATTTCAGTTACACCATCAGTCAAATCATAATCAGTCCCTGAAATGTTTTGCATGGTTGATTACTCTTTATGTGATATAAACGAAACCTGTAGAGTAATCTATGAAGACACAGTTTCATCATTCTGCAGCATGTAACAATACCAAGCAAGTAATTTTGCTGCTGCTAATCTATTTTTAGACGAGGATGATTACGTTGAGATGAACTAGGCTTTTGTACAGTGTTCAGATGTCACGTTGTCTGGAGGGAAATGAGTACCTGTGGTGTTCAAACGGGCTTAGGCTGTAATGAAATACCACAATACACGGCTGTTTCAAGCAGTTCTCCGCGGAAGTATAGGGCCTTTAAGTACGCACTTTCTACGACTTTTATTTTTCTTGTAGTGGGGATTGAAGCAGACAAGTCACCCGTTCAGTGCCGAGAAAATCTGAACGCCACCCAACTGCAAGAGGTATAGATCCTCATGAGCCCCCGCAGTTGCCGAGGCTCATGAGGATCCACACCTCTTGCCGACACCTCTTTCAGTGCAAGTTCCTGGGACAGCTAGGGTTTTGTGTTGAATCAACGAAGATTGCAGAAAAATGACACAGTCTGCGTCAGCTGGCATTGAACGGGGTTACACGTACAGTAAAAAGTCAAAACAAACAGTACAAAACAAAAGCATTTCACAGCAAAGCCCTTGGATTTAGCTCTTTAGGGGTGTTGCTGTTGGTGCTGCTGTTCTTGCGTTCCTGTGCTGAACACTTCTGAACAGCAGAGTGAGAGGATTGCGATAATGGCTGCTTTGTATTACCTCACCATGCTGGAGGCCAAACTCCGACTGTAGAGGTTCTTAGGTTGCGCGTGTGTGGCTGCTGTTAACCCTTATCATTCGGGATACACCAGTGTGTGAAATAAGTTTGATTAAAATAGTTCAAGAGTAGTGCCAGAATAGCTTGGCGCCTCTAGGCGCCAAGCTATTATGACACTACCCTTGAACTAAAGCCATTGGTCTATATCCTTATCTGTAAGTACTATAATGTAGCTTGCATATATGTCAGTGTACAAATTTGAAGCTTTTAGCCTCAGCATGATATGGGTTAAATACCCCAACATCTAAATGGCCACACTTCGTCTTAGAGAATGTTTCTCTTCATCCAGAGAATGAAAGTTTTTATGCTGGAAGCTTACCATGGCTGAAGATAATCCTCACTTAACCCATTTAACCCCATGGCCGCATTTCCCAAATTTTAGAGGTGTCACCTAAGGACTCTGCACCAGATGCAGGAGATGGATCGACCATGATAATTCAAGGGTAGTGCCAGATGAGCTTGGCGCCATCAGGTGCCAAGCTCATCTGGCACTACCCTTGAATCGTCATGATCGATCCATCTCCTGGTGTAGTGCGTCGGGGCTAAATGGGTTCATTTGCTGTAACAACGGTTTTTGTAGCCTCCGTGGTTTTGGCTGAAATCAGCTGGTGACAGCAGCCTTTGCCAGAGGCAACTTATGGGGCATAGACCCCTTTAGGAATATTACTGGGATATGGTACATATAACCTTGGACATCTCAACGACGAATTAAACACGCTTATAAAAGACAATTACAACACAAGTTTAACAAATTATGTTGTAATTGGGGTTTTTTCCTAAGCGTGTTTCTTTCTTCGTTGGGATGTTCTCTGTACTTACACGCTGGGCAGACACCTTTTTGGTCTGGTTTCCCTTAAATTTGGGATGGTGTACATCACTAATAAAGGGAGTGCTTTACCTGCAATAAACCAGGCGAGCGTGAAGACGTACAGGAATCCGGCTACCCAAACCAGGATTCCCCTGAGTCGCTCGTCACTAGCGGCGACCCTGCTGACGGTGAACAGGATGCTGAGGACACCAAAAGATCCTGACACCACCAGGTACACAGGGATGAGAGGTTCCGCTGGGCACTCGTAGTAGTACATGGAACCTGCCACAGTGAAAGGAACGATCGTCAGGTGGACAGGATGGTGGCTGGACGGCTAGACGAAAGACCGAAAGGCACATAAATCTATACCCAATGCGCAAAAGGCCATCGGGCTGCCACGGACGTGCGCGGGCCAACGGCAGCCCGATGGCCTTTTGCGCATTGGGTATATTTGTCCGTGTAACTGGAAAACCTCGCAAATGTGTGTCAGATGGGTGGTTTTCCAGTTACACCGACTGCACTGAATTGTCGGACGAAGGACACACATACACATAAGTCTATCGTCCTATCGTCTATAAACCTGTGATGCAGTATCTGACATGAATTTGAGGTAGATACCTTACCAATGGCAATCTTGGCAAAAAACAGAACAGGCAGGCAGATCAAACAGATCACTCCGGCTGAAACAGACCACCAAGTTCACAAATATATAAAGAGGTAATTAATCAGTTAATAACACTCGAACACATGGGTGTATGTCAGGATGAATTCATCACCGAACATACAGGGTGACCTGAAAACGAGTGAATAAGTGGGTGGGTGGGTGGATGGATGGGTATGAATGAATGAATGAATGGGTAGTTGGTTGGGTCGGTCAGTCAGTCAGTCAGTCAGTCAGTCAATCAATCAATCATCTATCGATCAATGATAGATTAGAATAGAAGAATTATACGTATTCCTAAATGACATGTATTGAGGTCGTGGTCGTTTAACTGTGCACCGGTAAATGATACTGACTACAATTAAAATAATAAGGTTATACCATAAATGCTTACCAATTATATTTTTACAAAAGCCACGGCCACAGCACGCGTCAAAGTATCCACAGAGGCCGAAGTCATCACAGGTCCCCAGTTCACAGTCGGTGGACCCTGTACAGCATCCAAAACACTGGCTCAGCCAATCGGTCCCTTCTTCCGGTCTATGGGGGTAAGCCTGCAACGCATGTTTACAAGTTGCCGTGAGTCCGACCCCCTTGTAAGTGCCACAAGTGGTATTGCTAACAGCACCGGTGGCCTGCATGTGCAAATAGTTTAACTTGTTGCATTAACCCATTTAACCCCGACACACTACAGCAGGAGACGGACTGATCATAATAATTCAAGGGTAGTGCCAGATTAGCTTCTTGGCGCCTTCAGGCGTCAAGCTAATCTGGCATTTCCCTTCAGTGAATTATCATGGTCCACACATCTCCCCCAACTGGTACATATTCGTTAGGTGACACCAAAATGTGGGGTTAAATGGGTTAAACAATATTTTTTTTTAGTTTAAAATTTCAATGTCGTATTGCCCAGTATGACACAAGTATTCAGTCTCAACTGAAACTCTTCCTCGCCCCAACAATGGCGAAAAAGCAAGGGAAGCAACTTGTAAAATATACATTTTTTATCAGCCGATTTATGAAGTTGTCTTTATTTCAAACTCTGCCTCTCATACGTGTAAACGTGCCGACTGGCATGTGCAAGCACTGACAGCTTGCAGAGGCGGACCGCTTACATATCAAGGGGGGTTCTAACTTTTTGTAAACATGAAATGATTTCTTGATGATTTTTTCTAATTCAGAAGTGGGTCAGGTTTTCAGTGAACGGAAAGTATCACGTGGTCCATTCCTGGATTAACATGCTTTCCGTTCACTAAAAAGCTGACTCGTTCTTGGATTAAGAAAAATATTTTTACTAACCGAAACCATGAGATGTGCCATTTCTTGCGTCAGGTCACGGATGGCTGGACTTGAAGCTCGGCCTTGCATGACTTCTCTGGCTCGGTGCACCTTGCAATACAGGTTAGTAGCTCCATTGTTTTGTATAACAATGAAAAAACACTCAACACGGACATATCGCCTCAGTTTTGCACACACACACACAAAAACCGTCAGAGTTGAATTCTGTTTTTGAGAAAAACAATATTGTTCCTACATAATACTGAAAATCTCGCTTTTCTAAGAAATGCACATATTGGCTTCTCCCAGAGGTGCAGTGGAATGATATATCTGATGTGGAATACATACCTAGAGCAGAACTCACAACACGCTGTAACACCATTGGCTTCAGGCATGCATGTAGCTGAAATCAGTCTACCTTGATGAGCAAGAGACATAAATTCAAACAGTGTGAATTTATGTCTCTTGCAGATGTTTAATCACGCAGGGACTGCTGGATTATTACCTCTGGCTGTGGGGCAGTTGGTCGAGTGATTTGAGTAGTCCCGCGGTTGTTGGGACGAGCGGTATTCAGTCCTTGAATCTCCCGTCTCAGAGCCTCGTCAGCAAAAAGGTCGTTCGCTGTCAGAGGCCGGCGGTCTATCGGGCACACTGTGTTTTCTCTGTGTAGTACATAATAATAATAATAATAATAATACAGTAAAATACAAATGTAACAATTCGCAGGGGACCGAGATTTTCTTGTTATAAGCGGGATTTCTTCTTCTTCTTCTTCTTCTTTTTTTTTTTTTTTTTTTTTTTTTGGGGGGGGGGAGTGGGTGGGTGTTGGGGGGTGGGGTGGTGGTGGTGGTGGTGGTTGGGGGGGGGGGGGTTCTGGAACCCCTAGGATCCCATTCCCCAGATCCGCCCCCAAAGCAAAACGCACAGTCAGTTAAGTAGGCAAACAAAAACACGCAAATTCTGTGACTGAAAATGGAGCATTCTCCTTTTTCCTTTGCTGCTTAAAATGTAAAGGTTTGTTATAAGCGGCCTTGGCAGCGCCGCGGGGACTGAAAAAAACAACAACATTTGTTATATCCAAATTGTGTTATATCCGACCTTGTCATAAGCGGATACATTTTACAAAGACAAAGGACAGATTTGGCCGGGACCTCCCCAAAAGCTTTGTTATATCCGATTTTCGTTGTTGTTGTTGTTGTTGTTATATCCGACTTGTTATAAGCGGACTTGACTATATAATAATAATAATAATAATAATAATAATAATAATAATAATAATAATAATAATAATAATAATAATAATAATAATAATGACAGGCGCGGATCACTTATCTCCCGGGGGGGGGGGGGGGGATGGAGTTTCCAACTCTTTGTTTGGTACCTTCAACATTGCTCGAAATGCCGCCAGACGCCAGAGCTTGCTGCCCAAAGGGCCGAAAAACAGAAGATGGGACCCCAGCCCAAGATTATCCTTCTATTCGGGGCGGTCCGTGGCGCAGTGGTAAAAGCGCCTGCCACCAAAGCTAGAGGTGAGAGGTTTGATACCCGTTTCCGGCATCTGACTTTTCTCCTCTAGTAAGTGTCACCGTTAAATCGGGCGGAGCGTCGTGGTTTTTTTCTCCGAGTACTCCGGCCTTTCCTCCCCCACGGACTTTGGCATAAATTTCAGCCCACTTAATCAAATTTCAAATATAAAAACTTCAGTAGCTCGCTTGAGCTTGCCCTTAGCACCACGTGAATGTTCTGTGTTTATGTACAGTGTGTGAGTGAATGCGCGTGATTCATGTGAGCGTGCTTGTTGGGTTCAGTTCGCGGCGGCGCTTTGAGCCGATTTTCAATTGGGATAAAGCGCCTATTTAATGCTCTGATTTGATTTGCTTTTGATTTTGACCATCTCCTTCTACTCTAACCCACTCTCAGATCCACACACACTAGCACACATAAATAAAGACAGACACACGGCAATCCAGAGTTGCCACGTTCCTTTGCGATAAGATAAGTAGCGACTGATCACTACTTGCTTGTTTGTCTATTTTGAAAAGGGTATTTACCCGAAACATTTAATAAATTCTTGTAACTGCCTCTTATAAACGTGTTTCTTTCTCCGTTGGGTTCTTCGTAAGGTCTGTGGTCTGAAGAAGCACGACTAGCGAAATGACGTCACTTCAAGAGTCACGTCATGGCATCATTAGTCCCACTACGCCGTGTTCATAGTAACCTAGCAGCTTACGCAATTTCTGCAGAGATAAGTAGTTCATTAAAAGAGTAACAATGGTTTGCAGGTACGAAACGAAAGTACTAATGCCATATGGTTTATGCATAGCAACAATATTTGTCCTTAGGATGGAGACATTTTTGTTGAAGTGTATTTCGAAAGCTATTTGTCCTCGTACACGCCCGGATAAGGTGCAAGACATTTTTTGTGCATAACATTGAAAGGTTCAAGCATACAAGTTACAAGTTTATTCCAGTGAGTAAATTAAAATCATGAGCAAATAAACATGAATATATATTTACGATTAAATAATTTTAAAAGTCATATTTTTAATGCCGTAAGCATACTCGCGTCGCTAGTTTCAAAATGGCGGTCAGCGAGATGCTTCGAAAGAAGTCAATCAGACGCGCACGGTTGCAGCTTTGCTTTGCTCCTGAAGTGAAACAGAGATTATTTTGGATTTGAACTTTGAAGTACATCTTATCAACGTCATATAAGTTATTTTTCCTGGTCTTGAAAACAGCCTTTCCCATAGAACTCGGTCTTTTGTGGGAGGAAAGCATATCGAAAGTACGAAACGCCCTTCGTACATGTTGTGCATTTTGTCTGCCGACCATCTTCAACATTCGGAAGACTTTTTGTCCAGATACAACATGCATGTTGTTCGTCTGTTTTGCAGCCTAAGGGCTCTATGTGTAGGCCTGCTCTTTTTTATTAGGGGAGATAGGATTTTTAACTGGTCAAGCATTGTCTTATCCGTCTGGTCTTAGGCACAAGCCAGGCAGGCAGAAACCTATCTCCGAACGGTTTCCATCTAAATCACCATGTTCAGCTGAACACTAAATATACAAATTTTAGTTTTTGCAACCCATTCAACCAATCCGCACTCAAGTACTCACAAAAACTCTTATGATCAAGCTTTATTAGGACTGCATGAGACACAATATAGATAGTAGCCCTCTCTATTATATTACATGTTTTATTTATTTATTTATTATTGATTCATTTATGCATTTACTTACATATTTATTTATTATTTATCCTGATGCAGACTGGTGTTAAGCGCAAGCCAGACAGACTGAAATCCATCTCTGAACCGTTTCCATCTAAATCGCCATGTTTAGCTAAACACCTAAATATAAAAATTTTAGTATTTGCAACCCATTCAACCAATCCGCACCCAAGTACTCACAAAAGCTCTTATGGTCAAGCTTTATAGGGACTGCATGAGACACAATACAGATAATAGCCCTCTCCATTATATTACGTTTTATTTATTTATTTATTTATTTATTTATTTATTTATTTATGTATTATTGATTCATTTATGTATTCACTTACATATTTATTTATTATTTATCCTTTTAATTATGGATGAAAGGAATTCCTTGATGCACATGATCACTAGTGGTATGGTGGTGGCCACCAAAGAGAGGATTTTTTTTAATATGCATACATCTGTGCATGTTCATAATCTATCCTTTACTTAGCATGCATATTCATAGGTCCGAGATATCTCGACTTCTTTTATTTATTAATTTATTATTTTATTTATTATTTATTTATTTGTTTGTGATGTATGTTTGCACATACACATCAGAATACAAGATGAGAACATATATGTACACATATATGGTAATAGGTGCCATACCACCAGCTCCCCACCCCACATACACACACAAAACCACCGAACACTCATTAAAAGACATGCACGTCTGTGCATGTTCATAATATATCCTTTACTTGGTATTTATATTCCCAGGTATCTTTGATTTACCTTATTTTATTTATTTAAATTTATTATTTATTTTTGTTTGTTTGTAAAGTAGGTTTTGTACATACACATCAGCATACAACAAAAAAAATATACACATATATTTATGGTAATAGGTGTCATACCACCCGCTCCCAACCCCTCCCCGCATACACACACAAAACCGCTGAACACACACCAAAAGACATGCACATCTGTGCATGTTCATAATCTATCCTTTCTATCTATCTATCTATATCCCGTAGTCTTGTCGACCGTTGGGGCACCACTGATGACTTGGCAACCAGCTCCCTCCATTCCTCTCTGTTCTCTGCCATTCTTAGCGTATCGCCCAGCCTCAGTCCTGTCCACTCTGAGATATTGTCATCCCATCTTTTCCTCTGTCTTCTTCTCCTTCGTCCTCCTTGCACAGTGCCTTTATTTAGCATTTATATGTATCAGGTACCTTTGACTTACTTTATCTTATTTGTTTAAATTATTTATTTATTTTGTTTGTAATGTAGGTTTTGTACATACACATCAGCATACAGCATAAGAACGTACACTGACGTACATGGTAATAGGTGCCATACCGCTCGCTCCCAACCCCACTCCAGTTACACACACAAAACCGCAGAACACCCACCAAAAGAATGAACATCAGCATATAAAAAAATGAAAACATACACATACATGGTAATAGGTGCCATACTGCCCACTCCCAACCCCACTCCACAACCACAGAATACCCACCAAAAGACAAGTACATCTGTGTATGTTCATAATCTATCCGTTACTTAGCATTCATATGGCCCAGGTATCTTGACTTTCTTCATCTTATTTATTTAACCGCCATGAGATGGCGTTAGTCGCCTGCTTGGCATTAAACCCAAATAACTATATTATTTACATTATTTATTTATTTACTTTTGTTTGTTTGTAATGCAGGGTTTGTACATACACATCAGCATACAAGAAGAAAATATACACATATATAAATGGTAATAGGTGCCATACCGCCCGCTCCCAAACCCTACCCACATACACACAAAACCACAGAACACCTACCAAAAGACATGCACCTATGTGTATGTTCATAATCTATCCTTTACCTAGCATGCATATGTCCCAGGTACCTTAGACTTATTTTATCTTATTTATTTAAACTATTTATTTATTTATTTATTTTGTTTGTTTGTTTGTAATGTAGGTTTTGTACATACACATCAGCATACAGCATAATAACGTACACTGACGTACATGGTAATAGGTGCCATACCGCTCGCTCCCAACCCCACTCCAGTTACACACACAAAACCGCAGAACACCCACCAAAAGAATGAACATCTGTGCATGTTCATAATCTATCCTTTACTTAGCATTCATATGTCCCAGGTAGCTTTGACTTACTTTATCTTATTTATTTAACCGCCGTGAGATGTTTGTAGTCGCCTGCACGGCGTTAAACCTAAATAACCATTTGTTTACATTATTTATTTATGTTTGTTTGTAATGTAGGTTTTATACATACACATCAGCATATAACATGTGAACATACACATACATGGTAATAGGTGCCATACCGCCCCTCTTTCAACCCCACCCCACATACACACACAAAACCGCAGAAACACCCACAAAAGACATGCATAATTGTATACTGATGGGCATTAGTGGACTGTAAAACCTATACATACACTTGAGGTTAAGAAAGTGGCTTGTATTGACTGCCTGTATTTTAGCTGCCCACCTACAAATCTCATGTGTACAGTTAATCACACTGCACATGCAGCCATCAGTACTGTGAAAAGTACTGTTGGCCTCATGCACAGGGGCACCAAAACTTGATATATGGCCACACCTGATAACAATAACAGAACTAATATGCATACTCAGCCACTAGTTCTGTAAACAGCACCTTTGTAAACAGTACCAGTGGCCAAATGTACACAAACATCATGGATTATGCCACCACTAATCACTTCAAACAATAGGCTGCCCAGTTCACATTGATATGTGATGCTGTGAACTTGCCTGCACATGCAGCCATCAGTTCTGTAAATAGTACTGGTTGCCACACCCACAGGGGCACCAAACGTAAAGGTGAGGCCACAACTGCCACCTCCAACAAAACGCTACCTACACACACATCAATGATACAGTCAACCTCCATGTGCGTTAGGCAGGACAGGCTTAAAGTATGGGACTGTAAATCTTACAGCGAAATGTCAAAGCCAGTAAGAAAATAATATAACAGCAGCAAGTACATGTATTTTGTAAATCACTCAAATAAAACATGAGAACTCATCGAGCCCAATGGTGTTATGAGTGGGTGATGGAAACACTGAAAAAAATAGTACGTGTACATTATAAAGTATGTGCCTCCTCCCCCCCCCCCCCCCCCCCCCCCCGCTCCCCCCCCCCTTTAACTAGCTGTTCAGTCATCATAATTTGATCACTTGACTGACTGATTTATTAAATCATCTCTGTGTTACCTTTCTCCGGTTTTTTTTTTCTCGTTTTAATCCCAATATGTATGAGTGTCAGTGCAAATGCCAGCTGCTAAGAATCCTTGCAGCGAACTGCAAATGTCTATATGCAGACAAACTGCAAATTATGCAGCAGCAAAATACAGTTCCTCTTTTGTGCAGTAGACTACTGCTAGCAAGATAGGGTTTAATTTTAAGCAAAGCATTGCATGAACTACCAAGCGTGTTCACACTGTGCTGTGTATTTTTTTCAGTGTGATGTGTACTGTACCATCAGTGATCACGGAAACTGCATTGGCACTGGCAGTGATCGCACATCACAATATAGCTTGCCAGTGCAACTGATTGAATTAAATGTTTCAGTAATAAATAATTAATCAAGTTCCGAGACTTTGTTCAGCTATAACAGTTAAAACCAAGTCGTGTGGCACTCTTTCTCTTTTACAGCATGCAGCATGTTGCATTTCGGGCATAGGTTTCGAAGATAGCGGCGTTTGTTTTTGTGGGTTGCTTTTTGTTTTGGTGCTGTGGTGTCGAAATGAAACGGGCAAAGCGATGGTAAAGTGAATGGAAATAAACGTGACAAACCTTTTTCAAGACGTAAAAATGCACAAAGCAACTTTACACGTTCGCATTTTTTGGGAAACAAACAAGCTTATGTAGAACAAATTTTAAAAAAACTCGTCGGCACACCGAAATTCACGGCAAAGAGTCCGCGTGTATCTTGTATCATGTGTCGATCACGTGATTTAGGATACCTTATTGTTGAGTAACGATATTTGAGCTCAAGGAAAGCTTTTTTTCGTAATTTTTTTCTTCTCCTTAATATAATTTAGTGTGAATATTTACTTTAAAATATAATGAAATCCTTTTAAGTGACATCTAGTGCGTACTACCACTGAATACAGGACCAAATGAGTCCCGTACAAACTACTGTGAACATGGCTGCGGCAGTCCTGGTTTCGTCTGCAGCCGTACTGGAAACAAAATGTGCTACAGAAAAAAATGTCTCCATCCTCCGGCGGTTTAAAATGAGTGCGCACTGCTTTTATTCATACTAGACTTCATTCTGATATACCCAAAACCTTTGTTACTCTCTAGAAAATCACTATCTCGTAAACGGCTGGTCGTTTTTTGAAGGGCAGCTGCTGGACTATAGTGACGACTCGATGTTATATGTCACTCATCGCAGTACTAACATTTTAAGTATCATAGGATCAAACTTGGCAATTTTCTTGCTGATTTTCACACCTATGGCTTACAGGTCACAATTTGACTAATCCTACCCCAGAGCCGGGACAAACAGCAGGCTTATGCATACACTGTTTATGAAAAATCATGCGGGTATTAATTGAGAAGTTAGCTGTTTTAACAATAACTCCAAAAAAGTGGTGCAGAAAAGTATCTGATTTTCACACCTAGGGCTTACAGGTCACAACTGACCTAATCGACAGCCGAGACAAACTGTAAATACCGTATATGAAAAATCATGCGATTATTAATGAGCAGATCGCTTTTTTCGTTAAAAAAAATTCAATTGTTTTAAGATTAACTCAAACAGTTCGTGAAATTAATCTCTAAAACGTGAAACTATTTTTTTCAAAAATATTTAATTATCACTCAAACCATATGATGTTCAAGAAGTATAATGCTGGTTAACGAACTCATTCAATTTCTTCCTTTTATCTAGATATATGCAAAATATCAATAAGAAATAATCAAAATTACGGACTCCAGTGTGGATCAACCGGTTTTTGTGAAACGGCCAGTGAGCATCTTAATGAATTTTTTTTTTTAAAGGTCTCGAGATTATTCTTTTAGGGACAACATCTTAAAATTTCAAGTTTTTCTGTCTTCAAACACGGGCTCTAGTCGCTGTCTCTCACACACACACACACACACACACACACACACACACACACACACACACACACACACACACACACACACACACACACACACACACACACACCATCACACACACACACACACACACACACACACACACACACACACACACACACACACACACACGCACACCTGATACGGCGCCTGGCGCCAAAAAGACGTTCTCCAGCAAGGTTTGCGTAGCTAGACGTGACGTCATTTTTATCTTGTTACGTCTTTGCCAGAACTTCTGCCCCCGCACGCCAAAAACGTCACGCGCATGCTCCGCAATGCGCTCCGACGAGCCCCATTTCAAAGTTGTTCCTATTTTTAAACTTACTTACGCCTGTCACCCCTACCCGGGTATAGGCCGTCGACGAGAGACTTTTTTAAACGGGAGCAACAAAAAGCAGCGAGTCTGTGCCAAGCGACTGTAAGGACCTGCTGCGCCTTCTCATGGCCTGGGGGGGGGGGGAACCCCTGGAACCTCCCACCCAACCCCCCGGATCCGCTCCTGGGCTATAATGATAAAGATCACTTTACCGCGCTAATTCACCTAAACGTCAGCTCTAAACACGCTACGTACTGCGACTAAATCAAAGTGTACACTTAATACTCAATAACAAGGACAGCCCGTACAGGAACTAAATGTCAAAGACCCAATAACAAGTAAATGTGTGCGAGTGAGAAGTAGATACGTTGGCAGGTAAGTAAAATACAGGAGGCTTCCAAAAATGACATCAAAAATGTTTAAGTTGTCACTGTTACCTTGCGCCTACCCAATGCACAAAAGGCCATCGGGCCGACGTCGGCCAATGATTCCTGAAGAAATCTTCTCGACAAAAGCCGCTACCGACAGCCAAAGGTTAACCTCTTCACTGCCAGTTGAAAGCAGACTGTGGCTTTTTCTGCAATCTCGTTTATTGAATGCCAAAGAGCCCCAGCCGTCCAAGGACATGGATTCAAGGTGGTGTCCGCAAGAGGCATAGATCCTCGCCAGAAACTTTCCCAGCTCCCTCCCTTTCTCCACCTTCAACTCGACAGCACCCCCATCTCCCTCTCTGACTCGGTCAAGAACCTTGGCGTTACCCTCGATTCCTCTCTTTCCATGACCAGCTTCGTCTCCGCCACGGCCCAGGCATGTTATTTCCACCTCCGCCGCATCAGTCAGATCAGAAAATACCTCACTACCGAAGCTGCCACCAAACTCGCTGTCTCTCTCATCTTATCTCGCATCGACTACTGCAACTCTCTCTTTTCCGGCCTTCCTCACTCCACCACTCTCACTCTCCAGCGCGTCCAGAACAATGCTGCCCGCCTCGTCCTCAGAAAAAAAGAATCCGACCACATCACTCCCCTGCTCAAGCTCCTTCACTGGCTCCCCATCCCCCAACGCACCCAATACAAGATTCTGTCTCTCTGCTACAAATCCCTGAACAACTACGCTCCTACCTATCTCTCCAACTTACTTCACCCCTACACTCCTTCCCGCTCCCTCCGCTCCGCCTCCGACCCTCTCCGCCTCCTCATCCCCCGCACCAAACTCAGCACTTTCGGCCCCCGCTCCTTCTCAGTATACGGTCCATCCACCTGGAACACTCTCCCACTCTCTCTCCGTCAGAAACACTCTCTCTCCTCCTTCCAGTCCGCCCTCAAAACTCACCTCTTTCAACAGTTCTAGCACTATATCACCACACTCCCCACCCCAAGCTGACCGTCGTAATGTATTTTCACTATTTGTGGTACGTGAGTCATTGTCTAAAGCGTGCGCATGCGTGTGCGAGTTGTGAGTGCGCGCTTAGAGTTATAATTATTATAAGATAAGCGCATTATAAATACCGTAATTATTATTATTATTATTTATGAGCCGCCGCAACTGCGTGGGCGCCTGAGGGTCTATCTCGCAGTTGGATCGTGTTTACTTTTTCTCGGTAGTCAAGGGGGTTAATAATTGATTGATTGTACATTGCTTAACGTCCCGACAGCAACAAGACTTTCTCAGGACGTGCTTGCACTGCTTGTGAAAAAAACCAACTAAAAAGAATATTGAATGTATGTTGCCAGCAACATGGGGCCTAAATAAAGCCAAAACCATTTAGCAACACACATCCAATATCAAGAGCTACAGGCAGTGCAGACAGTAGGAAGAGTTTTAAAAAGGCAAATACAGGTGAATGGACAAAGGGTAGACAGAAACACATGCCCCAGAATAGAAAGGAAAACCCACCCTGTGGGGCTGACCAGGGTGACCCTGGGAACTGTCAAGGGGGTTAACACCACCGCAATTAGAAAGAGGAGAAGGATTGTTGGTCTGATGACGGATCGACTGATTTGTGCCATGATTTGATGGTTGAACTGAGAAGCAAAATGTCAGATAAACCCCTTCACTGCGGAGAAAAAGTGCACGCGATCTATCAGCAAGAGGCATAGATCCTCATGAGCCCCCGTGACTGCGGGGCCTCATGAGAATCTATGCCACTTGCTGAGACCACTTTGCGTCTACGTTCTTGTGGCTTTTGGTCGTTCAGTGAACGCAGATTTCAGAAACGCAATCGGTACGTCCGTTGACAGGGAAGGGGTTAATACACCCATTCGGCAATCGGCATCTCAGCCAAGTAATGCATGCTGGGGCGGGTGTTGTACCAAACAGACTCAGAGGGCTCGTGTTTTCAAAACACTTTCGGAAAACTCGGGCAATCAGCTTCACTACCTCCTCAGTGCATCATTCTGCAGTGCTGGTAACCACGCTGATTTCATCAGCTTTTTAATATAGTTGCGCTTATAGCTAATCCCGTGGAAATAAACCGATCGAAAATGATATTTAGGCGTTCCGTCTCATTAGAACAAGTTAGAAGCGCTCCTGGGAGCCAAAAATCATGGGCTCAAAAGTCGGATTCGCCCATTTTAGTCAACGTAACAAGAGAATGAAACACGACGTTGGTTTTGTCTAAGGGTTCTCATAAAAGACATGGCGCACACACATTAATCCCAGAATGTTTGTTTGGTACAACGATAGCGCATGGGCAGGCGTAACTCAGAATGGGTTTATGAAAGGCACGTAAGTTACCGCAGCCATCTCTCAATGCAGGCGCGACAGAAGTGGTGTCCACACGGAGTCTGAACAGGATCCCCAAACCGCGTACAGCAGATGGTACACGTATAACGCTCGTTGTCGTCCGCCATCTTGTACCGCAGCAGGACTTACTAAACTACGAGTGTATAAAAAGTGTCAGTGAGCCTCAGTGCGTGTGGATCGTTATCAGGCTCCGCTCGTGTGTCCAATGCAGATCACACTGTCTACGTCAGTTGTCACCGCGTCAGCGAAAAAGACTGAAGTGTGTGGTCGTCTGTACGAATACCTACAGACAACTTGGAAGCCTATCAGCTGCACACTTCTTCAACACAAGTGTACTGCGGACGAGCAAACTAAATGCGACACTTTTGGAATCATCGGAAACACGTTGCATTTCTTTTGCTCGTCAGTATAATTGTATCCAGCTGCTGGAAAAACAGGTCCTCATCGTCCGCATCTGTGACCCCACCCCTCCTCTCCCAACACACACACGGTGGGCGTACAGAGACACCATAGCGTGTAGTGCTGTAGCAAGACTATTGGAAAATAATTAATTATTTGTCACTGGGGTTGATGGGGATGAGCGTCGTGAGAGGAAGACCTCTGAGGTCGACAAAGGA